>OY294016.1:27215332-27785332 GCA_958510785.1 Exephanes ischioxanthus | reverse complement strand
GCTCTCTGGCAACGAGAGACGGATATGTAATGGAGGAAGATTGTGAAAAACTAGCGAGCTAACAAGGTGTGCCTCGGCTCTTCTTTATAATACTACATTCGGTAGTATCGATCGTGGGTTTTTAGCTCGACAGTCTCGCGGCGAATGTCGAGCTGCGACTGGCTCGATGTCTAGCGGTTGCTGGCCATTGCTGGCTACGCCTTGCCAACTTGCGGCTGGATCCCGGCTGCTGCGCTCCTAGCGGCTGTCTGCTTCTGCTGCGGCTTCTACATTTCTACCCATCCCCCGTTTCGTCACAATTTTCTTCCCCTTCTACTAGACGCGCGTAATACTCCACCGATGCTCACGCTGCGCGCAGTGGCCGCTGGCTAGCTATAAGCGTATATATATACCTTACCCGCCGTATGTGATCCCACTCGACGGCTTTCGCTTCTGTCGCTGCAGCCGCTACCGCTGCACCAGCCCTTAGACCTTTTTATGTATTCCTTTTGATCCCTTCGACGCCCCGTTCCATTGCCGTTTTCGGCCTAGCATATCGGCATCTATGGCTATGGGGCCGTATGTGTGGAGAGTAGGTAGACGGCGTAAGCTCCTATACCCTTGGGCATCCAGCCCGAGAGACGACCATTCTATTCGGGCCTCACCGTCTCCCGTCTCTGTCAGCGACCGTCGTTTACCCTGCAGGAATGTAGTCGCGGCTCGACGGAGCCCCGGTACAGCATTCGCCATGTGCCGCTTTCTTTTCTTTCTCACCCTGGTTTCGAATGCTTTTTTCATATTTTTAGGATTTTCGAGACAACAAAACATCTTCGATTGTTAATCGAATTTTATTGGTCGAATGGCAGGAGTTGAAAATAATGTTCATGGGACACGTGCTTGTTTTGTGATTCGAGCTAGTACAGAGGAGTCTGCAAAGAAAAAGAATTCTCCATACGAGTATACTTATTCTCGGTATTAGTTATTCAGGCATATTTATTCTTGCCATGAGGCACGTCTGTTTGCTTCCAGCACTCTTTTCCCAGCGCGTAGTCGAGTTTTGACTGTCAATACGAGCGTTTATCATCATTAACCGAAGTACGTATTCCACTAAAAGAATAACGTAACGTTTTCTTCCGTCTGGAGTTGTAAAAGTCGGTGAAAAATAAATTCTGAAAATTAACCCCATTATCCCGATTACTCGTATGCCACTGCCAACCTTCGTAGGTCCTCGGTTATGCGTGTACGGCCCTATCTTCGTTATGGCTGCCTCTTGAGTGGCGGCATACCGTAGTGGTTGTTCGTATCTTGGTGTAGCGTATCGCCGTATAGCTATAGCGTTAGGATATCGTGGAGGTGGCCAACTGTACCGAACCGACGAGCTAACAGCTGTACATCGCACATTAATGCCTTCTATTTACCATCGTTATGTCGTGTACGTAGCTTTTGCCTTTTCTTCGTCATGTTCTTACACACCATCCGAAAACAAGTGTTCGAACGTTGCGACTCGCAACTATTCCGCCCATCGCTGAATAACAATTTAATTTTCTCCTCGAGTCACGACGAGAACCTACAAAAATCGTTGCAACAGCATGCGCTCAGTGGTGCTTGGCACGTACACGATCAGCAATTGTTTCGGGTAGGTACGAGACACCCACTCGGGCTTTGCTCGTAAGACTCCACATCGGTACGGGGCTGTCGCAACACGAGGCTTCTTAACTGTGCTTCTTCTTCCTCTCAAAGAATTTGCCTGCGCCCGCAGAGTCAGGGGTGATCCGGGCTGGCCTCTGCCGAGTCTTACTGTTCTGCTAATCGGCTCCGCGAGGCTTGGCTCATTCCGAGACCGTATCGGTGAAACCATAGGCATACGTTGCGTCGTTCGATGTGGAAAAATACAACATATAAATTTTAACGTATATATACGCGATGCTCGCTACAAGCGCCGTCAACTTTACTCGATTAGCAGCCAACTTCCCTATGTAGTACAGCTGGTCATCGGTATGTATAACACGGCATACGTACAGTCGGTTTACCACTGCGGTACAAGCTACTAACAAGTGCTATATATTCGTTGCCTCGTAATCACTGGATTCTACGGGCTGACTTCGCGCTTTAAATTTTATACTTTGCTTGGTACGAGTGTTATATTTTCTTTGGGCGATTTTCGTGCTGGGACTCTCGGTAACCCAGTGCGGATGGCCATGGGTAGATGAAAGGTTCTTATATGGTCAGCTTCGCGCAGCTGATCGCCGGTGCCATCGCTGCCCTCCGGAACGGTCCTACTTGTATTCACTGTACAGCGGACATTTAAGTATTTGAAGAGACCCGGGTTCAAACGAACCAGCGAGCCCGAAAGCAGGTATATCGTGTACCTGTCTTCTCTCTGAATAACGTATACCATGAATACGGCTTACGGTTTGTGTTTCCGTGAAGGCGAACGGACCGCGCCGACCCACGCGCGGTTCCAATCTCCCTCGACGCTGCTGCAGCACGTGAAAAAAATTATTTATCATTTGTGTTTAGAATTTTTTTTTCAAACCGAATTCGCTGTTTATTATATCCTACGCAATAACTGTATCTTCTATGTCAACGAACTAACGCAAATTCAGGTTTTTAAAAACAAAATTTGACAAAAATCGGTTTTTTCGCATTTAGCACAGATTTACGGAAAATAACTTTTTTTCTTTGTTTTTAATTCGGTTAAAGCGTCTTGTGAATAGCTGTCAGCTTCGAGCACTTTGTGCGACCGACCATAAACGAACGAATCGAAAAGGGCAGGGTCAATTGTTTCGTTACTTTTCGGGTGGATTTTTATTGCAGGATCAAAATGAATGTTCAACAACTATCCGAAGGTATCAATACGGCAGACGTAAAACTGTTTTTTTTCGGCAACTGTAAAAAAAGATCATATAATTGAGCGTTGCATAGAGAACTCCGTAGATAGATGGAACGTAGTAGATTTCACTAGTTTGGTTACCAACAATCGGTACATACATCGACTTCCAACTGTTGCTTTCCGTTGGGAATCATAATTCCTATGTACTTCGCGAATGATCTTCACTTACCATCCTCCAATCAATATGTTTTCTGCTCTACTATCCGATTCAGGGCAGTCTCCAATGGCAAGTGTCACCACCTAGTGGGAGCAACTTGCGGCGACGGTGCCGCGCAATTTATCATCCCTCATATCATGGTGAAGTAATATGCCACCGTCGGTAATGATAAAAAAAACTGTAATGCCATTTCTTCGAGGAATGCTGACCATCTGTCGACAGCATCGAGTGCAGTAATCGAGGCTAATGATGGTACAATTGTGATACACAACAGTTATCCTTTGTAGAATAATCTTTTTCCAATATTCTAAATAAAGCTAATAATCTCGTTTATCGACATTTTCAAGTGTTCCAAATACTCTGACACTGAAATCTCGGAATTTCGTTGTTGTACCAGAAATAGCTTCCTACGGTGAGGCAACAATGATTTCCTCCGGCATTTACCAACGCCCGGATTAACTTTGGACTGAAAAATGATATGGGCTTTCGTGTTCAGTTCCGAAAAAATACATCGAACTGAGTCCTCCAGATAATCGTCTGGGACTCGATTTGACGCAAACAGAAGAATATTGCACGCAATCCCTTATCATGCTTTTATCACATTTTTCATCGCTCTGCAACGGCGCGAAATAAATGGGTTTAGCGGGAAGCGTATCACATCGCCTTAAAAATCCCAAATAGAGAGGAAGACGGCACAGAGACGGAACGGTTACGATACCAATGGTACGATACACGCTCCACGGCACGTTTTTCTATCTCGAACTCCGGAATTCTACAATAAAAAAAAAAATAAAAAAATAAAAACATGTTTACCACTAAAGATGCATGACGTCGAGAGGCCGGAAAGCCAACCGCGGCTCTCTCACTGCCTGGCCGCTGCTCCCCCGCCTCCTCCACCCCGCGCCCGCGCTCGGTCGTCCATGCCCCTTTCGCGCCACTATTTATCCACCTAACGGTATGATATTACACCCCGGGGCACACTTGGCGGCCACCTCGCCGTTCGGTCTACAGCGCACATGTACACATTTACTACGAGCCTCGCTGCCTCCCCCCTCCCTTCTCCCCACGCCGATGATTTCAGCCGATAGCCTAGCCACGCCCAACACTTGCCCCCAACACTTGGTGCAACGGCTAGTTCATTGGCCCGTAGTGACTTTGCATTACCACACGACCGCCCATGTGAATCTCTTCCTCCTCGTTCAACGGATTCTGCCGCACATCCCCTTTGTTTCTCGCTCGTCCCGGCCTTCGCACCACTGGCACGTGTGTTATTGGGGTGGTAGGAACTTGTTGGAGGCTCGGCAAAGCGCGACAAGCGCGTCTGGCCCGCGAGCCGGAGGTGACGGGGTGTTGAAAATTAGAAAGCCCCCAGAGGCTTCATTTGCCCTATTCTTGCATACACCCTCCCCCCTCTCCCCCTCGCCGCCCACCCGTACTTGACGACATCGACTATCCGTGAACAGTCTTCACGCTCTCTAGATTACGATCTTAGTAGACCTGTTTTATACGGTATACATTATTTTATACCGTATAGTATACTCATAAGTAAGCGACCCGAGAAATTTCGTGCCTGGATGTGGGGTTCAAAAAATGACGTTTATCTGCAGATATGCATTTAGCCTGAATCATTGTATCTATAGATATAACAGACTATATGGTAAAGGTGGCGAATGTGTGTCGGTCTATAAATAATCGATTTACGGGTTAATTAATCGGGGTGGGTTATATTCATCACTTTTATCCTATATAATGGTTGAATTATGTACAGTGATGTGGAAATTAGTAAAATGGACTTTAATTAAAAAGAGGATTATGCCGAGTTGGCTCAGCTCGACCATATATGTTTACGCAGGAGTTACAGAAGTGCAGAAGTTGCACACGCGTCGTATAACCGGTAACCCGGTTCGAGTCGGGAAAAGTAAGGGTTTATAAAACGTGCCACTGAATACGTAAGCGTATCACGGATATGATGCTGGAAGCGATGCACGATTGCCTAATGTTCGGTGGTTGGAGGGCGTTCGGTGTCAAATATCATTTATAAATCTCTCGATGGGCCGGTCAATGAATACGAGAAATAATGCTCGTGACGCGGCGTATAAAAGGGAGATAGGTTCGCAGACAGGCGAGGGCTTGGCGAGCCTAGCATCTGCTCGTAGCGAGCAGCAGGTGCTTCGTTCAGATCTCGCCCTAAGTGGATTAAAGTTCCCAATGTTTTTTTTTTTTTGTGGGGTCACGTGCGACCTGTCGAAGTAAATCGTCACGAGGATGTCATTGCTGGCGTTGCAAACATAATATTGCTTGGAATAGCAACTTGTCTTACATACACGAACAGTAGATATCGAAAGTGTCGGATCTATAAGAATTTTATAATTAATAAGAAATTTTATAATTCGTATGAAATACGTCACGTCCGTTTTGAAAATCTCATTTTTGAACGGAAGTGACGTCAGTTCTGGTCAAAAAAATGAATTTTTCAAACCGGAAGTGACGTCACTTCCGATCGAAAAATTAGATGATCGAATCCGAAGTGACGAATTTTCGGTAAATCTCCGGAAATCTAAATTTTAGGGTTCTAAATTCAATAGTCCATGGCGAGGGCGCGAAGTGTCCGAGCCACAATAATCTCCCAGTATATTTATACACATAGCACACTGTATACGGGCCGGGGCGTCCGATGTGACAAACTTAATAAAAACGTTATGAGGCCTTCCATTAACCGGCATTTAGGTATCTTGCCCGGGGTGGCTGATGAAAATAAGAAAAACCGCTTTGCAGTCGCAGGCAGAGTTAATGGCCAAGTTTCCCCTGCGCCCTCGGACAGTTTGCGAAGTATCGTGCGCTGTGCCAAAAGTATCCCACGATGACACGAACAAAGAGAAGCGGAGAGAAAATTCGTAGCACAAATTAAAGACGCGCGGAGAATGCCGTGGCAGCCACCCGGATGCCGCAGGATATTCAGTTTTTTTTGTCTTTTTCTTTCTTTTCAAGCTAAAACGTCCTTAAAAGCAGAGCCGACGATTCGCCGGCAGAAAGAAATACTCGTGCATCCTCCGACCGGCGAAGCATAAAAAAATATATATAAACAGAAAAAATGCATACATAGCAATCAAAAAATTTTTACTGTGTATGTTCCAAGAAGAATAATATTTTAGAGCGTTACATTAGGCCGGGACGTTCCGGTAAGGGCCTGGCCAGGTCCCGAACAGTTCCCGACGTAACGCTCTGTAATCACCGCTAGGGTTGCTATCTGAGCAGAAAAACACAGTCATCATATCCATATACCTCCTTTTTGTAACCATCATGGGCGCGTCAGTGTCTTTGTATGTGCAGCTTGCGGCTATTTTGTATCATAAGCTGGTAAATGTATATTTACACCCTTGCATGTAACGAACGAACGGCAGCGGAGCAAGTCTGTCAACGCAAATTGTGTGCGATTCGACGGTGGTGTTAGGGACACTGTGCGACCTCTCTCCGATCGTCTCATTGTCTAGCGCGGATCCCCGTGGGAATCTGACAATGTTCAGTAACGCCGACTCAATCATCGTCCCGCTCTATCCTGCACTGCTTATTCCTGCCTATATACTGCGCGGAGTCTCTTTAATGCACTGTTTGCTGTTTACACTTGGCACTAATGGTCCGGCTTAGGGAGATTTAAATTTGTCACTTGGCGGCACTCTTCCCCCCCGGGGCAAACGAATGGAAACGCTCGATCCCTCCACACTACTGCTATCACGACCACCCTACCTATTAGTACTTGCTACGACCTGGATCGGCTCGCAGCGCTCTCCGAATCACGTATGAACACTGCAATCCAATTCAAGTCGAATGTGGTACTCGAGCAGCCGGTCAACGCATACCGTATCGGTACAATCGTCCTGGGACTGAGAGTAATCGGTAATCCCAGAGCGACGATCATGGCCGTTGTTCTGACGATGACGATCGATATTCCCCGATATCAATTTTCGACGCTAAATCGGGACCTGACAAAGCCTTGAAACCGGCTTATCTCGGCCCATTATAAATACGTAAAATTTCTATCGGGTTCCAGCAATTCATTTTTCGTGTCTTTAAATTTCACAAGAGAAAGAATAAAGGGCCGACAAAGTGTGGACCTGGATCGGCTCGCAGCGCTGTTGAATCACGCATGAATACTGCAATTCGATTCACGAGAAATATCGTACTTGCGAAGGATTTTAATGAATACCGTAAAGGTACTATTGTTCTGGGAATGAGAGTAATCGGTAATCCCAGAGCGACGATCATGGCCGTTGTTCTGACGATGACGATCGATATTCCCCGATATAAATTTTCGACATAAGTCGGGACCTCACAAAGCCTTGAAACTGCCTTATCTCGGCCAAATGTAAATACCTAAAATTTCTATCAGGTATCCAATAATTCGTTTTCGGTGTCTTTAAATTTCATAAGAGAACGAATAAAGAGCCGACAAAGTGTGGACCTGGATCGGCTCGCACCGCTGGTGAATCACGCATAAATACTGCAATTCGATTCACGGGAAACATCGTACTGCGGAGCTTTTCGACGAATACCGTAAAGGTTCTGTTGTTCTGGGAATGAGAGTAATCGGTAATCCCAGAGCGACGATCGATATTCCCCGATAAAAATGCTCGAGTATTAAATCGGTGCCTGACAAGTACCCGAAAATGCTCCGTTAGGGCTTTATCGGAGCCCAAAGTAAATCCCTAAAATTTCCATCAGGTTTTCGACAATTCCTTTTCCGTGTCTTTAAGTTTCATAAGAGAGCCGACAAAAGAGCCGAGCAAGTGCGGTCCGATTGACAAACGTCCCGGGTTAGAAATATTACGAAACTACGTGCGATTCATATCTCCACATAGCGCGGAAGACTCGGCGAACCGGTATCTCATACACACGATCGTAGAATTTAGTAGAAAGCGGTTAAATACCGGCCACCGGAAGGGGTGAGCGTGGGCGGAGGGTGGTCGAGGGTGGAGTGAGCGAAAACGAAGCTATAGAGAACACTGTTGAACGGCGATTCTTGGCTCTGCTTCGACCATGCGAAAACTTTGTCCAAGAATCTAATATGATCCCTGGTACACACACATTCTGGAGATTCCGGTACAACTACTCGCGCTGTCCTCGGCGTATGCCGAGGAGCTCAGTAGCACGCTCCGCTCGTCTACAAGATCTTCACCCGACCTATCTACCTCTACGTACACACCTACCGTCTGTGCCGTAGCGGAAGAGCGGCGGTTCGGCTCGGCAGTGTGCAGTAAAAGGGTGTGCGCGGAGAAAAGAGTGAAGAGGACCGCCGGAAGGTTGAAAAGAGGTGAGCGAGCGAGACGCGGAGAGGAGGCAGAGACGGAGAGTCGGTCTTAGTGATCCGGAGGGACGGAGAGGATGGAAGACGGGAGGGAGTTGCTATCTTAGCCGCCACAAAGCAGTGATAACATTTTCCCTCCCGGACAGAGAGAACCCTAGCAACCCTGTAGGCGACGCAGTCCCAACCCGCAGGTCGATATTTCTCCACGGATAACGGTCGTCATGGGTAACCTTTTCCCGCCACGCCCACGCTTTAAACATGGCCGACGAAACGCACGAATTGACGGTGGCTCCGTCACTTTGCAGGCTACGCGTATATAAAATCACGAGACTATCGCAATTCCGGACCGACTCGTCTCGCGCTCTCCGCTCCGCACTCCAATTATCATAATTATTTATCGTCCGACTCGGCGGCGTTTGTTATTACAAAATGCATACTTGGGTAAACGAAAGTCTGCACCCACTGTGCTACTTCCGTCTCGTTTGTTTTACGGCGGGATTTTTTTTTATATAATGAATCTATGCCCATCGCATAAATGGTATTCTTTTCTTCTTTTGAAATCATTGAAGTGCACTTTTTTTTTTTTTTTTTGTAAAAAAGAAAGGTTTCATATGACGATTTATCGATGATGAACATTTTGTCACAAATACGAATTTACCCTGAACGACTTCCGATCGCTAAAAATGCAGGGTTCTTTTAGTCGAAGGTCGAAGGTCTTTGCAGTTTCAAAGAAAGTCGAAAATTTGAAAACTATCGTTAACGTACGACAGTTCTCGTGCTATGTCCATCTGGTTTGTTTCTTCGTGAAATTTTTTTATGTAAAAAATGCATTTCATTTATCGTCTAAACCTATCCTCGACTCTATTAAATGACACATTTGTATAGTTAAAAAAGACTTTGATGTAATGATATATTAATGATAAAAATTTGATGCCATAACTCGAATTTGCGATCGATCGCTAAAAATTAACGATAGCCAGTGTCCTCTTAGCGGTCGAAGGTGGACGCGATTTTTGGAGTTTCGCTCTTTGGAGACTCGACCAGCGATGTGAGGGAGGCGAAAGAAAGTCGAAATTTTGGGAACTATCGTTAACGTTCGCGAAATTCTCGATTCGGGGTTCGGCGCCCCGGATGTTATTAATTAAACACTATATTAGGTACGGAGCCGCGTGGCCTTTCTTGCTCTGGGGGTTTCGTGAGGCACGATGGAAAAAGGATCGTTAGTACGTATTAGTTTTCGATGTCGCTCGAATTCGTGCATTACACAGGATCACCCGCTCGATCGGCCGGTCCCGGTATCGCCGCTATAATCTGGCATGCCTCGCGCACACCCCTTTAATAGCTCACTCGTCAAGTGAGTGTGCTCACGGAATGTAATATATCCCCGGTACGGCACGTGACCGGTCGCGTGCCACTGAGTGTTTGTTTCGGTTTGTATTGTCACCACCGCGATATACTAGGTGGAGGATGAGCCGTCCCGTACGCTTTGTCGACGGTTTCGCGACGCCGCGCCCTCCCGCTTCCCTTCGCATCCTTCCTCTCCCTCCTCCACCCTCCGTTATCCCATTTAAACAATAAGCCCACTTTTCTATTCTGTAACATTTTTAAAATATTTTTTTGCAGATAAAAAATGTTTCACCGTAAACAGGACGCATCGCAGTTGCAAGTTTGAAGCCTGTAAGTTGCAATCTTGTTTTCCATCGCTATAATGCTGAGTATATAAAAGGTCGGAAGTCACGTCGTGAAAGACGCGAAGTCGATATTACGAGAAATCGACGCACCTTGTAAAATTTTGCTATTGAATCAAGTCGAGAGAAATTACGAACTCTACACTGAGAAAAAATATAGTTGTTTCTGCTACACGAAGAAATTTCCTAAGGGAACGTCTATGCATATATTTCCCGTTGAAAGATATTTGATTGGTTAAAATATAATTATATTTGCTATTGTGATTGCTAGTTATCGTTCCAACTATAAAATATATACGTTCCCTTAGGGAATTATATGTTATCCCGAATGTTTGTGGATACAGGGCAAGTTAGCCTGCTTAGGTGTCAAAGAATTCACAAACGGACGTTTTTGTGCGCATGCGCTCTGTCGAGGGATTTGTTGGTCGCGCACAGTGCGATGCTTGTCTGTCTCGAGTTGGACCCGATTTAACGAATTTTTAAAAATTCAAATTGTGGCAATTCCACTAGATGAGTCCGCATCGCGTACGCGTGCTATATCGACTCGGCGTACAGCAAATATCGCACCCGAGGTGAATTATTTTTGTCCAACAAAGGACGAGTCACCGACCTATTAGCTGCCGGTGCAGCGACGGCATGAATGGTGCGTTAAATATGAAGGGGGTGCTTGAGCTCGAAAAAATGCGGAGTGGAAGGGCAGTTTGAGGCGATAGCCAAACGCCATAATATAGCGGCTCATGACGGTACGCTACAACTATATAACAGAGAGAGAGAGAGAGTATAGGGACGGTGTAGCGACGGCTGCTGTTATCTCCGCATCACGATCAAGGAATGTAATATCGTCACCCTATGCGACAAGAGTGGCCTCCGTATCGTCGCGTTTAGAGATCCACCCCGAGATGAGGGGATTAAAGAGCGATGAAAATCTACTCTACGAACGGTGGCGAGAGACCTTTTAACTAAAAGAACAAAAAACAATGAGGTTTTCGCACGATATACCTGTCCGATTTTCACCCGGTTTTCACGCGATATTTCCGTGTGGGTCAACCACATGGAAAAATGTATATTCACGGGATGTATATCGGGCATATATCTTCCCAAATATATATCGAACATATATCTTGCCAGATATATATCGGGGATATATCTTCCGAGATATATCTACCGGGATTTATTTTCGGTGATATATCATCCGCGATATATATCCAAGATATATCTCTCTACACTGAGAAAAAGGATGCTATTTCCTACTATAAGGAATAGTACCCAGAGGGGACGTCTATATAGATAGTTTGTGATAGTATATACTCAATTGATTAAACTATAATTATAGTTACAATTATAATTTTTGGGCATTGTCGTTACTATAAAATTTAGACGTCCCCTCTGGGAACTATTTACTATATAAGTTTTTCTCAGTGTATATCCGATATATTTCCAGCAGATATATACGATATATAAATCCTCATGTAAAAATATGCGATATAGAACATTTTGCCACTATATACATCAATATACTCATTATATGTATATTTGAAATATATGTTGTTCGCGAGGGGGTTGCCTTGGCTGACATTATCACGAAACATTTTGAATCGCTGCTCCGAATACTACCTTTTATTTTCCATCTAATCGGGTCTATAGCAACTAAAGGGCTGCTCGGCGATTCTTCCCAACCCTTCCACACAGCCACGGTTGTTTAACTGTCTCTTCATCAATATATCCGACCATCGCAGGATATCGGGATCGGGATTTACTCGACGCTGCTGAAAGCACCAACACACGCGCACACCAGACCGCCAGGACACACCACAGAGAACTTCGAATATACATACAAGTACAATTTATTATCGTGTTACGTTATAAATCTATTGTTTTGACACAGAATTTCTTTAATACGATGCCGATGAGTAATGTCGCTATAGACGGGATGAGAGCATAGGATTAACGTTTATTCAAATTCTTTCGGCTTTGCAGTTTGTTCCTTTTTTGTTGTTCTTCAGTGATTTTCATTTTTTTTTAATATTTCATTTTGTTATACATATAGTAAAGTACGGTTAACTAAGACAAAAGTGCACGGTGTATTCGGGTTGTAATAATAACGAAGATTCTCCGATATCCGCATTGATATCCTGCAACATATATTCTCGCGCATTTAATCATTTTTTTCTTAAATTTCCGTTTTTTTTGTTGTTCTGTTTAAATTTAAATCTTCGGTCGAAGCGTACTGTCTTTCTCTCGGGGATCGATTAAATCTACCTATACACGCTCATACCATTTACTTTCATATCTTTAATGTAGACATAATATATGCACTATATGTTAATGTGGTATATATATATATTTATGGTCGGTAAAATATTAGTTAACGCTAATGTCTCTCTACCTTATCCTTTTTTTCTTTATTTATGTACACTGCTGGATGCTGCGGATGCTGGGCACACTGGACCGGACTAGATCGGACTAGCCGAGAAAATAGACCCGCTTCATATGCTCCAGCGCACGCTCGCACGCGCTCAGACAACAATAAAAAGGTTCGTACACGAGCGGCCGCCCTCAGCCCGCCGGAGCGCTTTATTCAACACCAGGGAGAATGCTAACAAGCCAAAGAATAAAAAAGCATCCCCCCGTAAAATCAAGTGCTGTGCACACAGACGAAATCGTCGCTGCCGTATTTACAGTGCTGTTATTGCTCTATGCTCCTCCGCTGAGAGAACCTACATCAAAATCGCGTAATCTAGGCTGTCTTTGCCTCTCCCCCCCCCCCCCCCCCCCCCAATCCAACCTCCCCAACCCCTGCGCGTACGGTACTCGAGTCCTTTGAAAATCGCAGTGGCGACGGCGGCTTTGGCACAAGCACAGCATCCGTATATCCTATTATAATCTTATACATCGTTCGTACTACGGGACAAGACGTATTTTGCACCTCGTTCTTCTTTCATATTTCACGATTTTTCGTAACTTTATTCAGGTGCGGAGACGCAGGAGAGACACCGGATGGTCTCCCGGTTCGCCCGGTTATCGCCGCGCCGATTATATCAGAGGAGAGAAGGCCGATGTCTGACTCCTGATCTCGCGATGTTCCGACGGGCTGAGATCGAGCAATCCGCCGACGATCGTGTGATCCGTGTTCCCGGCTTGTTTACCGATAAGGGCGTCTATACTGAAGCTCTGCTTCTTGTCGAGAACCGTCGAGGTTCTGCTTGGCGGAAGTGCCATTCTCGTTACGGGCACTCCGTGATTCTGCTGCTGATGCTGATGATGATGATGTTGCTGCTGTTGTTGCTGCTGCTGTTGCTGCTGCTGATGGTGGTGGTGCTGCATCTGCCTCAGGGAGGGTGCAGCGATCGGCACCGGTTTGTAGAGCGGCGGCGGTGGTTCGAGAAATCCCCCGAGTTTCAGGGCCTCCAAAGCCGATGGCGGAAAATCGAGAAGAGGCAGACCCGGCGGTGTCTGCTGGGACAGATAAGCCGCGGCTGCTGCGGCCGCGGCCGCCGGATAGTGCAGTCCCGACACCGCCGAGTGACCGGAAGCCGACGAGCAGTTACCGCGATCGAGACCACCGGATCCCGGTGGTCCGCCGCACAACGCGAATGTCGCCATTAATGCGCGATCCCGAATAACGTAGTGCGGCGGTGGCCTCTTGTATCTCTTGCGACGCCTCAGGAAGCTACCGTTGTCGAACATGTCCTCGGCCAGCGGATCGAGGGTCCAGTAATTTCCCTTGCCAGGATTACCCGGCTCCCTGGGTATCTTTATGAAGCAGTCGTTCAGCGACAAATTGTGCCTTATGGAGTTTTGCCAGGCGGGAAACTTGTCGTGGTAGTACGGGAACCTGGCCATTATGAATTCGCATATGCCGCTCAGCGTGAGCTTCTTCTGCGGCGACTGGAGGATCGCCATCGTTATCAGGGCGATGTACGAGTACGGCGGCTTTATGTGAGTGCCCGGTAACTTGTTGTCGCCGGAGGAGTATGACGACGACGGCGAACCACCGGCGCCCTTGTTGTTCGACGACGAGGTCGACGACGTCGACATCATCGAGTACTTCTTCTTTATGCTCCTCGCACGGTTCCTCGTCATGTCCGTGCCGATCGGCACGATCGGCCGCGGTATCAGCGCCTGCTTCTCGAGACTCACCGGATCGACGATCATACCGCTGCTGTCAGAATCCCGGTCACTGTCCGCACACCCGTCACACGATGCATTTGACATAATCATCGAGTTTACGTCCATTTTCATTAACTTAATATCGAACATTTATCGAGTTTACGTAACTCGATTGCGAGCGTCACGGGCATCACTGACGGAAACGCCACTCTCGGATGCCTCGACACCGACCGGAAGTCCACAGTTTTCGATGTCTGATTTTCGAGGATACCACAGGATTTCTCTTCAGTGCTCGTCGTTCGAGGCTTCGAGGCTCGATCGGCGAAAGCGACGAGACTTACCTTGGACCGTGCGCGTCTTTAGGGGCTTCATGTCCGACGGCTCGCCGAGCGGCGACGGGGATGACGCGGTCGCTATGGAAATCTTTCGATCGCGACGGCCGAAAAATACGTTTTTTTTTTTGATAAATATTTATTTATCTTTGACTTCCGTTTCTTCTTTTCTACGGCCCCGTCGCGGAAAAGCTGCGGAGCCGTCGTCGCCGCGGATGTAACTGACGCCCGTCAGCCAGCAATCTATCTCTCGGCAACGCTATCGCGTTACGCTAATAGTTTGTTTGCGATAACGAGAGATCAGACACCGCGCCTCGCTCCTGTTCCTCTCTTCCTTCCGACCTTAATTTTCGTTATTTTCCTCTTTCGCCTCCACTCCTCGGTTCTCTCCGTTTCGGCTGTCGGTCCGGTGCTCGACGGCGTAGCGTCATCCGACGCCGACGTCGGATCGGGCACACTAGTGACTCGCGATTGCACGATATTGCATGCCCGTGTCGTCGATAAAGCGACACTTATTTGCCAACTTGTCTCTGTCGAATCTGTTACGCTCGCTCGTCAAGGCCAATCGAGAATCCCCAGCTGATGCGGAAGACTCGTAAACCGTCCCGGTGCATTCTCGCGGCGGCGGAGAGGCATCCATCACGCGTCGCTCGAAGATTAACCGACGGTATCTTTGTATTATCGCATTGTTGTCATTATTTTTTATTGTTATAAATTTTTTTGTTATTTTACTCTTATTTTCAGAAACAAAATTGGCTGTCGCTCGCAGCCGCAGAGGCGATGAATAGCTCGCAAGTCACATTTCACGTATCGCCATCGCGTTCCGGCACTCCGAAAGAAAAAATATAAATTAATTTTACTCGTTCAGTCAAAGCGAACGACACGAGTAATCGAGCGAATAGCCGAAGAGCCTCGGCTCGGTGCCGACACGTGAAGGTCCCATCGGGTGTCAACGGGAGGTTCTTATTTCCGGCTTTCCCGCTCAAAACCCGACCTCGAGTTTCCAAGACGACGTGGACCGGTGCTTGTGTCTGTGTGTGACGGAAGTCGAAACGCGAGCCCGGGCGAACGCGGCGATACGGCGGGTCAACTCGCGTGCTCTTTGCGGCTCGTGGGAAATGATAAGAGTGCAAAAAGAGCGTTGTCGGTGCGGTGTGTGACGCGAGACAAGGACTGCCACGGGGTGCCCGCGAATTGATTTCGAAAGCTCTCCGGTCGAGGGGGCGTTCTCGTTGGGCGGGGATTCTCTTTCCCACCTCGCTCCCCGGAGCCGTTCGCCCGTTTTCAACCCCCGGAAGGGGGTTTCGCTGGCGCCGGGAGGCGAAGAGCGCATGGCCGGGGAACCCCCCCCGATCGGCGAGCGCGCCGAGCACCCCCGGAGGGAGCCGCGCGGCTCGGCTCCGATACCGCGGCGCGTGGCTCCCTGCGCGCACGCCGAGTCTGCAAAATAGCGGAGTAGATAGATAAAGGAGAGGACCCCGCAAACGACCGAACGCCAGAGGGTAAAATTGTTACACTCTGCGAGGAGCGCCAGGCGCGAGGTTTTGCTTTGAGGGAGAGGAGAGGAGAGGAGTCTCGAGACCTACCCGAGTTGGCCTCGATAAGCGAATTCCGTCACCATCATCGTGCCCGATCCCCCCCGCGTCATGCACCCGCCCATATATTCAATGGACGAAGAGACGCTGGCCTCGCGGTGCGATAAACCATTCGCCGTTTAACTTCTTTCGCTTGCTTTTTTCTTTTGCTTTTGAAGGAATGAATTCATTTTCCCGAGTAGAAATTTTCACGCGTTACATCGGGTCCTGATAAGGTCCTGAGAAGGGTCTGATAAGGCCTTATCAGTACCCTATCAGGGCCCGATGTAACGCTCGAAAATTTCTACTCGGGTTCGTTTAGGGTGGCTCGATTGGCCGCGGAGACTTTCGTTGTTGCTCGGGCAAGAGCCATCTCGGTTTGCCGGCCGCTCGAGTGGAAAGTCGCGCCTTCCTTTGCGAGAGAGCTCCTCGCCGCGCAATAAATGCCCCGTTAAAGCGGCGACGAAAGGATCTAATTTGTCGAATCGCAACCGCCCGGAGGGAACAATGGACCAAAGCGACGTCGTCGCTGCGGACCACGCATCGCAGATTTTCATCAATCCACTTCTCCGCCGCGAGGGTCTCGTAAACGTAGCCCATTTTCACGCCAATTTAATCACGAGGACGGGAATGATTCATCAGCGATGCAGCGATCGCCCTCCACTGGGCAGTGCGAGCTTCCGCGATGGAAATCATCGATCCCACGCAAGCTCCTGTCCTTTCTGACCTTCCTCGGCCTCGAGCACCCGGACGGAAGTCCTCCGGCGTTACACACCCGACCAGGCCCTGACCAGGTCCCCCGAAAAATCGCCGTCCATCGCGATCGCTCAAACTCGACACTTTCGGTACCTAAAAAAAAAAAAAAAAATGTTTCCGCCGCGGTCGGCGCTCCAGCTAGGACTCAGAGACACTCGTCCACGGTATAGGAAATTCATTCTAATTTCGAATGGTCTTCTGCCATTGTGGATTGCCGCACGGGTCGCGGAGCATTACACGCATGACAATTTAACGTCCCTGCAAGGCAGCTCAAACAGATTCGGTATTACGTGGCGGGGCTGCACACTGCAGAGAGGAGGATGTTGATGTGCCCGCGGGAGAGGAGCGCTTCTGTATAGGCTCTATACATGTATATACATATATATATAGGTGGTATGTACAGAGCACAACAGACAACGAGGAAAGAGAAAGGGGCGTGGTGGGAGGACGAGGAGGAGGTTTGAAACCGACGCACTATTTGACCCTATATATATACATATATAACATATATATATGTACACTATATATACACTATAATATATGTATATAGAGAGCCACGGATAGCGGATCCAAGTGAGAGGGTGTGAGTGCGTTGAGTGACGAGAGGACGGTAACTGGCTGGTAGGTGTGCTACGTTTCCAGGCTCCGCTTTATATACCCTGCGGATGTGTGGGTCGACGCGCTCCGGGAATATACAGACACCGCGAGATTGTACAGGGTATATCTGGCGGTGCTCTCTCGGGTCCGTATCGGTTCAGAGACTCGGCATTCGCGAGGAGAGCGAATATTATGTTTACCCGTACACATGGCTTTGCGATGCAAATAATCCGGTATTATTGCACTTACTCTGCAATCTCTCCGTCCCTCTCTGTCACACACCGACGGTATCTCTGTCTCTCGTTGCGAGTCTTCTTTCGTATCTGTTCCACCATCCGGAATGCCTGCCGCGTAAACCGCCGATCGCACGGATTTGCCACGCCGGTCGCGGAGAGGGTGGGAGGGCAATTTTTTTTAATCGCTCTCATAATCTTTATCCTTCGAGCGCGTCTCCGCTCCGTCGCTTCGTTCGGCTAATTGTAAAGAGGGGGGAAAAAAGTATCGACGAGTTTGGAGCCAATTGCTGCGAAAAAAATTTATGTTTCATTCGTCATTTGACATCCCACTGCCTCTCCGTGTGGCTACCTTCGCAGGTCTCATGAGGTTTATCAGCCGTTCGGCTTTGGTCATCTTTTCTTTGGGTTATGTGACGACGCATTGAGTTATGCGTACGCAGAGTTTAGATAAGCTTGTGGCGTCAAATTTTGTTACTGATATAGTTCTCAATTTGAGCAATTTTTTTTATTTAAAAAAAATGGCATTTAGTATAGTTTGAGTTTCCGGTCAGTTTATTCGAAAGGGATTATTCGCTTAGAGACGATTACCGATGACGCAGATTCAGCAGCCTCTTTCCTCGATGCCTTTGACATCCGCTGATCTCATTTTGCATTCACCTCGACCGTCTTCGAAGCTAATGTTATCGCAACAATGAATAGCTATCAAATAGATATCAAAGCTGCGGGATGCAGTTTTCCGCATGCGTATACATAGTTTCTTTGGAAACGTTCGGAACGATAAGCGTACCGACACGATAGAGGCACTCTCGTCACCTCGCGCGGTTGCTCCGCAGAGTTCTCGATGTCAGCACATTTTTTTAATACAAAAAAAAAAAATTCCATGCAGTATCATTCGAGCTTTCTGTTGGTTGATCCGATGGGCTATTATTCGCTTGGGGACGATTCCCCGAGTAGAAATTTCCGAGTTTCACATCGGACCCTGATCCGCAGTAAGAAATTCTTTCGAAAAATCGGAATACGAAGTTTCGTAAAAATAATTTTGTTAATTAGGTGCCAAACTCACTCGTCCAGTTTCGAATATACGAATCTGTCCTTTTATTTCCCGTGTCGTTAACAACTTTAGTTCGTACTTTTGTTCGTAAAACTACAGCCGGATGATGCGATCGGAAAATTAACAAATAAAAAATTGTGGACTCTTGTGGACGATAAGTTGTAAAAAGTACAAACTTTTTTTCACTGCGCAGAGTCCTGATAAGGCCTTATCGGGGCCGTGTCAGGTCTTATAAGGAACATTTTTACTCGGGTCGCGACCTCGGACGCAGCCTCAGCAGCCTCTTTCCTCGATGTCTTCGACATCCGGTCTCACATCGCGTTCTCGTTCGTCTTCGATTCTAATGTTATCGCAACGACGAAAAGCTACCAGATATCAAAGCTACGGTACGCAGTTTCCCACATCTGTACATATAGTTTGGATGGAAAGGTTCGGAACGATAAGCGCACCGCCACAATAGAGGCACTCGAGTCGCCTCGGGCGGTTGCTCCGCGTTTCCCTTTCCTCATTCGATGGCTCAAACGGACCACCTTTATCCCGGAATCGAGACGTTACGAGCGCCTATCTTATTTTTCTCTTCGGTGGCAAACAGAGGTTCGGAGTCTCGACATCGGCGGGCGAAGCCCTCGGGATTACAGCGCGAATAAAGCGGCTCTGAGAGGAGTCGAAGAGAAAACGGTCGAAATGGCGGACCAGCGTCGGGTTACCAGTAGTCGACTTTAACCGCATCCGTACGTCGACGTTACACGTTCAATGCGCCGGGGCTCTCTCGCTATATACTCGACGAGGCTCAGCCAGCAACCTATAATGCTCAACGCTCCCCGAAGATTATACCGCCATCTTGGATGTTGGTAAATATCCCGGTGGGAAAGAGAGGCCCGACGTTGAGGGTTTGGTGGGAGTTATCGCGGATGCGGAGGAAAGCGTAGGAGAAGGAAAAGGAGCCGCCGGGGGGGGGGGGGGGGGGGCGAGAGGAGAGGTGGCGTAGAAGGAGGCCGAAAGCCGAGTGAGCCGAGCAAGAGACAAAGAGACCGAGAAGAGTGAGACAAGTCGAGTAGAGGGTGAACCGAAGACAGCGGGTGAAAGAGGCTAGGGCCAGAGTGGAAAGAACCGGCTAGGCTGCTGCAGCACCAGCAGAACCAGCGTGGACGGAAGGGAAAGCCGAGCAAAGAAGTGCCAAGTGGCACTCGACAAGGCCCAAGGCGGTTATAGGCAGGCTACAAAGAATATTGTCGGCTTTGCACCTTTCCAAGATGCCGCGTTGTGCCCACTTAACTTTGCGTCTGCCTTCATTCCTCTCTTCGTACTCTCCCTCCTCTTCTTCTTTTTCATCTTCATCATCATCGTCTTCGCGTTCTTCTATGTAGCGTCGCATATAGTTATCGCTCTCCCCACTTCTTACTCTCGCAAACCTCATTAGTGTCCATGTTGGGTATAATGTTGTAGGGAGGGCGGCTGTTTTTAATTAGTTGCATTGGATAGTGGTTTTTAGTATTTTTGTGATGCTTTTAATTAATTACATTGTATAGTAATTTTTAGTATTTTTTGTTATAATGTTTTTTCTTGGATGCATAATTTCCTGTTTTTAGCGCGCCATATTTTCGTTTGATACACGTACTTTGCCAACAAGTTTTTTCCGACGACAGCGCTCCGCTTTACCACCCGCGATCCACCGAATATCCATAGACGCGCTTCCATCGCATCTACGCAGTATTCTTGTTCTAAATCTGTTACAGGAGCACACTCGTGTCGTGTTGTTATATAGAGCGGTTAGCCGTAGATAATCGGACAGTGAGATGCCCGGAGTTGTGCGCATGATCGAACCGCAGCTTTGCTGACTGGGGTTGGCAACATCAGCTCTGATAGTCCCGATCTCCGTTCTAAAAGTGTTAAAATCGATAACGCTATTCCAGTCAAATAACACGCAACTGCACGTGTTACTGCATTATTATGTATGTTATTTCCGAACGGGAGCGTCTGTGCTGGTAAAGTAAATAAAATGAACCAGGAAGCACGTAATTTTCAACTTTTCACTAATAGTTGATTTATCGCTGACGCGACGCAGCTTCCATAGCTACTCGGGATGTGACGACGAGTACGTTTCTCCCAGGGCTGTACAATTTCGTTTTATTCAAAGCTCATTGGTCAAACGATTCGCCGCTGGGCCGTCCGATGTCAGACTCGATTAATTTAATATTAAAATATTCCACAAGCGGCTCGACCGCGACTCGAGCCGCGGTGACTCGAAAGTCTTCTGTATTAATAATTTCATTTTCGTCCCGAGAGTAACACTTGAAACGATAGCCGAGTCGACGGAGATAGCGTTAAGGGAGTCGGCGATGCACTTGTTTGAAATTCAATGGGATGCAAATCCGGTTGCGAGTGGATGCCGCACGGCCATTGCCACCGGTGCCGCCTCGGTGAGTGCGACACGTTATCCGATTCGGTCGCCAGCCTCCGCGGCTCCTACCTCGGTAAACACTCGACACTTTTTACCAAGCTTGTGGAATATTGATAAACCGTCGCTATAACCGCCAGCCTATTACTCGACAATTCAGCATACTATAGTCGCATTTTACAGATTTTTCCTTTTTTTTTTTGCTCTCCTCCTGCGGTCCTCTATACCAGGCCATTGATAGCTATTCATGTCACTTCCGATTTGAAAATCTCATTTTTCTACCGGAAATATGTCACTTCCGGTTTGAAAACCTAATTTTTCGAACGGAATTGACGTCATACGGGAAATACGTCACTTCTGGTAAAAACATCAGATTGTCGGACCGGAAGTGATGCATTTCCGGTATAACGTCACTTCCTGTTGAAAAATGAGATTTCCATACAGGAAGTGACATCTTTCCGATATTATGTCACTTCCGGTGGTAAAAATCAGATTTTCAAACCGGAAGTGACGAATATCCGGTATGACGGCGCGACATCGCTTCCGGTTTAAAAATGAGATTTCCAAACCGTAAGTGACATTACAGAGAATTTTTTTTACCATTCTTCGAATTATATCTTAAATAGAGCCAGTGACAGAAACGTGCGAATTAAAGAACACAATACAATACAACACAGTACAAGCGTAAAAGAAAATGTGTGATACGTTTCAAATGTATTTGAAATTTATCTCGAATGTAGCCAGTAACAGAAATTGATGAAGTAAGAAACACACAGCAATCTCTAAGCAAGTCGACGCGCGAGAAATGCAATTTATAAACACGAAGCGCCCGATCGCTGCTCCTTACAATACTGTCTGTTAGAAATTCGACAATGCTCGTGATTGCGGGATAATATCCCCGTCGTGTTTCGTTTAGGAGCCCTTTAATCGAATTCTATTTATACACGCGTGTAAACCTGCTTCTGTGGGCGATAGGGGTCGAAAAATATATTCTTGCCAGACTAATTTTCACCAACCGAGCGCCGGCATATCATCCATCCAGTTTCGATCTGCATATACGGCATGTGCGCATTTTGATAAGTGCGCACTCACCAGCGCACTTGATGCGCCCCGATAGCCCGACACAGCGAACCCTCACTCGCCGCCAACACTCACGCTCTAAAAAATTCTTTAGAAATAAAATATCGAATCGTCGAAACAACGGGACTCGGGCATTCAATCCAAATTATCAACATTTCTCGGTGGCCTTTCAGAGTAGTTGCGTTACCCGAGTGCACATTTATTTGCAAATCCGCCTGCGAGCTCCTTGATCCTCTCATCCCTCGTCCCTCGGGCTCCCCTTTGTCGCTCTTTTGCCACCCCTTGATTGCACACGGCTCTTTTTTTTTCTTCTGCAGGAGAAAGAAAAAAGAAAAGTACTTTCGACATTCAAGTGACCACGAGTATATGCGGGTTAGTTTGCCACTCGCACTCCGCACGCATTACGCGCACAAGCCGTCGTGCGTATCGACCTCGGGCTCCGTCAAGGAAAAAAAAAAAGAAGAGAAGAAACAGAAAATACATCGGTTCGATGCGATATTCTTCCGCGGTTGTTTCCACCCCTGAAGCTTCGATCTTGCATCCTCGATTGCAATGAAAATCATTTTAGTTCCTAATTATTCAATCATATCGACCAATGCACTATCCAATTTTTTTTTAATGCAAAAAGAAGAAACAAATGGAATTCATCGGCCGAATGCAATATTCTCCCGTAGTCGTTTCCACCGCCGAGGTTTGCATCTTCCATCCTCGATTTGCAACGAAAATCATTTCAGTTCCCAATCATCGGATCACATCGATCGATGCACTATATAAATTATAGTATTTTCTCAGTTATGATTAAAGAATGAGAGGAAGCATTAAATGCCGATGATAATTCGTTGGGATTGTAGCGGGGCGTAGAATTTCGCGGAATCCCGACTTTGGTCGTTAGTAGTGAAAGCCGCGGCGAGCGGTGGATGCATTGTTTCCTTGTTTGCCAGGTGTTTCGAGCACTCGTGCACGCCGGTCGACGAGTACGCGGGGTCTGCAGCTACGCGGCCCGCACACAGAGCATTGTGACGAGCCGTGGAGCGCCGGCAAGTACCACCGGCAAGCACCACCCTCCAACAAAGCCGGCAATCTAATGCTCTTTTATTGTCCATTGTGCAACGACCAAATCAAGGCTGCCTCCTGCGCTCCAGCCCAAGTTCGAAGACTTGAGTTTTAATGTTGCGCGAGGGGCGCGCGGGATTTTTCTGGCTCGTAATACGCGTATCTAGGTTGTTATTGAAAGTTTAAAACCGCGCACTGCGCGTCGGCTCGATCGGCGCGATTCTCTCGCTTAACGGGGAAACATCAGCGGGTAAAGAGAAACGATGAAAATTATTGACAAAACACCCAAGGGAAAACCCAAACGACGAGATATATCATTTTTTTTTTGTTCCTTTTATTACCGCTCTGCAATTTCACATCGGTTTCCCACAAACAATTATTATCCTGATGCATGCGCGACACCGCAGTCACGTCACCTTTGCATGCTCCATTGATTAATCAAGTATTAAAAAATCTCGAATATTTATTATCCTCGCGCAACAATTTGCATGTCGTGATTTTTTTCTTCTTCCTCTTCTCAGTCGCGTAGACGAACGAAATACTAGATAGGTACATTTAATCACAGATATTAAAAAATATAATCGACGATAAACTAATATCATAGGGACGATGTTGACTAGAATCGATGAAAGTATAAATGGCGTTATAGTGACGAGCCCGGGACGATTGTCAATGGTCAAGGGGGACGGGGGGGTGGGGGGTTAGTTTGGAGAACAAGCGTTAGGAAACTCCGACGACCAACGTACTGATAAAAAACTACGATTGAATCAACTAAAGTTTCGGGCAGCGACCTTCAAATAAATATTATGTTCGTACAGCTGAAAAATCGTTTAGTTAAACAATTTTTTTGATGTCTTCACCGAAATATTTTTGCGGCGTTAAAATATTTTCTTCGACCAACGAAATATTTATTCGAAAGTCTCTGCCAGAATCTTTACTTGATTGAACAATTTTTTTTTTTTATCAGCGTCGAAACTGATAGGCGATAAAAATTAATCGGACAAAATCGGCATGACAAATGCGCGGGCACTAATCTAACGGGAAAAAGGTGTACAATTGGGGGTTGGGCAAGCGGTTGAGGCGCGGGCAGCGTCGCCGCGAGCGGGGAAATCGTCTGGGCGAGTCGTCGATCGGCCGAGATGATGGTCACGCGATCACTTGAAAAAGTCGTCGTCGTCGAACGGATCGCTCTCCCTGACGAAGATATTGACCGATTCGGATTTCTTGATATCGTGATCGCCCTTGACCTTGTTATTGCCATACTTTATTTGTCTAGGGTTCTTGAGGGAAACGGGAGCGGCGGCGGTGGTTTCGGGAACGCTGTCGGCCATCTCGGACTTGAAGGCGAAGGCGTCGTCGTCGTCGAACCTGGGGCTGGGGTCGCCGTTGAAGAAGGTGTCCCGCGGTGTGGCTTCGTCGGGAACGAAAGCCTCGCTCGCCGCCGGCAAGACTTTCCCAGCGTGGTCGGCGGGAAAACTTTCCGGTGCGGATTTTCCATCGGAGTGTTGCCTTGGCCGTTCGCCAGGCGAGGATTCGCTGGCTACGCTCTCGTTGTCGAAGTAACCGGAGCTGCGACTTCCGCCGCTCGAGGTCTGCTTGGCGTATCGAGCGCTCCTCGGATCGGCTTTCCTCAGATGTTCCTTGACGTTCCTCGGAGTCGTCGGTTGTTTTCCCTCGATGTTCGCCAGGACGCCCCTCGACGCGTCGAGTACGAAGGAGTCGAAGGTCGGTTCGCCACGATCGAGCGTCTCAGCGAAGTCGTCCTCGAAGGGTGAGCTCTGACTCTTCTGCGATGCGGGGCGGTTGGATTTGTGCCTGTTGATCCTCCGACGATGAAGAGTCTCGCTCTTGGCGTCCGGTCCCTCGGACCAGTAGAGTCTCTCGCTGCCGCTCCCGACGCCGGTCCAGCTCTCGAAGTCCTGATCGCTTCCCCAGTAACTCTCCCTGCTGCGCGATCTGTACGGTCGATGATAGAGCTCCGAGTCGTTGTCGCTGCACTCGGACCTGGACATTCCGTACTTGACTCTCGGATCTGCGTAGACCGGCTCGCCCATGTTTCTCTCGTCATTGGCGCTGTTGGGTCTCTTCGGCCAGTGACGCTTCCGCGTGAGGTACCTCGGGGAGTTGTCCGCGCGATCGGGAAGAGAGTACTCGTCCTCGAGCCACCCCCCAGCTCCGCCGGTCACTCCGGACGAGTAGAGATCGTGCCCGCTCGATCGCTCCCTCGGATCCCTGCTCTCCCTGCAGTAGTGCTGTTTCCTGTAGAGCTCGTGCGCCGTCTGCGACTGCGGAGCCGCTACGGGACGATCGCCTCCGTATTCGCTCCGGAGATCTGCAGCCTCACCCGGAGCTCTTCTAGGCCAGAATCGACCGCCCGAACCGCCGGCCTCGTCCTCCCACTTCTCTCCCCGACGTCTCTCGTACTCCCTCCTGGACCATCGCTCCTCGTCGTCGTAGCCCATGCTCTCCTGGCTGCTGAAGCGGTCCCGGTCGCACTCCTCGTCGCCGCTCCAGAGCATCATCCTCTTCTTCGCGCGGTCCTCCTCGTAGAAGAGCGGATCGCCGAAGTGTCCCGGTTGCTGAACAGGTGGCTGCTGACTCGGGTTCCTGAAACCACCCTCCCGGTCGCCGTTCCAGGCCCTGTGTTTGGTCCGGCACTTCCAGTAGCCCTTCGAGGACTCATCGAGGTCGTCCTTGTACGAGGCCGAGAGTTGCTTCCTGCTCATGGAGTATCGACCCCTCTGCGGACCGTGCTGATCCTCCTCGTCCCTCGGCCAGCGTCCGCTCGCCGTTTCCTCGTGCCAGGGCGACGGGTCGCGGATCCTGTGGATGCTCGGCTGCTTCGACCAGAGACCACCGCGGAACTTCCGACCGCCTCGCTCACGCTCGCAGAAGTGCCAGTCCTTGGAATCCTCGTAGTAAGGACTCTCCTCGCCCAGCTCGATCCGCTGATGTCTTCCGTACCAGAATCCACCCTCGTCGCGGAATTGTCTCCTTCCGTTGCTCTCCTCGCTCTCCTCCTCGTCCCTCCACTCGTTGTCGCTCTCGCCCGAGTGCAATCTGTGCTGCTGCTTGCTCGTCGTCCTTCGCCCACCGCCCTCCACCTGGAAGTCCTTCTCGTCGGGCGACCAGGGCGAAGTTCCGCCAACCGAGGCAGGGTCGTCGTACGAAGACTTGTCGGAATTGAAGACCCCGACGTTCTCGAACTTCGCCCAATTGCCCTCGTCCTTCACGCTTCCGGGCAGCGACTCCTGGCCGTCCTTGACGTCCTGACGCGACTCGACGAACGGACAGAAGACATCCTCGAAACCGCTCGTCGCCGACGGACGGAGGGAATCCTTGCTCTGACGACCGCTCGTCGTCGACTGACCGGCGCTGTTCAGCATTCTTATCTCCTCGAAGATGTCCGTCGTCGCCGCTCTCACCTCCTCCTCCTCCTGCCTCGCGGTCGTCTTCCTCGGACTCAGGGCCTCGGACGACGATTCCGAGAAGAGCTTCATCAGATCCTGCTCCGCGAGGTTCTTGGGTGTTCGCTGCTCGATCGGCGAAGCGACCGGCTGACCCGTTGGTTTCTCCTCGCTCGAACTTCTCTCCCTGACGATCGACAGCGCGTCCACCTCCTCGTCCTCCTCGGCTTCATCCTCTTCCTCGTAGTCACCCGACGCAGCCTCCACGCCTTCGCCATCCTCGATTCTCATCCTCGGCTTCGCGTGCTGAGCCTTGCTCCGAAAAGTCACTCTGTCCGCTTCCGGTTTCTCCGAGGGTTTCGATTTTTCGTCGTCGGCCAGAACACCCGATTGAAGCTTTCTCTGCGACCTTACGGCGATCTTGCCGTCCTCCTTTCTTGCCGGCTGACCTCCGGCGCTGTTGAGCATCCGGATTTCCTCGAAGATGTCCGCCGTCCCTCTGGCGTCCTGACCCGTCGTTCTCCTCGGGCTCACCGCCTCCGAAGATGACTCGGAGAAAAGCTTCATCAGATCCTGCTCGGCAAGATTCTTGGACGCTTGCTGCTCGATCGGCATGGTTGTTGACGTCGGTTTCTCCTCGCTGGAGCTTCTGTCTCTGGCGATCGATATCGAATCTATCTCCTCGTCGACCTCCTCCTCGTCCTCCTCCTCAGCCTCATCCTCGTCGTCTTCCTCCCTACCCGCTGGGACTTTGACTTCCTGCTCCAAAACCACGCTCTCGTCTCGCGTTGTCTTTGCCCTTCGTTGCTCAACGTTGTTCTGCGACTTGAGCCTCTCCGCATCGAGATTTTCGACCGATTTCGTCCTGTCGTTCTGCAACCTTCCGACGACTTTGTTATCCTCCCGAACATTGCCAGAGACTTCGTCCTTGACGACCTCCGCGCGATCATCCGATCTGGCGCTGATCTTCGTCTCTTGCTTAGGCTGGGTTTGACTCAGAGGCGGAAGCTCGACGGTCGCGTTGCAGGTCGCCAGCAGGTCGGACACACACGAGAGCCTCTCCTTGGTCTCGTTGCTCGAGTACACCGACTTCTCGGACGATTCTGTACTCGGCAATGCCGAATCGACGATTTCACTCGCAGCGCTCTCCTCCTTCATCTGCTCCATTTCCACGAGCTCTCTGAAAACGGCGTACTTGTCGTAGACCTCTTCTTGTTTCTGCTGCACCTGTTTAACGTCGTTGTCAAAATCGGCCTTGAAGAGCGGTTCGCTCGACACGAAAGATGTCTCGACGAGTTTTGCGGAATTCGCTGCTGACGACGTGTCGTGACGTTGCGAAGCGTAAGGACCGTTCACTTCCTTGGCGGACAATCTCGCGAGACACTCGGTCAGCTGTTGGAGAGTGAGATTGGTGAGTTCGGTGACGCTCATGTCGAGGCTCGTTGCGAATTCTGCGAGATTCGAGGAAGTGAGCTGGCTGAGGGTGATGTCGAGGGAGGGTTTAGCTGTGACGGTCGTGGCGAACGAGGGGGACGAGGTGGCCGTTGTGTTGAGGACTCTCTTGGTCTCACCGGAGACGTTGCCGATGTAGGGATTACGGAAGAGTGTCGAGAGCGTAGTCGGAATCATCGAGTCGAATCTGGAGACGTTGTCTTCGGCTCGCTGGGGCTCGTTGGTGCGCGACGAGGAAGGACTGAAGTTGTCGTCGAAACGCGATTTTGTGGTGTCGATCTGACCCGGGCTCTGCGTGTTCTCGCGCCTCGTCGGTGAGGGGCTCGTCTCTTCGCGCTCGATAAAATCGTAATGCAACTGACTGTCCGTGTAGGGCGGCCTTGGCGGGGGTTTAACGCTCCCTCCCCGAACGGCCTGTTTCTTCGGCGGCAATGGCGGCGGATTAATGAGAATACTGGCTGTGCCGCGCGGCGGAGGCTCCGGCACTATATCCAGCTCGGCACTCGAACTCGAGAGCCTCGAGTTGGCCTCGGACGAACAGGATTCCGTGCTCTTCGAAAAGTCGACCGGGAAAGGTTTGTCGATGGATTCCCGCCTCCATCCGGCCCCGGCCAACTCCATTTCGTGCTCCCTTCTCTTCATCGACTGGTATTTCTTCGGGCTCGGTAATCTCATGAGGGTTTGGATGGAGTCCCCGGGATCCTTGTCTATTCTCGTGATTACCGAGACGTTCGAGGAACCGGAAGTGGTCGCGCTGCTCATGCTGCAGGATTTGTGGTGCACCGGGGAATCCTCCGGCGGAAGAGAGACCGAGAGCGGCTGATGATTGATCGTTCGCTGATTCGATCTGTTGCTCGACTGACGGGAATCCAAATTTTCCGCAGCGACGTGCTGCGGCGGCTGCGGCGACGTGACGGTCGCGTCGGACAAACGCTCGCTCTCGGTCTCGAATGTTTCGAAATTCGCGAAGTCACCGTCCTCGAAACTTTTTCCCGACTTTTGGCCTAGGTCGTCGCGTACTCTAATCGGATCGAGGGGATCCAGTGTAAGATCAAAATTAGTTGGGAAGGTCTCACCGGAGTTTGTCGTAACTAGGTCTTTCAAGACCTTCTTCGGAGGATTCTTGAGGTGCTGGAAGAAGTCCTTCTTGTCTATGTACGGCTTGCTCAAACCCGTGCCCAAAGGATCCAATTCCGTGAACACATCTATCTGGGGACTCCTTCGTTGACTCAATCCGACACTCGTTGATCCCTGTTAGTGCGAGGCAATAATAATTAGTTATGCGATACACGGTCCCGCGAGCTCGAAATCGCCCTAGCAACTTCGGTAACCGTGGTAAAAAAAAGGAACTGTGGAATAACCGAAAAAATTATGGTAGTTCCAGGTCACTTTTTACTCCGTAGAAATAATCGAAAAATGAACCGTTTGTTGTTACTTACTGTTACCTCGTAGTATTATTTCTATTATTTTCTAATTATTTTATTCACTATTATTTTCTAATTATGCTACTGTCACCTCATATTGTTCTGTTCGTTGTATATTGATGCGCGGTATTCTTAACCACACAGCACAGAAATCCTTTTTAACGGTTTCATCAACATTTTTTTGAAACATTAAAAATATTTGTAAAATTTTTTTTGTCCGCTCATAAATCTTACATTGAAATGTTTCAGAAATATTTCGCTTAAATGTTTTTTTTAACATTTCAGCGAAATGTGAAAGATTGCATCACCAATCCAAATTCTGCGCGCACGCGCAGAAGTAGAAATATGGATATTGTTATGATTACGTTAACGGTATAAAATGTGACCTGAAATTACCGTAATTCCTTCGACTATTTATAACGGTTTCCTGAAGCTGCCAGGACGGTTTTTCTCAGACACTTACGTTCTCTCGTTCCTCGTCGGCGCTGCCGCCATTATTATTTGTCAAACTCGCGATCTCACCGTCGCTGAAACGTTTCTCGCTATCGTTCTCCAGCCACTTTACGGCCTCCTGAGGCGGCGGAGTTTTGCTCGACAATGACTGATGGGTCGCTGGGCTCGATGTGAGCGACGACACCGTCGCCGGTATCGTCGGTTGCCGTTCCAGGTGGCCCCTCTTCGAGGACGACGGCGGGGGTGGTAAAATCGGCTGAACGCTCGACGTCACCTTAAACAACGATCAACGCCGACGCCCGTTAAAACGTACCGAGTGCGCATGCGCCGTGAATCTACAACAGCCCGACTGTTTCATTCGTACTTTCATGTTTGCGAACGAATCGCCGAACGGATCGCTCTCGAACGGATCCTCGGAGGGTGGTCTCGGATTCTCCGGTGTAATCTCGTCCAGCTGATGAATACCCTGCTGTATGGAATTTAGCTCGAACTGCAGATCCAGAAGGTTCGCTATGACACCGGTCTGCGACTCGTTCTTCTTCTCGTTGATGCCGCTGCTGCTGGAGATCTTGTCGGCCTCGAGACTCGCCGTTCGGATGCGCTGTAGACAGCTCTCGGTACCGGCCGCACCCTGGCCACAGCCAACGACATCATTTTAGTACATTTTAATTATCGACGCGCTATTTTTTTTTCTATATACTGAGTGAAAGATATAGTAAAAACTACCGGTCATCTCAAAAAAGTTACCATAGCTCATGGTAGTACGCAACTAGGGCGCCACCTATGGCAGAAAGTCCCAGATTTTCCAAGAATTTTTACCATATCTACGAAAAATTCTTATCAATCCGGTACTTCCTGTGATAGTTGGCGCTCTAGTTACCTACTACTGTATGCTATGGTAATATCTCTCAAGCGATATAGTCATATTTACTAGATCATTCTCTCAGTGTACCTACGATTCGACCTCTGAACTGACCTTCGTGTCTGGCGCCGGCTCCACGAAAATGCCGCTTATGTGGAACTTGGCACTCTGCTCGATATTCTGCTTGGTCAATTCGATTTCTTTCTTCTTAAGCTCGAAAACCACTTGAAAGAGATCCCTCATCGCGATCACCACCTGTTTCAAAACAACAGATTCATTTTCATTCATTCATACATTTTTCTTTTTTTTTTCATTCGAAAGAAAAGAAAAATTTATTCGCGAGAGCCAGAAAGAGCCAATGAATGAGCCGCTCGATCCCCCGGCGAGCCGGCGAGTGTCGGCAGCGATGCGAGAGTGATTGGGCGAGCGAGGCGTAAACGGGATCGTTTTGTAACCCCGACAAACCGGCGATATAATACAATTATTTGCGTACCACCCTCGAGACACGCTGTAAGAGCTATCGATGCCTCGAATTTATAACGACTGATATTAGATTGCTTCTAGAGGCTTCTCGGTGAATCGCGCCGATGCGCGGATGGCAACGCGCATGCGCGAAAATCATCGAAACATCAAAATCTCACTTGATTCGCTGCCTTGTCGGTCTTTATTCCGAAGAAACGATGTCCGGTGTCGGGCGAACCGAATATGTAGCCGAAAGCCCTCGAGTCGCTCATGTCCTGAGCTATGAAGGATATCTTGTGGACTGGATGATGATAGAGGCACTCCTGAAAAAATAAAATTCTCCTTTAAGGTCCCGTTATATAATAAATGCTTCTCTCACTCTATCCGTGAATTACAAAAAAAAAATAATAAAAAACAAAACAAAACAAACGAAATAGCACACCCCGGTCTTCTCGTCCCGCAAGCGGAGTCCATCGATGCTAACTTGTACGGCTATTCGTTGTTTGTGCTCGCCGGCCGCGCGGATAGCCATCTTGAGGTCGGCGAGAGCGGCTTGGCACATTCGGTCGCCGCGAGCCTCCGACACTTCCAGTATGCCTATCAGCTTCGCCTTGAAGGAGACGCCTTCCCCGAGAAATCGGGTTGGCTCTTTCTTGACTGAAAAACAAAATATGTTCCTCGCATTCACGCACCCTTCTTGCACATTTATATAAATGCATATATGTATATATACATATTCTAATATAGTGGGCAAGCGAGAGGCAGCAGTCCCAACAACAGCCGTGGCCGTAACAAGCTAAAAGGGGGGGCGCCGGGATTTATTTTCATCGCTGCACGGGGTCCTCACCCGCGATGCTAAACCCACGGCTCGGCTATCGAGAATTGCTTCGAGACCCCCCTTGGCGCTACGATTGAATTTGTCGTTGATGCAGGGGGCTGTGGCTCGGACAATTAAATGATCCGTCGCTTCGTCCCGTTCTCGGTTGCTCCTCAACTCGATATACATAACTCGGACGAGGCTGATACCATCAGCCCGATACCTATGGCGAATTATCCCCGCACCGATAATCCCGATGGGCGGTGAACAAGTGTTTTATAAAATCATCAATTGTTTTCCCTCTCCGGACAAATCCGACGCTTCGTTGGGTCCACATGAGTAATTTAATGTACGAGAGGATCGTAAATGTTTCGGCGTTGTTAAACATATTATCGATTATCGAGCCATCCAATGGGATCTCGGGCGGACATGCGTGGAGAGGGACTCGGTCGTATTTTAAACGTCTCGACATTTCTTTTTTTTTTTTAACAACAGCTGAGTGCGGGTGTGTACTTTAAACGATCGAGTCTCTCGGCATTAATGACCTGCGTTAGCCGAGTCTTATTCACATTCGTCGGATCGTGTACTTGTGCTCTCTCGAGTGGCCAACGCCAACTGTCGACACTTGAAAATCAACGAGGCACGCACGCTTGATGCATGCATTGAGCCTTTCATGAAACTTATATTTTTCACAACACCGCCGACGTCGTCTAGGAAACGTCCGAGATTTTCAAACCGGAAGTGACATTTCCCCGAGATGAAGTTATTTCCGGTCGAAAAATATGTTTTTGGGACCGGAAGTGATATCACAAATAAACAAAATTCTGAAATTTATCTGGAAATGTGTGAATTAAAAAACACCTGGAAGTGGGTAAAATAATGTGTGTGTGTGTGATACATTTTGAATGTTTTGTAATTTATCCCGAATACAGCGAGTGACAAAAGCGGATGAATTAAAGAACATAGCGTAGATGACTTACAAACGATGGCGACATTAATACAAATGAAAAAAACAATAAAGACAACAAATTACATAGAGACGGGCGCGAACTCGCGTTGCTGAGATTCCCTGCAACGGGCTTTAGTGCGCTTAACAACAAAAGGCTTATCAAGTAAAGGAAGTGTTTGTGGCTTATGTTCATACACACGTTTGCTTAAACGTCGATAAAAGCTAAATTCCGTCCAAAACAACCTTGGAGCATCATCTACAGTATATAAGGATACAGTTGGTGTTTATGCCGCCGAGTTAGTGTTTGTCTGCAATGATTTGGTTTGGCATAAATGATACCCTACCACACCGCTTCCTAGATATTCCTTATCGGTAGGAAGTGTACAACTATTCATTGCAACCGCGGGAGAACCTTGGCGAACTATACATTTGTACATGTACAAATAATATATATGTATTATATCGTTGGTTCAACGCCAAAAGGACGTGTCATCTATGCCTATACAGATACGCCCTTGCGGCGATATTCGACGAGCTTAGCGGACGGTCGAAGCAGCAATCGTAAAGAAAGATCAATTTTGGGCCGGGCCTGGACAAAAGGCACACAAAAGGCAATTTATTGGGATTATGTATACGACGAACCGGGCGGAATCATCTGTGCAAACAGAGCCATTAGTAGGATCGTGAAATTCTCCTAGAATTAACATTGTGCCATAGGGCAGGCAATAAATATGGATTTGCGGACGAAAATAAACGATCGGGCTCATATTTGAGCCCACGGAAAATAGTTTGGAATTGAAACTGGCTGGTGTACTTATCATAGACCCCACTCGATTATACAGGAGGAGCTCGTTCGACTAATAATTGTGTTTGTCCCAGTCGATTAATCGCAGCCGTCACGTTGCCAAAGAGCATCTGTGTCTTCACACTGACTTGTCAACACTGTATTCACAGGCTGGTATTATTTTCGGTCTTTACAGTTTGCAAAACAATGTCGAACGTGCGACTTTTGCTGATGCCATCAGTGCCAAAAAATTGTCGAACGGAGTTGAGAAATTTTCGGGAATCGGTGCTATCCATCCGGGAAAACCAAACAGGCATACCTGTCTGTACAGTGTGATTAAAGAACGCACAGCAAAACGAATTATTTCGTTTTGCTGTGAGTTTGCAAAAAAAGAAAAAGTGCAGCGGGTGGAATAGGTTATACGTCGAACGCTTGGCCAGACGTAAACCGTCGTCGTAATGACGGTAAACCAGGAATCTAATCGATCGCTTACAGAGAACAGAGGCACGGTTGTTGCCCGGGGAAGCGTCGAGTGGTGTCATCTGACGGGGGGTTGACATACCGCGTCGAACGAGGCTATGGCAACGTGAACCTGTTCATGGGAGTGGAGCGAGCCGCTGTCTGAGGAGAATGCTATTTTACAGTAGGCGCCGAATACCAAACAAGCAGATTGCTAATTGTGCGATACGTTTAAATTGCATCGAGCGGCATGTGAGACCAACGGTCGCGCATGCTGGAACATGTATTTTCTGTCCTTATAGAAACTACATCGATATAAGGTGTCTCGTGTGTGTCTAATCCGATTATTAGCTATAGCGCTGATCGAGGCAATACAAGGACCCGATGGTCGGGTAGCATATTTACTGCTGCTTCTCAATCTCCCAGAAGACTGTATAGTATATGTGTAGTAGGTGTAGTCATATAGCGGGTGTAACTATGTAAAAACTTAGCCAAGCGGTCACTGTGACAATACTCACACTTGCATGGACTATTCTTTTTGCGTAAGGTCTGCATCGGAAATGTCAAGTGGCGAAACTTGTATCGCGAACCCTCCAGATACGAAGCACACACTCCTCTCGTAATAGTTGCCGCTTCTGTTGCTGGTATTGCTGCCCCCGCCGACGTCTCCGTCGACCTCGTCGTTTTCGACGCCGGAAATCTCGAAACATCAACACCGGCACATCAGCTTTAACGTAGCTAACACTCGGTCGTGTATTGCACTGTGAACCCCGGGCTCCTGTCGATCGCGGATATTCGACTCCGGACGTTTTTCCTGATTCGAAAACCGCGTACGTCGCAACGGTCTGTCTTTACGGTCGGGGCGCGGCGTTGTATCTTTCATTGAGTATAAACATAGAGGGTGGGACAACTTGCAGCGGGGCTTTCGAGTTTTTCTACCTCGCGTTTACGTGCGACAGAACCGGGGTGTAAAAATACAGGGGTAACAACAGCTGCCTCCGCCGGCACGGATCGCCCATGGCAGCTTCTCTTATTGATCAATAATACAGTTCCTAGTACGCGGTGGCGTCGCTCCCAGCCCACCCGAATGTTTCTCTCCTTCCTCGACTTACTACTGAGGTAGCCAAAACCGCCTGTTACATTCGTCGAACGGGTTAACCGTAATTTTTGCAATATTCTCATTAAATCTCAATTGTACATGCTTTCTGCGATCGTGCAGTTGTCATTAAAATGTCTGCCAAGGAAAATAATGCACGCTCCTGTGACCATCGAGCCGATTCGCAAGGTCAAAATAAAGTATATTTTCTTTGAGAATATTGCCGCACCCGGCAACCTTTAGACTCTTGAATTTATCGTCGACAAGCCAATCGTTCGCAGATTATGTTTGACATTTCGCGGACGGAATTGTTTCGCTGCATCGCTTTGAAAAAAAATGAAACAAACATAAAGATTTTTTAAATACCGAGCTCACCGCTCGGATGCGGGAACGCCATCTACTGTGACCACTGACAAATCTTACTGTTACATAATCGTCGATTAATTAATGGTCCTACTGTCGAACAAATTGATAATGCAGCGATATTGAGAAATAAAAATCCACGTTACAAACATAATGATATAATCGAATGATGTTGTTGCAGTTTTGTTTATTCTTCGAAAAACAGTTACACGAGACTAAAGCTGAAAAACGTTCGTAATGAACTTTAATATCGAAACGAGCGGATTTTGCCAATTCCCATGTTTTTGTTTTTGGGCTTCGAATTACCGAAAAATTTTGATTTTTGCGATTACCACTCTCAAGTAGTTACAGTACATCCGAAGCGTCTCGATGCCGCTAATTGAATACTTTAAAATCTTGATGCAATTTAGGTATAACAAGTTGGTCGTGCTCGGGTGTTTGGCCGGGAAGCACCGAAAGACGCACAGGAAGATAAAGAAGTAATTGTTGTGCCGTTCTTGCTGCGGAGTTCGAGGGAAAGATCATTCCGGTCGATCAGACTTTACCCCTTGTCCGCATTGAGCAGACTCTAACGTCCCGTCGTGATGGTTCCTGTACAATAGTAGCAGCAGAAGCGGACCCGAATCCGAAGAAATTAATACCAAAAGGACCGGCAATGTCGCTGCTGCATTTTATCCAAGTATCACGATGTTCCATACCGATAGTACAAATAACGAGGTATTTCATAATGTATTCCAATCGACTGACAATATAAATCGAATTAATATTAGTTTGAGGTTAAATCGTGAAAGTTTTTTTCTTTTTTTGCAGACATCATTGTTGCAGAAACGTATTGGAGGCAAAGAATACTTTGCTGGAGAGTGTCAAAAGAGGGCTGCGAGGGTTTAACTTAAAAAAAGCGAAAAGATGGAAAACACGTCCAGCGTTGATCTCAAGATTGAGTCTAGCGGGTTTCGGCTTCACGAGTGCTTGCGCTTTACGCTTCTATCCTCGTAGAGTTTTCTGCAGCTCCGAAAACGTTTCCCTAGGTCTGATCGAAAAGGAGAAAGCCGAGGCGCATTTGGAATGGCATCGCCTGGTGAAATATCTACTGCCGCATATTTGCTTCTTTTTGATAGCTCTCACGGTGAGTCCAGAGTAATGCAAAATGATTCCCAAAAGTTATGCATTATTGTATTTATATATTTATTAATTTATTTATTTGTGTATTTATTTATTCATTCTATTTACGGGACAAGCTCTTTTTAACAAGATTATTTCATACCAGTGTGCGAACACGCACATAATGTGCGCATACAGCAATAAATTTTATTGAGAGTAAAACTTTGTTCGGGTGGCACAAATGGAGTAAATTTTTGTCCCAAATCTGTTTTATCCATAGAGCGCGTTCGTCGTCGCGATATTGAATATCTGGATACCGCAGTGCGTGGGACAAGTTATCAATGTGATAACCAGAGTGAGAAACGAGGAGAAGAGCAGCCTTAACGGCAATGATTTTTTGACCAGCCTCTTCCAGCAGCTTGCTGAACCGGCGTTCAAGTTGGCTCGCATGTATGTATCTCAAGTATGTAAAGACTATACCACAGATAAATCCTTAAAGTCGCTTGTAGCCGAGGTGGATAATAATCGAACGATGTACACAGGCTCTCTTCACATTCACCTACATCTACACCCTCTCGTGCGTCGGCGAGAGAGTCGCCGCGCAATTGCGCAGAGATCTGTTCCGATCGATAATAATGCAGGACATCGAATTCTTCGACAAACACCGAACCGGCGAGATAGTCAACCGATTGACGAGCGACATTCAAGAATTGAAAAGTTCCTTCAAGATACTTGTGTCGCAAGGACTGAGGAGTTTCACGCAAATCGTCGGTTGCGTTATATCCGTGATCGTAATATCGCCGCAGCTCACCGGAGTAATGGTGCTTTGCATGCCGAGTATAATATTCGTGGGTACTCTGCTGGGAAAAAGTTTGCGGCGATTGTCGTCGGAGGCGCAGAATCAATCGTCGAAATCGACCGCCGTGTGCCAAGAGGCGATTCAAAATATTCGAACGGTAAGGCGAGACGAATTCACGAGAATTCGAAGAACGAAAACGGACTAACTGTTATGGTTTTTTTTTTTAATGACTCATGATAATAGGTAAGAGCGTTTGCCAGCGAGGAGCGAGAAATCGAATCGTTCGGTGATGAGATCGAGAACGCCTGTTCGTTGTACGAGAGATTGGCACTCGGGATCGGCTTTTTTCAAGCGGGAACGAATCTTTTCCTCAACGGAATATTATTGTCGACTCTGTACCTCGGCGGGCACTTGGTGTCCAGCGGCCAATTGTCCACGGGAGATCTAATGGCGTTCCTCATGGCTACCCAAACGATCCAGAGGTCTCTCACCCAAATGTCGTTGCTGTTCGGAACTTACGTCAGAGGAACGAGCGCGGGCTCTCGCGTGTTCGAAGTAAGTTACTAACTACCGGAACAGTTACAGCATACATCAGCATATATCAGAGTTGAAAAATACTTGAAGTACAAGAAGTACTTGATACTTCATGTACTTGTGAAACTCGTTACTGGAAGTATTTTTTGGTACTTTGAACAGCTCCGGCGTACATAATGATGTGTTCTTACACTTGTCGTTTACAGTATCTGGACATGCCACCTGCGTCAACAATGGTAGGCGGTCGAAATGTGAGCAGCGACGACTTTGTCGGAGAGATAGAATTCAAAAATGTTAAATTCAATTATCCGACCAGACCCAATGTAACTGTTCTGAATGATTTTAATCTGAGAATACCCGCGGGAAAAACTGTCGGCATCGTTGGTTCCAGTGGAAATGGAAAATCCACCGTTGCTGCGTTATTGGAAAGGTCGGGAGACGGGATTGCTCATTCTGGGATAGGAATTCGCAACAACATAGCTCATTCAATAACGGCAACGATACTTTATTGCAGAATGTACGACGTCACCAGTGGTGCCATAACGATCGACGGCACGGATATTCGATCGGTAAACTCGAGGGATCTCAGAGGTCGCGTTTTGGGCTACATTGATCAGGAACCGATACTCTTTTCGACGAGTATAATGGAGAATATAAGATACGCCCGGGAGGGAGCAACCGACGAAGAGGTCTCGACTTTTATTTCCAGCCAGCGATACTTTTATTTTATTATTTACGAAATATTTTTCTTATTCTCTTCGTTACTCAGGTAATCCAAGTTGCAAAGGAGGCCAACGCGCACGATTTTATTACGCAATTTCCACAAGGTTACGAAACCCGTGTCGGCGAACGAGGAACTCAACTTTCCGGAGGTCAGAAACAACGTGTCGCTATAGCCCGAGCACTGCTGAAGAGGCCAACGATTTTAATACTCGATGAAGCCACAAGGTAAATGTTACTGTAGACCGTATAATAAGAAGTCGCCCGCTCGATTACATCATCCGGTAATACAAAAATGTTTTATTATTTTACGTTGTTTAGTGCCTTGGATTACGAAAGTGAACGAGTCGTTCAAAAAGCCTTGGAATGTGCGACGAGTGGCCGGACGGTTTTAGTTATCGCCCACCGATTGAGTACAGTTATGGGAGCGGACATGATCGTTGTTTTGCAGCGTGGATCTATAGTGGAGGTTTGTAATTTGTATTATAAAAATATTAATGGCATTACATATATCTATTTTTTAAATCTTTCCCTGTTTCGATCCCACAGATGGGAACTCATACCGAGCTGTTAGCGAAGAAGGGAGTGTACTTTAATCTCGTTAGTCAAGAAGAAATTGAGAAACAATGAGGGGTGCCGGAGTGACGCAAGGGATAAATTATTAAACGGTTTCTATGCTGGTTATACCATACGCCTTTTTTCTCTCTATTCTCTGCAGGGAAAGTAGTGAAACTTGGAGAAACAAGATTCGGAAAACACAATGGGTAAGGTTCACTTTGATTGGCAGTTTCTACGCTCGATCTGAAGAAGATGGCATTGTCGTCGATAACGAGTTCGTAGAGCCCGCCGAAGGCTCGACGGTCGTTTGATATTCGCTACTGTTCGATGCTGATGTATACGAGCCTTGCGCTTGCCCATTTTGAAGTTGGGTCGGCTCTGAAGATACAGAAGGTATAATGGAGGTAGTTGAAACATCAACGTTTATCTCTGGATTCGAATCTTCAGTAGTATGAGCTATACCGAACTGAGATGCACCTGATGCCGAATTTTCCGTGTAGGTAAATGATTGATACGAATTTTCGCCAGTGGTACTTTGGTGCTGTTCGATAGGCGTGACTAAATCTTCGGTCGAACTACTCTTCCATACGATTCCTGAATGAGTTCCAACCTTCTCGGTTACTTCAGAGATATGTACCGGCTCTGTAGTGCTCATTGCCGATTGTGTGCCAGGTGATGTTGATTCCTCGTCATCTCGCGTATCAATTGAAAACGAGCTAAAAGTACCGTGATAACGGTCAGCGATGGTGGATTCCTCTTCAGTGGTCCAATTCGAATCTTGGATACTCGTTGCTTCATTATTTTGAGTTGTCAGCGAAGTGGGAGAAACGGGCGTCGAATCGAATTTCTCGGTAACTTCAGTGATATATGTCGGCTCTGTAGTACTCATTGCCGATTCCACGCCGCTTGTTGTTGATTTTTCGTTATCATGCGTATCAGTGAAAAACGAGCTAAAAGTACCGTGATAACGGTCAGCGATTGTAGATTCCTCGTTAGTCGTCCAATTCGAATCGTGGATACTCGTTGCTTCATTGCTTCGAGTTGTGAGCGAAGTGGGAGAAACGGACGTTGAATCGAACTTCTCGGTTACTTCAGAGATATATTCCGACTCTGAAGTACTCGTTGCTTCATTGTTTCGCGTTGTCGACGAAGTGGGAGAAACTGGTGTTGAATCGAATTTCTCGGTTACTTCAGCCATATATGTCGGCTCTATAGTACTCATTGTCGACTCCGAGCCGTCTGTTGTTGATTTCTCGTTATATGGCTTATCAGTCGAAGACGACGTGAAAGTATCGTGATAACGGTCACCGATTGTAGATTTTTCTTCGGCCGTCCAATTCGAATCTTGAATACTCGTTGCTTCATCGTTTCGAGGTGTAAGCGAAGTGAGAGTAACAGGAGTAGACTCGAACTTCTCGGTTACTTCAGAGATATATTCCGACTCTGAAGTACTCGTTGCTTCATTATTTCGCGTTGTCAGCGAAGTGGGAGAAACGGGCGTTGAATCGAACTTCTCGGTTACTTCTGAGATAAATTCAGGCTCCGTAGTACTCGTTGCTTCATTGTTTCGCGCTGTCAGCGAAGTGCGAGTAACGGGAGTTGAATCGAACTTCTCGGTTACTTCAGTCATATATGTCGGCTCTATAGTACTCATTGTCGACTCCGGGCCGTCTGTTGTTGATTTCTCGTTATCGGGCTTATCAGTCGAAGACGACCTGAAAGTATCGTGATAACGGTCATCGATTGTAGATTTCTCTTCAGTCGTCCAATTCGAATCTTGAATACTCGTTGCTTCATCGTTTCGAGGTGTAAGCGAAGTGAGAGTAATAGGAGTAGACTCGAACTTCTCGGTTACTTCAGAGATATATTCCGACTCTGAAGTACTCGTTGCTTCATTGTTTCGCGTTGTCAGCGAAGTGGGAGAAACGGGCGTTGAATCGAACTTCTCGGTTACTTCTGAGATAAATTCAGGCTCTGTAGTACTCGTTGCTTCATTGATTAGCGCTGTCAGCGAAGTGCGAGCAACGGGAGTTGAATCGAACTTCTCGGTTACTTCAGAGATATATTCCGACTCTGAAGTACTCGTTGCTTCATTGTTTCGCGTTGTCGACGAAGTGGGAGAAACGGGTGTTGAATCGAATTTCTCGGTTACTTCAGCCATATATGTCGGCTCTATAGTACTCATTGTCGACTCCGAGCCGTCTGTTGTTGATTTCTCGTTATATGGCTTATCAGTCGAAGACGACGTGAAAGTATCGTGATAACGGTCACCGATTGTAGATTTTTCTTCGGCCGTCCAATTCGAATCTTGAATACTCGTTGCTTCATCGTTTCGAGGTGTAAGCGAAGTGAGAGTAACAGGAGTAGACTCGAACTTCTCGGTTACTTCAGAGATATATTCCGACTCTGAAGTACTCGTTGCTTCATTATTTCGCGTTGTCAGCGAAGTGGGAGAAACGGGCGTTGAATCGAACTTCTCGGTTACTTCTGAGATAAATTCAGGCTCCGTAGTACTCGTTGCTTCATTGTTTCGCGCTGTCAGCGAAGTGCGAGTAACGGGAGTTGAATCGAACTTCTCGGTTACTTCAGTCATATATGTCGGCTCTATAGTGCTCATTGTCGACTCCGGGCCGTCTGTTGTTGATTTCTCGTTATCGGGCTTATCAGTCGAAGACGACCTGAAAGTATCGTGATAACGGTCATCGATTGTAGATTTCTCTTCAGTCGTCCAATTCGAATCTTGAATACTCGTTGCTTCATCGTTTCGAGGGGTAAGCGAAGTGAGAGTAATAGGAGTAGACTCGAACTTCTCGGTTACTTCAGAGATATATTCCGACTCTGAAGTACTCGTTGCTTCATTGTTTCGCGTTGTCAGCGAAGTGGGAGAAACGGGCGTTGAATCGAACTTCTCGGTTACTTCTGAGATAAATTCAGGCTCTGTAGTACTCGTTGCTTCATTGATTAGCGCTGTCAGCGAAGTGCGAGCAACGGGAGTTGAATCGAACTTCTCGGTTACTTCAGAGATATATTCCGACTCTGAAGTACTCGTTGCTTCATTGTTTCGCGTTGTCGACGAAGTGGGAGAAACGGGTGTTGAATCGAATTTCTCGGTTACTTCAGCCATATATGTCGGCTCTATAGTACTCATTGTCGACTCCGAGCCGTCTGTTGTTGATTTCTCGTTATATGGCTTATCAGTCGAAGACGACGTGAAAGTATCGTGATAACGGTCACCGATTGTAGATTTTTCTTCGGCCGTCCAATTCGAATCTTGAATACTCGTTGCTTCATCGTTTCGAGGTGTAAGCGAAGTGAGAGTAACAGGAGTAGACTCGAACTTCTCGGTTACTTCAGAGATATATTCCGACTCTGAAGTACTCGTTGCTTCATTATTTCGCGTTGTCAGCGAAGTGGGAGAAACGGGCGTTGAATCGAACTTCTCGGTTACTTCTGAGATAAATTCAGGCTCTGTAGTACTCGTTGCTTCATTGTTTCGCGCTGTCAGCGAAGTGCGAGTAACGGGAGTTGAATCGAACTTCTCGGTTACTTCAGTCATATTTGTCGGCTCTATAGTACTCATTGTCGACTCCGGGCCGTCTGTTGTTGATTTCTCGTTATCGGGCTTATCAGTCGAAGACGACCTGAAAGTATCGTGATAACGGTCATCGATTGTAGATTTCTCTTCAGTCGTCCAATTAGAATCTTGAATACTCGTTGCTTCATCGTTTCGAGGTGTAAGCGAAGTGAGAGTAACAGGAGTTGACTCGAACTTCTCGGTTATTTCAGAGATATATTCCGACTCTGAAGTACTCGTTGCTTCATTGTTTCGCGTTGTCAGCGAAGTGGGAGAAACGGGCGTTGAATCGAACTTCTCGGTTACTTCTGAGATAAATTCAGGCTCTGTAGTACTCGTTGCTTCATTGATTAGCGTTGTCAGCGAAGTGCGAGCAACGGGAGTTGAATCGAACTTCTCGGTTACTTCAGTCATATATGTCGGCTCTATAGTACTCATTGTCGACTCCGGGCCGTCTGTTGTTGATTTCTCATTATCGGGCTTATCAGTCGAAGACGACCTGAAAGTATCGTGATAACGGTCATCGATTGTAGATTTCTCTTCAGTCGTCCAATTCGAATCTTGAATACTCGTTGCTTCATCGTTTCGAGGTGTAAGCGAAGTGAGAGTAACAGGAGTTGACTCGAACTTCTCGGTTACTTCAGTCATATATGTCGGCTCTATCGTACTCATTGTCGATTCCGCGCCGTCTGTTGTTGATTTTTCGTTATCGGGGTTATCAGTAGAAAACGACCTGAAAGTATCGTGATAACGGTCACCGATTGTAGATTTCTCTTCGGCCGTCCAATTCGAATCTTGAATACTCGTTGCTTCATCGTTTCGAGGTGTAAGCGAAGTGAGAGTAACAGGAGTAGACTCGAACTTCTCGGTTACTTCAGAGATATATTCCGACTCTGAAGTACTCGTTGCTTCGTTATTTCGCGTTGTCAGCGAAGTGGGAGAAACGGGCGTTGAATCGAACTTCTCGGTTACTTCTGAGATAAATTCAGGCTCTGTAGTACTCGTTGCTTCATTGTTTCGCGCTGTCAGCGAAGTGCGAGTAACGGGAGTTGAATCGAACTTCTCGGTTACTTCAGTCATATATGTCGGCTCTATAGTACTCATTGTCGACTCCGAGCCGTCTGTTGTTGATTTCTCGTTATCGGGCTTATCAGTCGAAGACGACCTGAAAGTATCGTCATAACGGTCATCGATGGTAGGTTTCTCTTCGGTCGTCCAATTCGAATCTTGAATACTCGTTGCTTCATCGTTTCGAGGTGTAAGCGAAGTGAGAGTAACAGGAGTTGAATCGAACTTCTCGGTTACTTCAGTCATATATGTCGGCTCTATAGTACTCATTGTCGACTCCGAGCCGTCTGTTGTTGATTTCTCGTTATCGGGCTTATCAGTCGAAGACGACCTGAAAGTATCGTGATAACGGTCATCGATTGTAGGTTTCTCTTCAGTCGTCCAATTAGAATCTTGAATACTCGTTGCATCATCGTTTCGAGGTGTAAGCGAAGTGAGAGTAACAGGAGTTGACTCGAACTTCTCGGTTACTTCAGAGATATATTCCGACTCTGAAGTACTCGTTGCTTCATTATTTCGCGTTGTCAGCGAAGTGGGAGAAACGGGCGTTGAATCGAACTTCTCGGTTACTTCTGAGATAAATTCAGGCTCCGTAGTACTCGTTGCTTCATTGTTTCGCGCTGTCAGCGAAGTGCGAGTAACGGGAGTTGAATCGAACTTCTCGGTTACTTCAGTCATATATGTGGGCTCTATAGTACTCATTGTCGACTCCGGGCCGTCTGTTGTTGATTTCTCGTTATCGGGCTTATCAGTCGAAGACGACCTGAAAGTATCGTGATAACGGTCATCGATTGTAGATTTCTCTTCAGTCGTCCAATTCGAATCTTGAATACTCGTTGCTTCATCGTTTCGAGGTGTAAGCGAAGTGAGAGTAATAGGAGTAGACTCGAACTTCTCGGTTATTTCAGAGATATATTCCGACTCTGAAGTACTCGTTGCTTCATTGTTTCGCGTTGTCAGCGAAGTGGGAGAAACGGGCGTTGAATCGAACTTCTCGGTTACTTCTGAGATAAATTCAGGCTCTGTAGTACTCGTTGCTTCATTGATTAGCGTTGTCAGCGAAGTGCGAGCAACGGGAGTTGAATCGAACTTCTCGGTTACTTCAGTCATATATGTCGGCTCTATAGTACTCATTGTCGACTCCGGGCCGTCTGTTGTTGATTTCTCATTATCGGGCTTATCAGTCGAAGACGACCTGAAAGTATCGTGATAACGGTCATCGATTGTAGATTTCTCTTCAGTCGTCCAATTCGAATCTTGAATACTCGTTGCTTCATCGTTTCGAGGTGTAAGCGAAGTGAGAGTAACAGGAGTTGACTCGAACTTCTCGGTTACTTCAGTCATATATGTCGGCTCTATCGTACTCATTGTCGATTCCGCGCCGTCTGTTGTTGATTTTTCGTTATCGGGGTTATCAGTAGAAAACGACCTGAAAGTATCGTGATAACGGTCACCGATTGTAGATTTCTCTTCGGCCGTCCAATTCGAATCTTGAATACTCGTTGCTTCATCGTTTCGAGGTGTAAGCGAAGTGAGAGTAACAGGAGTAGACTCGAACTTCTCGGTTACTTCAGAGATATATTCCGACTCTGAAGTACTCGTTGCTTCATTATTTCGCGTTGTCAGCGAAGTGGGAGAAACGGGCGTTGAATCGAACTTCTCGGTTACTTCTGAGATAAATTCAGGCTCTGTAGTACTCGTTGCTTCATTGTTTCGCGCTGTCAGCGAAGTGCGAGTAACGGGAGTTGAATCGAACTTCTCGGTTACTTCAGTCATATATGTCGGCTCTATAGTACTCATTGTCGACTCCGGGCCGTCTGTTGTTGATTTCTCGTTATCGGGCTTATCAGTCGAAGACGACCTGAAAGTATCGTGATAACGGTCATCGATTGTAGGTTTCTCTTCGGTCGTCCAATTCGAATCTTGAATAATCGTTGCTTCATCGTTTCGAGGTGTAAGCGAAGTGAGAGTAACAGGAGTTGACTCGAACTTCTCGGTTACTTCAGTCATATATGTCGGCTCTATCGTACTCATTGTCGATTCCGCGCCGTCTGTTGTTGATTTTTCGTTATCGGGCTTATCAGTAGAAAACGACCTGAAAGTATCGTGATAACGGTCACCGATTGTAGACTTCTCTTCGGCCGTCCAATTCGAATCTTGAATACTCGTTGCTTCATCGTTTCGAGGTGTAAGCGAAGTGAGAGTAACAAGAGTAGACTCGAACTTCTCGGTTACTTCAGAGATATATTCTGACTCTGAAGTACTCATTGTTTCATTGTTCCGCGTTGTCAGCGAAGTGGGAGAAACGGGAGTTGAATCGAACTTCTCGGTTACTTCAGTCATATATGTCGGCTCTATAGTACTCATTGTCGACTCCGGGCCGTCTGTTGTTGATTTCTCGTTATCGGGCTTATCAGTCGAAGACGACCTGAAAGTATCGTGATAACGGTCATCGATTGTAGATTTCTCTTCGGCCGTCGAATTCGAGTCTTGAATACTCATTGCTTCACCGTTTCGAGGTGTAAGCGAAGTGAGAGTAACAAGAGTAGACTCGAACTTCTCGGTTACTTCAGAGATATATTCCGACTCTGAAGTACTCGTTACTTCATTGTTTCGCGTTGTCAGCGAAGTCGGAGAAACCGGCGTTGAATTGAACTTCTCGGTTACTTCTGAGATAAATTCAGGCTCTGTAGTACTCGTTGCTTCATTGTTTCGCGCTGTCAGCGAAGTGCGAGTAACGGGAGTTGAATCGAACTTCTCGGTTACTTCAGTCATATATATCGGCTCTATAGTACTCATTGTCGACTCCGCGCCGTCTGTTGTTGATTTTTCGTTATCGGGCTTATCAGTCGAAGACGACCTGAAAGTATCGTGATAACGGTCATCGATTGTAGATTTCTCTTCGGTCGTCCAATTCGAATCTTGAATACTCGTTGCTTCATCGTTTCGAGGTGTGAGCGAAGTGAGAGTAACAGGAGTTGACTCGAACTTCTCGGTTACTTCAGTCATATATGTCGGCTCTATAGTATTCATTGTCGACTCCGCGACGTCTGTTGTTGATTTCTCGTTATCGAGCCTATCAGTAGAAAACGAGCTAAAAGAACCGTGATAACGGTCAGCAATTATAGATTCCTCTTCAATTGTCCAATTCGACTCTGGGATACTCGTTGCTTCATTACTTCGACTTGTCAGCGAAGTGGGAGAAACGGGCGTTGAATCGAACTTCTCGGTTACTTCAGAGATATATTCCGACTCTGAAGTACTCGTTGCTTCATTGTTTCGCGTTGTCAGCGAAGTGAGGGCAACAGGCGTTGAATCGAACTTCTCGGTTACTTCTGAGATAAATTCAGGCTCTGTAGTACTCGTTGCTTCATTGTTTCGCGCTGTCAGCGAAGTGCGAGTAACGGGAGTTGAATCGAACTTCTCGGTTACTTCAGTCATATATGTCGGCTCTATAGTACTCATTGTCGACTCCGGGCCGTCTGTTGTTGATTTCTCGTTATCGGGCTTATCAGTCGAAGACGACCTGAAAGTATCGTGATAACGGTCATCGATTGTAGATTTCTCTTCAGTCGTCCAATTAGAATCTTGAATACTCGTTGCTTCATCGTTTCGAGGTGTAAGCGAAGTGAGAGTAACAGGAGTAGACTCGAACTTCTCGGTTACTTCAGAGATATATTCCGACTCTGAAGTACTCGTTGCTTCATTGTTTCGCGTTGTCAGCGAAGTGGGAGAAACGGGCGTTGAATCGAACTTCTCGGTTACTTCTGAGATAAATGGAGGCTCTGTAGTACTCGTTGCTTCATTGTTTCGCGCTGTCAGCGAAGTGCGAGTAACGGGAGTTGAATCGAACTTCTCGGTTACTTCAGTCATATATGTCGGCTCTATAGTGCTCATTGTCGACTCCGGGCCGTCTGTTGTTGATTTCTCGTTATCGGGCTTATCAGTCGAAGACGACCTGAAAGTATCGTGATAACGGTCATCGATTGTAGATTTCTCTTCAGTCGTCCAATTAGAATCTTGAATACTCGTTGCTTCATCGTTTCGCGCTGTCAGCGACTTGGGAGTAACAGGAGTTGACTCGAACTTCTCGGTTATTTCAGTCATATATGTCGGCTCTATCGTACTCATTGTCGATTCCGCGCCGTCTGTTGTTGATTTTTCGTTATCGGGGTTATCAGTAGAAAACGACCTGAAAGTATCGTGATAACGGTCACCGATTGCAGATTTCTCTTCGGCCGTCGAATTCAAATCTTGAATACTCATTGCTTCACCGTTTCGAGGTGTAAGCGAAGTGACAGTAACTAGAGTAGACTCGAACTTCTCGGTTACTTCAGAGATATATTCCGACGCTGAAGTACTCGTTACTTCATTGTTTCGCGTTGTCAGCGAAGTCGGAGAAACCGGCGTTGAATTGAACTTCTCAGTTACTTCTGAGATAAATTCAGGCTCTGTAGTACTTGTTGCTTCATTGTTTCGCGCTGTCAGCGACTTGGAAGTAACAGGAGTTGAATCGAACTTCTCGGTTACTTCAGTCATATATGTCGGCTCTATAGTACTCATTGTCGACTCCGAGCCGTCTGTTGTTGATTTCTCGTTATCGGGCTTATCAGTCGAAGACGACCTGAAAGTATCGTGATAACGGTCATCGATTGTAGATTTCTCTTCAGTCGTCCAATTAGAATCTTGAATACTCGTTGCTTCATCGTTTCGAGGTGTAAGCGAAGTGAGAGTAACAGGAGTAGACTCGAACTTCTCGGTTACTTCAGAGATATATTCCGACTCTGAAGTACTCGTTGCTTCATTGCTTCGCGTTGTCAGCGAAGTGGGAGAAACGGGCGTTGAATCGAACTTCTCGGTTACTTCTGAGATAAATTCAGGCTCTGTAGTACTCGTTGCTTCATTGTTTCGCGCTGTCAGCGAAGTGCGAGTAACGGGAGTTGAATCGAACTTCTCGGTTACTTCAGTCATATATGTCGGCTCTATAGTATTCATTGTCGACTCCGAGCCGTCTGTTGTTGATTTCTCGTTATCGGGCTTATCAGTCGAAGACGACCTGAAAGTATCGTCATAACGGTCATCGATTGTAGGTTTCTCTTCGGTCGTCCAATTCGAATCTTGAATAATCGTTGCTTCATCGTTTCGAGGTGTAAGCGAAGTGAGCGTAACAGGAGTTGACTCGAACTTCTCGGTTACTTCAGTCATATATGTCGGCTCTATCGTACTCATCCTCGATTCCGCGCCGTCTGTGGTTGATTTCTCGTTATCGGGCCTATCAGTAGAAAACGAGCTAAAAGAACCGTGATAACGGTCAGCAATTGTAGATTCTTCTTCAGTTGTCCAATTCGACTGTGGGATACTCGTTGCTTCATTGATTCGAGGTGTAAGCGAAGTGAGAGTAACAGGAGTAGACTCGAACTTCTCGGTTACTTCAGAGATATATTCCGACTCTGAAGTACTCGTTGCTTCATTGTTTCGCGTTGTCAGCGAAGTGGGAGAAACGGGCGTTGAATCGAACTTCTCGGTTACTTCTGAGATAAATGGAGGCTCTGTAGTACTCGTTGCTTCATTGTTTCGCGCTGTCAGCGAAGTGCGAGTAACGGGAGTTGAATCGAACTTCTCGGTTACTTCAGTCATATATGTCGGCTCTATAGTGCTCATTGTCGACTCCGGGCCGTCTGTTGTTGATTTCTCGTTATCGGGCTTATCAGTCGAAGACGACCTGAAAGTATCGTGATAACGGTCATCGATTGTAGATTTCTCTTCAGTCGTCCAATTAGAATCTTGAATACTCGTTGCTTCATCGTTTCGCGCTGTCAGCGACTTGGGAGTAACAGGAGTTGACTCGAACTTCTCGGTTACTTCAGTCATATATGTCGGCTCTATCGTACTCATCCTCGATTCCGCGCCGTCTGTGGTTGATTTCTCGTTATCGGGCCTATCAGTAGAAAACGAGCTAAAAGAACCGTGATAACGGTCAGCAATTGTAGATTCTTCTTCAGTTGTCCAATTCGACTGTGGGATACTCGTTGCTTCATTGATTCGAGGTGTAAGCGAAGTGAGAGTAACAGGAGTAGACTCGAACTTCTCGGTTACTTCAGAGATATATTCCGACGCTGAAGTACTCGTTACTTCATTGTTTCGCGTTGTCAGCGAAGTCGGAGAAACCGGCGTTGAATTGAACTTCTCAGTTACTTCTGAGATAAATTCAGGCTCTGTAGTACTTGTTGCTTCATTGTTTCGCGCTGTCAGCGACTTGGAAGTAACAGGAGTTGAATCGAACTTCTCGGTTACTTCAGTCATATATGTCGGCTCTATAGTACTCATTGTCGACTCCGAGCCGTCTGTTGTTGATTTCTCGTTATCGGGCTTATCAGTCGAAGACGACCTGAAAGTATCGTGATAACGGTCATCGATTGTAGGTTTCTCTTCGGTCGTCCCATTCGAATCTTGAATAATCGTTGCTTCATCGTTTCGAGGTGTAAGCGAAGTGAGAGTAACAGGAGTTGACTCGAACTTCTCGGTTACTTCAGTCATATATGTCGGCTCTATCGTACTCATCCTCGATTCCGCGCCGTCTGTGGTTGATTTCTCGTTATCGGGCCTATCAGTAGAAAACGAGCTAAAAGAACCGTGATAACGGTCAGCAATTGTAGATTCTTCTTCAGTTGTCCAATTCGACTGTGGGATACTCGTTGCTTCATTGATTCGAGGTGTAAGCGAAGTGAGAGTAACAGGAGTAGACTCGAACTTCTCGGTTACTTCAGAGATATATTCCGACTCTGAAGTACTCGTTACTTCATTGTTTCGCGTTGTCAGCGAAGTCGGAGAAACCGGCGTTGAGTTGAACTTCTCAGTTACTTCTGAGATAAATTCAGGCTCTGTAGTACTTGTTGCTTCATTGTTTCGCGCTGTCAGCGACTTGGGAGTAACGGGAGTTGAATCGAACTTCTCGGTTACTTTAGTCATATATGGCGGCTCTATAGTACTCATTGTCGACTCCGCGCCGTCTGTTGTTGATTTTTCGTTATCGGGCTTATCAGTAGAAAACGACCTGAAAGTATCGCGATAACGATCACCGATTGTAGATTTCTCTTCGGTCGTCCAATTCGAATGTTGAATACTCGTTGCTTCAACGTTTCGAGGTGTAAGCGAAGTGAGAGTAACAGGAGTTGACTCGAACTTCTCGGTTACTTCAGTGATGTATGTCGGCTCTGTAGTACTCATTGTCGACTCCGCGCCGTCTGTTTTTGATTTCTCGTTATCGGGCCTATCAGTAGAAAACGAGCTAAAAGAACCGTGATAACGGTTAGCAATTGTAGATTCCTCTTCAGTTGTCCAATTCGTCTCGGGGATACTCGTTGCTTCATTGCTTCGAGGTGTAAGCGAAGTGAGAGTAACGTGCGTTGAATCGACAATCTCACTCGGGCTAATACTGATATCGCCGATCCCGTCGCTGGACAAAATTTTCCAAGACACTTCTCCGCTGGATGCATAGCTATCGACGGGTGTCGTCAAAGTTACAGCATCGTAGAGCGTGATTCTCTCCGGCGTGGATTTTATTTCCGGTTCCTCTATAAAAATCGATGATTGACCGATCGATGATATTCCGCTTGGAGTTGTTATCCACTGAGCTTCCTTATACTGAATATCGCGGGTAGTCGCATCGCTCGTTGCACCCGATAATAATGCCTGTAGCGAAGTACCGAGTTCTCGTTCGGTTATTCCTCTTCGCGGTATTTCATCGGCGATCGTCGACGTTGTGCCTTCAATATTTTTATCGAATAACCATTTTTTCGACGCATTGTCCACGGCTGATTCAGTGGAGTAAGAAACTTGTAATCCGATTCTAAGTTCATTTGCTTCACTCGTCCGAGTCTCATCCCGTTCCCTTGTCCGTAGATCATCAATGGTAGTTTTATCCGTGAATTCATCGTTTCTATTATTGGTCGAAAGTTGTCGAAATTGGTCGGAATTGGTACCATAAGTAGTTGCGGTAGATTTGTTTTCCGGTAGTACAGAGTTTGTTGTTGCTGTATCTACAATCTCATTCGTTGCAACCGTAAATTCATAGTTTTTATAATTTGTCAAAATTGTTACCGGTGTATCGGTGGAACTCTCGTTTTTCGTTCTCCACCTCATTGCATTATCGCTCCTCATCGTTACGTAATCATCGGAATACTTATTATAAAGTATTCCGTCAGTTGTACCAGAAGTATTTACAGTAGATTCGTTGTCCGATAATACAGAGTTTGCCGTTGATGTATCTACAATCTGATTCGTTGCAAACGCGATTGTAGACCTTTCAGAAGTATTTGTCTGTTCCGACAAACCAAACGAATGAACGTACGTCGTGGACGTGAATGGACTCGTTTCTCCCCCGTGCGCGCACACTTTAGTTGTCGGTCTCGTAGCGAGAGCAATGCCGACAACCTCGTCGATTGAATCTGAAAGATTGGTAGCTGTTGTAATTTTTTTTGTCGTAAACGTATTGGGCGATACGAAGCTAACAGAAATTTTCGTTTCATCATATCCACTTGTCGATCGGGACGGACTGGCCGATGTTGCCGTAAATCTCGTCGTCGATTTATTCCGCGAACAGTTTTTCTTCCGCCTGTGAATCGACGGAACTTTGTTAAGCGATCGTCCTGCTGTTGTTGCAACGATAAGACCAATCCTCGATTCAAATATTTCTGCTCGATCATCCGCCACGGTCGTCGATCCCAGGTCGTCGTTATCGCATGCTCGCTCGGTCGTGCAAATTTTGTCAAACGGATCGAATCCCGTTGACGGCGGGCATTTGTGGATCGATCGGAAAAATCTAAATCCATTGGACGTGCAGGTATAGAACGATGTGCAATTGTCCTGCGGAACTGGAAACCGGCCCGATCTTTGGCAAGCCGGTAGATGCAGGTGGTCGTAGGGATGATGGTGCGAATCGTAATCCTCTTCGTCGATGCTGGGGTTCGCGTCGATCGTGCAGCGTTTCAAACGACTCTCGAAGCGTTTGCCTCTCCCGCATTCGGCGAGGATCGTATTGCTCTTTCGGCAAATATAATAATACCGCGAACGATGCGGATGACCTCGAAGAGCCTCGGTGCTACACGTCGTACTCTTGTCGATGGAGATCGCGATTCCACCTCCCGGAATAATCATGCAACGTCCCTCTCGATCGTCGAAGTATTGGTTGAACGCACAATAACGTATCGACCTGTCGCCGAACCTCGGATGCACGTAGATTTTTGATTGAATGCCGTGCTGATGCCGATGAACATACTGGAAATAAAGAGACGAGTTCTGTATTAGTCCGCTCGATTCTGCCGTGGGAAAACGGACACAAATATCGCTCCACTCACCACCGCCGTACTTGAAGCGAGAAGGTTCACCGTCAGCAGTGCAAAAATACTCTTGATCGAGCTGAATTTTCTCCCGCGAGCCTCCATCGCGTACGCAGTCGTCCGGGATGCGAGAACGATACTGGCGTTTATATCTCTAAATGAGAAGACGACCGACCGCGGGCCAATGATATTTTCGTTGAATTATCGCGAACGTGCTTGATAAAAGGTATGCACGCATTCCCGTAAATCGGCATCGTCAACGACGTCACGAACGCTATGTTTACCAAAACACGACTTCCAACGATCCATACATTTTTTTCTTTGTTCCAAAGTAGTATGTTTTTCTTTTTATTCATAACAAAGATACATGGGCAGTCAGTGTATCGGTTGATCAGGGACACTCACCAATCGGACTGCGGTACTTTATAAGTAAAATTGTTACTCGTAACGATGTTTATCCCAGCTCCGTAATAGGGCATGACGTAGTGAGAACCATCCGCCGGACCGACTATTTGCGTGGCTATGAGTATGACGTCACAGAATTGTCCGAGGAAGAGAAATCCCAGCGTGCTCAGTTTCAGCAGGCCGATAGCTGGATATCCAAGGTAAAACCTGTCCACTCCGAACATTCCGAGAAATATGGACAGGAGGACGGATGTCTCGAAGGAATAGCCGTTGCTGCAAATAATAGGAAATTTAAATGCAGTCGGATACATTTTTTTCAACGACTTTACGGACACTCACGTCCACTTGCACGGAATGTCTTTCTTGAAAGTATGGTTTTTCGTTTCTATGCAGATAAGACCTTCGGCTGTCCGGCAGACAACTGCAACAAGATTGATCGAATTGTCGTTACGCTGCAGAGACGGTGAATCATTTTTTTTTTTAATGGAATTTTATCTAAACAAACCTTTGGCTTTGTTTTCTTTCGTGCAGCCGTGCGGCTGTTGTGTCTTTGGGTCTATCAGATCGTAATCCGGATCGGGACATATGTACTGGCCCATTCTCAAGTTATTGCAGTCTATTTCGTACGACGGGTACTCGGCTCCATCGCCGAACGGAAAAGTCGCGAGGAGGAGAAATCCGACGTACTTTAGAACAGATTTTATCATTTTCGTGGGTAAGTCTATGGGATGTTCCTAAATTTTTCGAGATCGGGCCGACGAATGTTTAACCTCGTTCGACGACATTTCTATAACTTGCACAGCCGCATTTCGGTTTCGATCATCCGGCCCTCGACGACAATACACTGACCAACCGGATAGACTCAGTTGTAATAAATCATTACGTGCACTAAAAGAAAAATACGGAAATTATTGTGCGCTGTGTGTAAATAACGTCGGTCATTCTCGATTATAGTCTCGCATCAACGTCGCTGCCTTACCGACTCGTCTCGTGGATACCGCACGGAGCTTGGATCGATCGGCGCGGTGGCGCCACTTGTAACGTTCGATTATTTGTTTTATTTTTTTTTTTTATTAAAAGCACATAATCAGCTACTTAAACGATACATGAAATTGTTATAATAATTTATCAGAGTGGGGTCAAGGTATAGTCGATAAAAAGATGCAAAAAAATGCACTATTAACATACGATCTCCGAACGGTGTAAAAGAGGTGTGGAATTATTATTTTCGTGTTTTTTTTTTTTTTTTTTTTTTTTTTCAAGCGTCAAAATTACGCGCGACAAAAGCGCGCGGTATAGTATACACAGATGGAGATAGGAGAATAGCATTAAATTATCAGAGCTTATATGAGATGAAGATTTTCATTGCGAAGCGAGTTGCCTTGGTGGAGCGAGGAGCGAGCCACTTCGAAGAGGGACGGATCGGTGTAAATCGGTTCGCTAGGGTCAAACCCGCTTCTGCGGTTGGCCGTGAGTCCAACAGCTCCTTCCAATGCCACGTTCGAGGCCGCGCGATGATTGATCACATGGCTACGGCAACTGGAATAAATTTCGCGTTAACGTTAACGCTGACGCTGCCGATGTGCGATTGAATGTCCGGCGCGAATACTCACGAGGTTTCGAAGGGTTTCTGTAGAGCCGTTCGCATAAATGAAAAATTATTCGCTCGGGTGCTGCAAGTGCCGGACACCGGACTGCTATGAGTAACCATTATTTTATCGTCGGCATTGCGATTCTTTCTCATCACCGAGTATCCGTATTTTCTGAAAATAAAACATAAAAATTCATTTTAGTTTCGTACATACGAATATCGGCTCGTTTCAATGTATAGATGTATAGATAGATAGATAGATTCGTTTATTGCGTGTTCTGAGGCCTAAACCTAAACAAAAAATGTCTGCCTTCGAACAGTCTAAAAAATACACGTCCACGACTATCGTTTATCCGGTCGAAACGACGGCCGATTTGAAAAATAACAACAGTCTTACGACTGTTGGGGAAACAAAAGAACAAATAAAAATATACCTGTATATCAACAGCGAGAGCATGACCACCGACGACAAGAGTACCACGAGTCCGACTACAGCCGTAACTAGACCGTAGTATTCGTTCGGTGTTATGCAAATTTGCTCGAGAATGGCAACGCGCTTTTCGATAAGATTCTCCTCGTACATTTCCATCCTCGAGTCCAAAACCTGAAAATCGTCGACGATCCAGAATTAATATACAAATAATTGATAGCAAGAGGAAAAAAAAAAAAAAAAATTCTTTTATAAATTCCACTATTTTTTAATCTTACCTCAATCATCTCTCTGACGCGTTCTTCGTCGCCCTCCGGAGCTTCCTGCATCTGATTTTCCATGGCGTTTGTATCATTCTTGGTGTTTAACAAAGACCCGACCGGAGACTGGCCGTCCTGTTGGACATCGTCGACGGTGAGGGTTTCGTTATCAGGAATACCCCTTCTTCTTCGTTTGCCGAAAGACGGCTCGCTTCTTCCGGCACTGCCCGAGCAGTATGCCGGTTGGCAACCGTCGCGGCACGATCGCACCGTTGCTTCGAACACGAGGAAATTCGATTCCGGAATTTTGAAGGCATTGAACCGGGCCTCGAGACTGTCGCCATCTCGGAGGCGATCCAGACCCGGAAACACGTAGTTATCCACAGGACAACTGTACAATTGAACATTATACATTTATTGTTAAGAAAGACAACATTTTTTTAAAATTAAATAAGTATTTTTTTTAATAAAAAAAAATGTTTTTTAATTTAAAAAAATATGTTTTTTAATTAAAAAGAAATTCATAAAGTTATCTACTTATGGACAGAGCATTACCCGTATCTGTCGATGAGTTGTACACTCCTGCCTGAATACGGATCTCTCGCGATGACGTTGGTCGCAAATATATCAGTTACATAGTTGTACCTGGAATAATAATGTGATTTATTTAGAGAGCCCATCGAAGTTAAGTTGTTGTCATAGTTCGCATCGCTCACCCATCTTGAGCCTCCAGTCTGAAGGTCAATGGATCGCCCACCGCGATCGTGGTCGTTGGTCTGCCCTGATACAGTATAAGCAAACGCACTCGTGAGCTCAAAGTATTTTCAGCCGGCAGATACTCGATGGGAATGGGAGAGCCCGATCTGCTGAAGGTCGATAGATCTCGATTAGATAAACAGATTTAAAATGTTTGTGTAAATTAATTTAAACGCTTCTCGGAGACGCTCGATAGCGTACTCTGGGCGAAATTGACCTGGCGTACCCGGCACCGATGTAGCCGGAAGTGACAACGGCTTCTCCCGGTCCACGGAAGAGGCAGGTCAAATTGAATCTCTTGTCCCGCCCCGTTTGAACGTAGTCCGAGAACTGAACGACGACGATATTCGTCATCGTATCACCGTACTGAAACGTATGTTGTATCAGCGAGATAATTCTATATAATTAAGTCTCGTTTTTTCAAAATTCCATCCTATATGCTATAATTTCGGCAAGTCGGTTTTCATAGCATATGAAATACGTTTTAATTTCATTTTTATAGCCTATAGAATGGAATTTCGGAATTTAAAGAAATCCATTCCATATGCTATAATTTCAGCACGATGTTTTTCCTAGCATACGGAATGAAATTCGGAATTCATACCGGACCGTCGTCATAACGGAGATGCACATTTCCGGTATGACGTCATACCGATCGAAAAAAAATGTTCAAACCGGAAGTGCCATATTTCCGTTATAACGTTACTTCCGGTCGAAATAGTAAGATTTTCAAACTGGGAAGTTGATAGTAATAGTAATAATAGTAACATTAATAATAATAAAAATAAGTCTTACCCTCTGGGTTCCACATTCAGGATAGCCCTGAGCTCCGCTGATGCGCAGAACATTGACAGTGCCGCCGTTACCGCGAAAGAAGCAACGATCGTAATAGCCGTACGTGTAAATGCGGCCGATAAATCCCTCGGGTGTTCTGAGGGTGAATTCCATGCCGTCCTCGCTGCACACCTGGCTCACTGAGATCAGCAACGAAAAAGGAAAAAGGCGCATGGTAGACGACGATATACTTTAATGGCATCTCAATTGGATTCATAAAAACTCACCGTCCAGACATTCGCCATCGGCCCCCTGCCTGCCGTTGTTACGTTCGTAGAAATCATAATCGGAGCCGGTGTCGTAGTAGATGGGATTCCCCATATCCATGTCCCGGGAATCCCTGTCGCTGAGTTCGCAATTGTCCCGCTCGGCGCCGTAGGGCGCTGCGTACGGTCGGTAATTGAACGATCGGCAAACGAAGTCGCGTGCGTCGGCGCACTCGCGCTCGCACTGTGGCAAGGTCGAAGCGGTCGTGTATCTTCGAACGAAGGGTTTCCGAACGCGTGTTCTCTGTCCGACTTGACGAAAGTTTTCCTGCTCGTCGCATCTGGAGAGCAGCGGCGGTCTGCCGATAATGGGGCCTCCGCCATTACCGACGGGTCTCGAAACGTACGGATCTCCCGGTTCGGGCATGTATCCTCCCTCCATCCCACCGACGTCGCCGTATCCTCCAGCTGTTCCGTAACCGAAGGGCCGCACGGGCACCACCGAGGCGCCGCCGTAATACGGCCGATCGACGTGTCCGCCCTTTATACCGCCGCCCCTCGTGTCGTCCTCGAAGCCGCTCGCTGGGTAAAGGCTGTTGCTACCCACTGCTGGATATCTATTATAGAGACAATAAAAAAAATACAAAAAAATCAATTGACAAGCAAAGTTACAGGTTAAGAGAATGTGAAACCCATCCTCCCCCCCATCCATGCCGTGCCCAGTTGGTATCAAAAACTGTACTCAACTTATTCACGGATGCTACGGTCAATAGAAAATATTTGACTTTTTGACCAGAAAGATTAGACTTTGATTTGACTTTTTGACCAGAAAGATTAGACTTTGATTTGACTTTTTGACAAGACTAGACTTTGACCACCGTCCGTGAAAAAAGTTGATTACAGTTTTTATTACCGACCGTGGTATTTCACCTGTTCTCAATCAGAGATCAAGGGAGTCAACCTGCCGGGATGGCAGGCGGAAAAAATACCCCCTGGGTATTTTTTCCGGGATTATTTTTTTCGTGTTCCGTCGGGATTCGGATACAGATCTTTGTCCACATACCGATCGACGACCGGATATCTGTGCGGCGGCAGCGGCGGTGGTATCCTGTTCGGTCCGACCGGCGCAGCTGGATACCGCGTCGGAGGATCGCCGTCCAGCGGTGAGAGTGGATATCTGTTAGGCGTGCTCGGATACAGATCGTTTCTCACGGGATACCGGTCAACCGGGGGTGGAGGATAACGGCTTCCGGTTCCAGCTGGGTATCGATGCGGCGTCGGTGGATATCTGTTCGAAACCCCTCCCCCTCCCAGCGGGTAATTTTCACCATTGACCGGATAACGGTCACCTCTGACGGGATATCTGTCTACTGCGGGTACAATCGGTGGATACTCCGGCGGGGTGGGGTGAGGGTAACGATCGGCAAAAGTTGGATAACGATCGTCGGAAATCGGATATCGATCGGGTCGGTCGGGACGATCGGGATATCGATCGGGTCGATCGGGTCGGTCGGGATAACGATCGGGACGATCGGGGTACCGATCGGGACGGTCTGGATAACGATCGGGACGATCGGGATAACGATCGGGTCGATCGGGATAACGACCGCCCATTGGACTGTTGACTCCAGGATACTTTGGTCCGCTCGGATATCGCTCGTCTGGATAGGGATACTGCTCTGGATAACGATCGCCAGATCCGTAACCGTAATCATCCGGATAACCTGTTGTAATATAATATTAAATCAAAAAAAAAAAAATTCAGGTCATAACTTACGCGTATCGCGTATTAATATTTTTTACCCGGTCGTCCCAATGACGGTCTTCCGTAATTTGTGTCTTGTCCCAGAGGATCGGGTCGGTATCCTGGCGTGTCCCTGTCGCCGTCCAAGTATTGATCTATATCCGGAGAACCATTCAATTGTTAAGGAAAAATTCTGAAAAATTTTCTTCGAAAAAACAAAATTTTGGTGGAAAAATGGTGAGTATAAACGGAAAATATTGCGTTGGGAGTAAAATAATTGTTATATTTGTGATCAGCGGGAAAAAATACGTGGAATATAGATTCGAAAGAAAAAAAAATGTCCCGTATACACTAATAAATAAATAAATATCGTTGGGCTCTCTGGTATACGTACGCATGAGATTCTCGTAGTAATCGTAGTCCGCGTCGTAGATAATTCTGTGTCCATCGCGCTGGTTGAACCTGCTCAGTCGGCAAGTGTGATAATGCTCCGAGTAAACGGCGCTCCGGCATTGAAAGCTCGTTTGTCTGAGACACTCGTCCAGACACTCGCTCAGACTCCTTCCGGTTATCTCCGAATGAAACTCCCCGCTGAGCCGAGAGTTTCGGTAGCGTTGAAAGGCAGTGTCCGGTCGACGACCGTCGGTAAAGAGATGAGTCGTCGTCACGCTGTTGTCCGGATACTCGGAGCCTCGGGCTAAGGGTCGATCTACACTTTATAAGCGCGCAAATATGTACGTGGATACTATGTACCAGTACCTGTACTCTGTTTGCCCCGTTACTCTATCGCGATACACTTAATTTTATAATATCTTAATATTTATGCAATATAAATATTCGAATATTTTGATATTTATAAAAAATCGTTTTTATTGGAATTGAACTCACGATTGTCGAGGCAGACGAGATCGTAAAAGTGGTAAGTCGGACTGCTGCTTATGCCAATATCGTCCTTCTGCGATATCGAGTCCTCCTCGGATATTACGCACTGTCTCGTCTGCTCGTCGAACTCGACGCTCCGGCAAAAGTACTTTTCGGCTCGCAGGCAGAGTGCCTGACACTCGTCGAGAGTCAAGTTCGTGTATATATCGACCTCGAAGGGTCCACGGAGTCTCTTGTTCTCTTCCTTGACGAAAACTGCCAGACCGTCGCAACGTCGCTCCGCTGCAAAATGAATTTCGTTTACATATGGTCTTTGTTAAAATAACGAACCCTCAGAACAACACTGTAACAATTTGTATGGCAATCCAGTAAGAGATTTTACACTGTAGTTCTAGAGGTGCGATATAATATAGTATCGGTTGCAGTGGTTTTCGTAAAATAGTTTTGCTTTTATCTCCAAATTATGTTTTTAAATGAATTTCGTTACCATTTATTTTTGTAATAACAAAAGTGATCAAAACTACTTATTGTCGCGTAACAAACACTGAGAAAATTTATATTGTGTATACAGTATGCAATATAAATTTTCAATCAGCTTCACCGAAAGGGGGCTCAGCTGGAGGGGGGGACAAAAATATCTAAACTAACAAACAAATAAATCCACGGTTTTCCAAATTATATATAAGAAAATATAAATAAATATAGGACATATGGGAAGGCACTTTGTGATTACCATTGAGACAAGTATTCTCGAGGTAATCGGCATTGGGATCATCCTCCAAAAGTTCCGGATGGGTTCGCCTGGTGAAACGGCTGAGAAGACAGCTACGCGCGGACGCGTCGTACGTCGCTGATCGACACACAAAGCTGAATTCGTTCAGACACCTGCCAATGTGTATCGAATTTTGTGAATATCATACATTAAAGACAATAACTTTTACCAACGATACGTTAGCTTGTTTGTATATTTGTGTCGTATACAAAAATCTTACCGGTCTTCGCAGACGGTCCTGTTCGCCGCGCTCACTTCTTTGACGTCGGTTATCGGCAGTTTTAATTTCTTCCTGGGATGTCTTTCGAAAACGTATCGGCGATTCGGGCAGTCCCTCTCGATTCGATTCGCTGCAATGGAGAAAATTATTTCCGCTCACTAATCGAACACACTTGTACAGCCTTGTTGTAACTTTTTTTTAATTACATTTTTTTTAATTAAATTTTTGTGAATAAAAAACAAGAAGGCGGTCGGTGCGTTCACCGTGACACCTGCGTACTCACAAGTGAGGCAAACCTCGGTGAAATGAACGCTGTTCGGGACCAACATCAGATTCCCGATACCCTCGGGCTGCGCCTGTTCCCGGGTCAAATAGCACGTGCTCTCCTCGTACTCGGCAGCCCCGCTGAACGAGGCTATTCTGCTGCCGGGCTGAAAGTCGAAACTCGTGCAGGGTCGCACGAGATTGCTGCTCGCCGTTCTGTCGCGCAAACACAGATCCTGACATTTTTCCAAAACCCTGAACGGCGGTGCCGAATCCCTCACCTGAACAATTCATGATAAATAAAAATAAAATAAATAAAGAAAAAAAAGAAAAATAAAATAAATAAATAGTTTGAAAACCGATTGATTCTACACGTCTGATTGACATATCGACTCGCGCTCACCACTTCGTCGTCGAAGCCTTGCAGCTGCTGATCGGGTAGTCTCTCGTAAACAACCCTTCCGGTTCCGCCGTTACACGTTGTCTGGGCTGAAATCAATCGAAACGCGAATATACAGACATGTACATAAATGAATTGATAAAATTTAGTTAAAAACAATAAATAAAAAAATTACATACCGTTAGCGAGCATCTTCAAAATAGTTAGGACCGTGATAGCTTGAACCATACTGAACATGTTACGAATCCTTCTCATTTTGAGGATAAGATCCACAGGACACTATCGAGTGGTCATACCACTTGACCAATGATCCTGAAAGCCCAGCATCGCGTCAACTCCATTAATGCGACGATAAACTGCGAAGGGTGTAAGGAACACACAGTCCCGGAACCGTCCACGGTGGACTAGACATAAATATCTCTGCGGTTTGAACTAAACTGAGAGGAGAGCGCTGTGACAGGGTACCCTCGCCTATGCCGTATCCCGCCTTCTATCATTCCAGGCATTCATCGCGCACCATCCATCCGGTATTTCGCATCGAGCGAGCCACGTACGCGCATGTTATTATTATTTTAAACAATTTTATTATAAAAATTTATTAATCATCTTTACCGTTTTGCAATTTTTTCCGACAATAATTTTTTAATTTCTTACCAATTCGAATACTCATCAATAGATTATTTTTTTTATCGTCCGCGACAATCCCCCCCCTCTGCCTCGCCGACGTAGTACACCGAGGGTCGCTGGTCGACCTGGATAGATACAAATCGGAACTACGCATTATGTCGTTTTTTTTACAAATTTTAATAATTTTATTATTACCAATTCTAATATTCATTAGCAGATTTTTTTATTGTCCGCGACAATCACTTCGCCCCCCCCCCCCCCCCCCCCCCCCCCCCCCCGCCGCCGGCGTGGTACGCCGAGAGTCGATGAAGGACCTGGATGGATACAAGTTGGAACTACGCTCCGATGATCCGGCCTGCCTGTAGCATGCATCCGTGGCATACCAGAGTCACCTATAGTCCCCCCCCCCCCCCCCCCCCCACCCGACCTGGCCACCCGGTGAGTCTATGGAAATGTTCAGGGTGAGCGCACATTCGGAATCCCATAACCCTTGTTCCGACTACTCAACGCCGCACAAAACTAATACACAACAATGTACTTCCGGCTTTCCGGTGACCAGCCAAACACTCTCGTACACCTATGCCGGCTCACAGCTTCGTTCTATCCGCTGCCGTTTACTCCATGCACGGCTACATACGCAATCTGCGTGAATTATGTTCTCTCGCCCCCCCCCCCCCCCCCCCGCCCCTTTTTAACTCCTTCGTCCGTGCCCTCTTCGCGGAGACTTATCGAATTGTGCCCCGTTGCATCAAACTACATCAGACTAATGTTTTTTTTCACTTTGTACTTTCGGTTTCAATGAATTTGTTTTTTTCTTTTTCTTTCATTTTCTTATTTGTTTTTTTATTTGGTATATTTTCCATAAGGGATAATTGATCACGATCAAGAGTTAAACCATCGATACGCATCGTTGAGGCTTCGAGTGTAATAATTAAAGACAGTAACGAGCTTACCCTCTGTTGCAGCGTCCGTTGTAGTTGGGACTAGCGTTGCCCGTTTCGATTAGCGATGTTTTCGGATGGTCGAATCTTCGTCGGATGAAGACTAGTTATAACGATGCTGCGAGAAAGGAATCTGTTGTATGAAGGAAAAAGCAAAAAACCAAACAAAAATAAAAAGCCGAGGACCGAATTGAGTGCACGACAGACCCGAATGACACCTGTAATCAAACTGAGGTCGAAAAACGGTGTGAACGGTCTAATGATAGGGAGAGCGAGTTGCCGGTAGCGCCACGAGAGAGGTGGGACACGAGGTGCTTGGGATAAATGCCCGTACATACGTTACCAGTGCAGCGCGCGAGTAGGGAGGGTCCGAAGGCAGGAGGCCCCCTGCAGAGGGTTGAGGCGCGACGCGCGCCTCGACGAGCATCGAGAGTCCACGGTAATATCGTGCCGGACTCGTGGTGGGGTTGCCAAAAGCCAACAGCCGTACAGTCGTCGGCTTACAAGCTCGCACCGTTTCTGGCCTTGTCCAGCACCCAACGGATGCCCCTACGGCTCATTGTTTTCAGCTTCCGCAGGGCATCCGGGAAAACGCAAAGAGCAGCCGGACGAGAGAGACCCGATACCGATCCTCGCTCGTCCGAAGCACTCGCCGCTGCTGTGCCCCCGAACCAACTCGTGGACATCTCACGCTCGGCGGAACTATGGATTAGAGATTCCGAACGGACGTGAGGTCAGACCCGGCGATATAGTGGACTATAACTATGACAACTTTAACGCTCTCGATAGTACGCTTTATTATTTTACGCTACTTTGCCATTCACAGCTGCACAGATCGACTGAATAGTCCGGGATGATTGTTGCATTCTGTTAGGCCTGGCATAATCCCTTGATCGTCATTGACTATTTATCGCTTATCGTTATGTTCCAATTATAACGCTTCGAGTGGTTTTCTGCAATTAAATATTGTTCTACGTTGCGGACAGCACGATACTTGTATGAAACTAAATTTGACCGTGATCCTGAGGATGTCTTCGAGAAGTTGTGCATCCCTATTTATAACTTTTTCAGGACTTGGACTTTCGAGACTTCTTTGAGATATAATCAGGCGCAGTTTGAAGCTAACGAACATAGAAGCGGTAAAAAAATGGGTCCTCGGAAAAAGAAAGTCACTCGGTAAATGGTTACAACATTACACGTTGGTAACCATTTAGGCTTGACACTATTACGCCTACAATTTTGTTAAAATATGTCGGCAACGTTCAGCGGTTCGTAACAAAGAGGCCACTGAAAAAGATTTTTCGTTGTAGAAAAACCTAGCTAGATGTCGCTGTCCGTCGCGCAGAGAAAATTTTTCGCGAATCGTCTGGTGCCGATTGTCTCTCGCCAGATGGCCAACAATTTAATAATCATCTATTAAAAACGAAGTATTATGCTTCGTGATCATAAAATGCATGCTGAAGATTCGAAATTTGGCGACCGATCGAAGCCGCCAGAGCAGGCATGTAAAGCACTAAAAATTGTGCATATAAACATTTTCAGTCGTTCGGCTATAATCGGAACATGGCTGAATCTGGTCGAATCAATCGAGGCACTCGGTGAGACGACATAGCCCGCGCTTAGTTCTGGAATCCGTCGCCGCACGAGAGATGCGTTGCGCAACGAGTAGACCGTGCATAGATAAGAGCAAAATTATATGTCATTGGAGAAAATCTATTTGGGATCAGTCGCTTATTAAGTCGCTCGTCGTTGTGCAACGCTGCAGCGGTGGCTGCCGAGGCGGCCATCTTGGAAACTGCGATGCGCATGCGTCAAGAGTGTCTTGGCCAGAGTGCGAATATTCCGGTAGCAGAGAAGCCCGAGCCGCCACAGTATACACGACGAACTATCTAGGTACTTGCATAGCTATACGCTTTGCGTTCAACCGTACAAGGTCAGACAAGTGCCACGAGTTTAATTACGTAAATTAGCTCGTTCGTGACCCCCCCCCGATCCCTTTGGGTGACCGGAGAGCCGGCCACCTCCGTGTCGCGCCTCGCCCTAGCCGCTCATGCGTGCATAACGCGCGTCAACGGAACGAACAGATCGGTGATTTTTTTCCCTTTTTTTACGAGTAATTAATCGAAGTCGCGGACAAGCGGCAATAATAAATACGCGTCTTCAACCGCTTCGAGCTCTCGCGCGTTTCCACGCTTAGCGTGTTCCCTCTCGCGGTCATCGGAGAAACTATTATGTAATTTATAATCACCGACGAAAACTTTAATGCACGATGACATTCGATAAATTTTGTACCATTCCGTTCGTGCAGCATTAAATCTCGTCTGGTCGCCCGTGTGCCTGGCGCCTATTTTCAGGCTGGCTTCCTATTTAGAGTCAGTCAGGCAGGCGGGCAGGCTTGACTGCACCGCGACATCGGGTGCACCGAGTCGTTCCCCTCGTCCCTAACGAGGCACCGTTGAAATAGCATTACGATGATTACAGTACCGATGGAATTCGTACGAAGGCTGTTAAAGAGGTAAACACGGAAACAAGGAAATTATATATATGTTTTTTTTTTGTTGTAAAAATACGTTTATTAGTCGATTTGGCATTCGTCCAAAACGGAAATGCGACTCAGCTTAATTATTGGCAGTGGCTTCAGTGGCGACCCTGTTTACTCGGTGTTCCTGTAACAGCGGTCGATCAATCGGCCGGATTGACCGTGCGCACGGCCGTCCTCATCGTTACACTGTAACGCTCGACCTTGAGCGCTCCCCCACCAAGATTCACCCTCGTAAACGTCCCGCGAGCCGTGTACGCAGTATACGCGGCTCTCTGTTCTTCTTTGATCTCGGGCTGCCCTCCTCGTAGTCCGTTACTCGCGGTTGGTCGAGTAATTAAAATAAAAAAAACGTAAAAAAAGGCAACGTTCATTCGATCCGGAGTTCCCGAGCTCGAAGCGCCAAGTTCGTAAAAACTCGGTCCGGACTCGTCGCGGTAACGCAGTCCCGATAATAATCCCGAGCAGGCGTCGAGCCTAGAACGCTAGTTTCTTCATTAGCAGATACATGTGTTGATCTATTTCGAAGCCGTGAAGATTGTTGGCATCGCCCTGCAGTCTCATGAGCAAACCTCCGAACGACACGTACGCCGATCTGCAACGAGAAAGAAACGGGGCTAGTGTTATGAAAAAAAAGAAGTTAATATAGAGAAACATTTACACGCGCATGCGCTTCAACGCTGCGCCGAGTGGCGCACAGTGCGACAGTAATCGAGGGGGAAAAAGAACAACAGCTAGGTAGAAAACTAAACGGAGAATTTCGATGGACAAAGGCGATAAAGATGGATCGCAGATTGCAGGGCTCTTCGCTGTGGATCTGCAACCGTCGTAAATGCAGTGTCGATAGCGGTCGTGTAAAACGTGAAGCACACAACCAGCTAACCACACTGCCAGCACGCCGGTCGCTGCGGGACCGAAGAAATACTCGGCCGAGATGACTCGACAGAGTCGTTCGATCCAGTTCACGAGCCGCTGCTTTTCTCTCCGTGTTTATATCGCTACGGCAATCCTCCGGTTATTGCGGCTGTCCTACAAAAGGAACTTAACACAAGGAGCCCTTCAATCGGAGTCTAACGACAGTTTGCCAAACGGTCTCTGCCGCTCCGTCGATCGATTGTACGACGAGCCACGGTCACCTCGGAACCGACCCCTCTTTACCTGCCAGCAGCCGTCGCCAAAAATTTGCACCTCCCACCCCCTCCCCGCTATTCGATTCGGTGTTGGCCCGACTCGCACAACGGATTCCAATCGGATCCTAGCGAAGGATACTTTATAGTCGGAAGCATTGAAATGCCGAGACTGCGCTAGCTATCATTCGTTTACGAATAATAATCATGATTCTGTAGTTGATAACTATAGTTGATAAATATAGTTGATGACTATAGTTGATGACTATAGTTGATGACTATAGTTCATAACGATAGTAGATAACTATAGTTGATAACTATAGTTGATAACGATAGTAGATAACTATAGTTGATGACTACAGTTAATTTTTTTTTAACTATGTCTAAACTTGTATAACTATAGTCGATCTTTTCTTTTTTTTTATTATATTTAACGAGCATCTTTACAGTAACAGCCACTGACAATGGAGCTCTATAAGCTTTATAATTAAGAGGGGAGGATTAATAAAACTATTGAAACATTTCGTAGGGACTTTATTTTCATTGCACAATGACGTAATGTACCGTGGTCCATTATCAACCTCCAAACATATTCGTCGTATGGTCGATTCGATAATCGTTGTCTGCCGACAGTGGCAGTTCGAAATTATTTTTGTTCAGTATCCGTTGCGGATAGTCGGGGATGCATGGATTCCGAAAAATTCGATCACCGAAATTCTTTTGCGTGCCATTTGGAACCGGACGTACCAGCGTGTCAAACGTTGCTCCCGCCGGTTTCCGCTCCCAGCTGATTACTTCGTGATCTACAATACTCGTCTTGCTTGTTCGAGCGGTCGTAAAAGAAAAAATTCTAACAAATACAATAATAGCGAAGATAAACGATGCATAACGAACGGATGGATCTGTCTGTCGGTGGACGGGAGGATAGGGTAAGCAGTCTGTCCGTTTATCTCCCCCCCCCCCCCCCTCCCCTCCGCAACCTCCCCCTCCCATTTAAATCTACCTCCAAGTGTGGACGATGCGGGTTATCGGGTAGACGTAATACTGTGGCGATCGTGACAGAAGAGATGTCGTACCAGATAGTGCATTTACAGTATTCAGGGCCCGTGTAAACGCGCATCTGGCACGAGCCCCAACTGCCTTTATTATATCTCTTTATTTATCTCGTCAATGTATATTCCACTCCAGATTTTTTGCATTTTTTTTCCCCCAATTTTTTGTTGTTTTTTTTCGGGCGGTGTAGGTGGGGGGGTTTTGCAATGCAGGCAATAAGAGCAGAAATATCTCGGGGACTGTGTGCGTGTCGAGTACCGATGACACGACAGATATCGGATATCATAGCGTGTGTACAACCGATGAGTTTCTGCGAGAGGATCGCTGCGGGGCTGTGGCGGTAGCGTCGAGGGCGCCGGCGGCGGTGACAGCGGGAATTAACGACGACGGGCGGGCCGGCAGGAGATCGGGTAAAAGCGAGTTCGATCAGCTGTTCCGTTGAATCGAGGCGGAGAGGCGTGCGGTACGCGAGACGACTCGAGCCAGTCAGCTGTAGGAGACTCTCGTCAAGACGTCCGCCAGCCGGAAGGCCGCGAGTTCGCGAGAAATCACGTGGTGTTTGTACGCGCATGCGTAAAGGATGCATACGAGTTTTCAGCAGCAATTAACCGGACTGGCGAGAGAACGAGAACTCGTGTCATTGCTTACTCGTGACAGGGAATAACAATACACCACTGGCGTGTCTCACTCGTCTCGTGTACCGGGAGCCCCGATCACTCTCCCGCCGCTCTCTCCTTTTCGTTCGTTTCGCGGATGCCTAGGGAACGGGACGGCCGATGGCGCTGCTTACGGCGCAGGCGCGCGCGCGCGAACCGAAAGCCGTCGGGAAACCACGATCCTCGACGACCGACTGCGACGACAGAAGGCTATGGGACACCTGCCTTTGTCACGGAATTCGTGCTTGTTCAATTGTATTCTCAACGACTGTTTTTACTATTTTAATACAATAATGCATGAAGGTCGAAATAACCGATGCCTCGGCAACTCCGGTGCGAAGGAACGACGGGAAAGAAAGAAAAAAAAATCTCGACCGATGGCTCACTATACGTCCCGATATCACGTAACTATTATTCGCGGTTTGGCGAACGGGGATCGCCAGAGACTGTGCGTAACGGAGGGGGGAGGGGGGAGAGAACAACAAATCGTCGTACAAACGCGTTTTTATAACGATTCACCGAAATTAAAGTGGAAGAACAAAAATTGAAAAAAAACGTCGGATGATCACGGCGGAAAGAGACACTCGAGGAATTACGTTTGTAGAAGAAACGTGGGTTAAACGCAGAGACGAAGCGCGTATCGATCCGAGAACGAGAGGGATACTAAGTGAAGTTATGAGAACGGCGCGAGTAAGCCAGCCAGCGGCGCTTGTCGCTCGTTTACGATCAGCACACTAACGTCGACTAGAGCGTTCTCGTGCGTACTACGACGATGTAGTCAACGAGGAGGATCGCGAGCAGGGCGAACGATGATGCGTGGAAACAGAGGCGTAAGCCCGACCAGTCTCGCTGGCTGGCCAGCCAGCGAGGCCGTTGCATACTGTGTAAGCATATTACACAACCGCATTGGCCTAGGAATACTCTTGCCAAGTGTCGAACACCACGACCGAGAGCCCACGCCAGAACTCCCGGCTACTCGGCCAGCTAGCTTCTAAGATCCAATTGCGACCGCTCTGCACGAAGGTAAACCGCGGGCCTGCGAAGCCGCCTAGCCTATTTTACCGCGCACTCATTGCCTCGGGATCGTGTCCCAACGGAACCGTATCAAAGCAGTTCTTAAAAAAAATATTGTAACAATAAAAAGCCTCATCGACTCGAGCGGTTGCATTTATAAATCGCCTATTTATAATTATAAGTCGCCTATTTAGAAATATAAATCGCGTGTTTATAATTACAATTCGGGTATTTATAATTATAAATCGCCTATTTATAACTATAATTCACCTATTTATAATTATAAATATAAATATTGTATATTATTTATACAATTGTAAATAAATTTACGCATTAAGAAAATCGGGTCGCAACATTATGATAAGGCGTGAATGGGAGTCGCGCATTAAAGGTCCGTCCAACACCAGAGATAACGAAAAACCTGAGAATATACTTTTATGATTCTTTTATGTATTTCTTTCTCGTTTACTACTTTACGTCATCGTTTTGCGATATTCTTGCGGCTATCGGAGCGTTGGTATCGGACGGTCGATCTGATATTGCGCAACAGCCTGCGTGACGATACAAGTGTACCATCGATGATGCGCATGCGTCCTTGCTCGGTATTCTCGGGTAAAAAAAAAAAACCGATAAATACAGCGCACTCGAATTGACCGAAGCGGGGAGACGAAAAAAAATTAGGAACAAGCTAGGACACGAAGCTGGACCGAGCGAAAGATGGTTCAAAGTTGTAATCTAGAGCAGTTAATCCAAGCTGGGTGCGAGAGAGTGAGCGGTCGGGCGATCCAAAAATAAGTTCTGGCGTTGCATAACGCGAGAGGACCCGTACCCTCTATACTTCGAGTTTTCGTCAGACGACTTTGCCACGTGTGGATTATAACCAGATCGGACACTCCCTCCCGGCTCCGACCCATCCTCGGGATAATATATAATAATCGCATAATTCATCGTCGACACTTCGATCCATGTACCGTATTTGTTGTTATGTCGCGCCTCTTCCCGATAGGTGGGTAGATGCAATTTTTATCCGCGATCACAAGCTTCCATTAATTCCGAGCCTGACACGCATCACTGTTTAAAATTAGGTCTTGTTAAAATTTTATATTTTAAACGAAACAAGATTTTTTCTTCGATACTTAATTTTTTTTTTACCTGTACGAAACTGTCTAAATGCGTGAACTTAGCGGAAGACTCAAGTGCGACTGGAATTCGCTGAATGTGGAATGTATCGAAACAGTCAAAGGGTTGTGAGCGACGGATTTTATTCTGGTCGTATCGCAGCACGTGCGTGCTTTTACCGTGCGAACAAGTGTTTAAAAAGCTGTCGACAAATTCGTCCACAGGTGCATCGACGAGATTTTCGATTCTCCGCGTCGGTAGCGCGTTAACAACATCTCCGTGTACTTCGGCCGGCTCGCTTCGGTGACGTTCCCGTTCGCGGAAGCGCAATCGTAATGGCCGCGCTCGCATTCGTAATCACCGCCGTTCCAAAAGTGGGGACACGCTGATTGCGTAAGTATATTTGTACGTGGGCTAGTTCCGCCCTCCCGCAAACGAGAGCCCCGAGAGCTCGTATAAAAATACTCGGATCAATACTATCGCAGCGTCGATTCCTCCGCATCGTCATCTTCCCGCCGCCCATGATCGATCCTCTCACTGGTATTCGCACGGGAATCCCATACGATGAGGATTCGGGGAGCGCCGCCGATACAAATGCCGGAGAAAGCACTTAAGGTGAAGCGAAACGGCTGTTAGCGCCAAAGGGACAGCTGCAATTTTTGCGATGAACTTTTCTTTTTTAATGGTACCAATTTTTGAATATTGTTATTTTTATTAATACCATTGAAAACAAAAGAAAAAATTCATTGCAATTTTCGATACCGACCGAGTATGCTTCAATTCATTTAAAAAATGCTCAGTCTGTCGAATTGCATACGAGCGGATTCGGTGAGCGCCGTCGATACAAATGCCGAAGAACGCATTTAAGGCGGAGCGAAACAGCTGTTGGCGTCAGAGAGATAGCTGCGATTTTTCAATGAACTTTCCTTTTCAATGGAACCGATTAGAAAAAAATTAATCGGTTAAATAAAATTAGAAATTTCATTACAGTCTTCAATACCGACTGCGCGTGTTTCAATTCGTTTAAAAAATGCCCACTGTCTGTGAAATCCCGGACAATGCGAATTCGGAGATCACAGCTGGTACAAATGCCGGAGAAAGCACTTAAGGTGCAGCGAAATAGCTGTTAGCGCCCGAGCGATAACTGGGATTTTTCAATTAATTTTTTTCCATGGTACGAGTTTTTAAAATTATTCATACCATAAAAAATAAAAATAAAAAACTATACTTTTCGTTACCGACTGACTAATGTTTCAATTCGTTAAAAAAATCCTCGCTATCCGTCATCGACTCGCTTGCACGGTACTCGTCGATCGGATGCGCGCCCATGTGTGAATTATTGTAGGGATTATAAGTTGTGCGGAAAGGGGTAGATTCCGCGAGGGGTCGGGGGAGGGCGCTTGTGCATGACCCACTTTCTGCAGTGAGCCTCGCGATGCCTTCTCTGCTTCCTGGAGGGATCACCTGGCTCTAGAACTCCAGCTCGAGAAGGTCCACACAGTCCAGCTCCTCTCCGCCCCCCACTCCGGTGGTGACGACCTGGCGGCTCATAGCCAGGGTGACGTAGGTTTCTGTGTGCGTGGGCGTGTGCGTGTATTGGGGGGGGATGCGCGCGCGCGCCGTGCCAAGTAAACTGGGTCACTCCTGGGATGTAGTTGCACGATGTCGGGCCATAGGCCATCCAGGACCTCGCACCTCTGTGCCTCGATTATTAAAAGCGTCGAGGAAGATGTTCGAGCTATTTACAGTCGTGACCTTGTTGGCTCAACTTAATTTTTTTTTTTTTTATTGCCGCTCGGTAATTGAAAAATGTAAGCGGAAACTTCACAGGAGCGAAGAAGCCCGGCTGTGGGGGGGGGGGGGGGGGGGGAGGGGGGCTAAATGTCAGATCTCCCGTATCATTATGCCGGAACAATTGCGTCAAGGCGCGTGGGTCGCGTGCGGCTAGTGGCCGGGAGAAGACGGTGTTGCTGTTGGGACGGACAAAGTTTGCATGGGTCAGTCGTTATCGCCTGGGAAGGATGTGTTTGGGTATCGATTCTTTCCGAGGGGGCGGTAACAGGGGTAAATTTTTAAGGTAGGGTTTATGGTCAACCGATCGGTCGGCCGAGGCGGCTGGCGGCGCAACCTCTCAGGCGCTCAGCCTCAATCTCATCGTAACTGATTAGCTATGGGAGCGTTCGTTAAGTAGCGATAAAAACAAAAACAAAAATAAAGAAAAAACACGAAAGAGAAAAAACTATGAACACTTCCGCCTATTAATTTTACTCCCCACCCCAATGGAAACACGATTTAGTCTTGTCAAGTAAAAAAAACAAAAGAAAATGCTAAAAAAAAAAATAACAAAAGGACAAATGGGCGATAACTAGCGCTGCTGCTGCTGCTGCCACTGTTGTAGGTGCCGACAATGTTCCACGCGTCGGCCGGTCGACGATCAATGATTGCTCAGCTGAAAGCGCAACCCGGTAAGGTTCCAGATCCTCTTCCGGCACCGTACACAAGTGCAATCGAGGTATGCTTTACAACGATAACGTCGTCTCGTAAAATTTCAGCGAACGACGGGCTCCAACGTCGTCGACGCGAGTTTTCGTCCAGGATCGATGGCGGGACTGTCGGGAGCGCGAGGCGCAAAGTCACGCGACTGACCAACGGTCAAACAACTCCGTGTTTGACTGTCGCAACGGACAAGTAGCGAACGCCCTCAGAAAACTGAGATACCACCAGCTGTGTTCACTCGCTTCATTACCTACCGAGTGAACGCAGAGTGGCTCCCTGTTCACCGAGAGTTCCAATTCCAGGCCTCGGCAGTTTATTTATTTTTTCTCGTTTCGTTTATCGATCGCTCTCCTGTTCCAAGTGTCGTCGTTCCGGTGGCCGTGCCAGCTGGGGCCCCTTTATAGTTTCGTTCGTTATTTCGCCGGTTCGAAGAAAAAAATAAAACAATGGCAATAGCGCTCTCGGCGTTTGGCATCGTGTGCTGGCCCGTCAAAGAGCTCGGGCATTCGGGGAACGTGCTGCCATCTCGTTAAACAAGGGAAAACCGTTGTAGGCTCGACGGAAAGCTCGGAATTCGCGTTTCGGCCGAGGCGCCCGTCGAGCGTCGAGTAACGACTCTTCGCGACTCGACGCTCTTCGCGAACCGCGCACAAGATATTCGTTGTTGAATTATTGAAAAAAATAAATAAAACTCTTCGGCTCGAGGGACACGTATGGAACGCTGCATTATCGAACGGGGGAGATAATTCGACGATCCGACATAAACGGATTCGTAACACGAACGTAACATATTACGAACACAATCATTGTATAATGTGGATTATCAGACTCACAGTCTACTGCTGGGCTCGTTGCTCGCCTCGTCTCCCTCGATCCGATAAACCTTCCCGGACATAACGTACTCGAAACTATCCGCTCTGGAGCCTCCCTCCTGCTCGATCGCGGTCCAGTCGCCACCGTCCGGATAACCATCCTCTCTCAAGGTCGTCGCGAGAACCAGACGAAATTTGTCACCTGCAACAATAAACCGGCGCAGGCCCATCCACACGGTTAAACATCGACTGGCGTTTTACACAGTTCGAGTAAAAAATTATTCGTAATTTTTATTTTTTACTTTTAATTCTTAATTTTTTCATCTTTTATTCTTAATCTTATTTTTTACAATTATCCGCCGATCCTCGAGGACAGTGTTGCCAGCACGAAACGAGTGCGAGCAACAAATTCTCGATCCGGACGAGGAACGGCTGCGTTCGAAAAATCCCATAAAAGGATTTAACGGTCGAGGTTAGAGTAAAATAAATTTAATGTTATTTTTTTAAAGTCCTCCGATCCAGTCGACCAGCGTGACATTAAGAAAAAAAAAATCGATCGATAATAACCTTCCGTCCGTGTTAGCCGTTCGCAGGGGTGAGGTGGCGGCGAGAGAATGCGAATTACGCAGTTGCGCGACCCAGAGACCCCAAAATGGCCGCTCTTTCGTATTTCTCGATTACAATTGCGCACGAGATCAGCTCCTTCCGTGATGTAAGAATTAAGCGTTACCGTTTCGTTCGATCAATTAACTCGTCCGGGAAAAAACCATGCATGGACAATTTAGGGGGGGGGAGGGGGGGGGGGGGGGGGGGAACAATACATTTACTTAGCGTTGGATAATAAAATAAAATTTCATCTCCGAGGTTCGAGTGGAGCATTTCAAACCGAGAATGATACGCGAATGCTAAGCCTGGTAGAAGCAAATGATGCCCGAGTGCTGGAGCGCCGGTGCGGCAGCGCGGCAACGGCGTCGACATCGAGCTATCGATCCACTTGGCCTATTCGATTTAAAGAGCGGCACGACCTTGACGGCAAGAGCAACCACTCGGGACTACTCGTAGAGAGGGGGGAGCGCGTTTAACCGGAAGAATTTTTTAAACAAATAAAAATAAAAAATATTCCATCGGCAATCGGTTCGGAGAGTTTGGATTTGGCAAGACGCGAAACGAAGCTTTTCCCGTCAATAAGTCGATGACGCATCGCGGAAATCGTTGGACGCAATAAACCCGTCTCGAGTTTCCAAACAAGCCGGCGCTCGAATATCGTCGATGCGGAAATAATATAAAATGGGCGAAAAAAAAAATGATATGTTTATAAAATTACATACATATGTATATTGGAATTATGTACAGAACGGAATTTATTGATGAACCGAAGGAATTATCTTCGAGTGATAGATAGACAGATACTCACACGGAAATACGATCGAGCGTCGTCGGGGCTTGTGTTGTGAATTGCGCAAGAATAAAACGTCCGCCGCTGGATCCCGGCTGGCTTGTCACCTTCGTTGCAGCTGTCGCGTTGTGCGGTGGTCGAGAATGACGCGCGCATTAGCGAAAATCTGCGACGTGCCGGACCGAGCGAAAAGCGCGAGAGGAGCCGAGTGTCCTCGAGGCGGACCGAGCTTTGGCGTCGTAAACGTAAGAGGAATCGTTAGCCAGCCTGGCTCGCGCTCCTCGATAATATCGCCCGTGCGACTGGCTCGAAGAAAAAAAAATAAGAATCTTTTTTTAAATAAGAATATGAAGAATTTCACTGCGCTCTCACTGATCAAAATCGTTCGCGATGCAAGTACGGGCAAAATCACCGATGATCAAGTTTCGGAAGTAAAACGGAAGTTACCGAACGTCGTAATGAGACGCGCGGGCGGCCGTCTATGTTGACGGTAATTCGAGGTGGCCGAGGCGAGCGTCGCGCGAAACGCGAACGATGCGGAAGCGGAATGAGCCACCGGAGCATGACGAGGAACCGAGCGAGCACGGCCCCGAGAGAGCGGCCGAGGATTGACGGAAGGAAGGAAGAAAAATCCCGATAAACTTTATGTATACGTACGAGGGAGGAGCGCGATCGCGTTCTCGGGCGACCCGGAGCGAGTCCCGCGGCCGACAGCTAGTCGTGCCAGCTCTGACCTTGGCATTGAACTTGCGGTAGCGGGAGGAGGGACGGCAGCGGCCCGCTCGTGGAGGAGGTCCGCCGAGCGAGAGGGGGCATCGCCGGCTTGGCAAAGGGGCGGCGGGGAGAGAGATAGAGAGAGTGAGAGAAAGAGCGACAGATACAGAGAGAGAGAGAGAGAAAGACCCTCCGTGGATGGAGCTCGGGCTCGGAGGGGCGAGAGGAAACCTCTCGATGGCAGTTCGGCGGGAGTTCGCCGCGGTAGCGGGGGAGGGGAGAGGGGGGAAGCACTGCTATTGCGTCACCTCGCGCAAGCCTGAACGCCACGCGTCAATACAGCTACGATCCGCGCGCGCACTGCCTTCCCTGTGCTCTGCCTATGTTCTATGTCGCGCCACTACCGCCAACGCGCATCTGTAACCTTCGCCGTTGCCCGTGGCTTCGATGGAGGCGAGAGATGATACGAAGCCTCTCCTCCCTCCTGCCCGCTACAGCCACCACGCCTCCCCTCCCAACCCGCCCAACCGCCCGCTCGCTCGAGAGACCCAAAGCAGAGGGAACGCAACAGCCCGCGATCCGACTCTCTCAGCGCCCCGATACCCGGAGATCAAATATTTTACACGTAAACTTTTTAACTTTTCCAACGCTGCCGAATATAACATTCTCCGATGGCTATTCTCGAGGCTCCGCGGGGGCTCGAGTTTAACAATTACGTGGCACGTCGGCTCAATAAGATATCGGACGCTCTCGTGACCGTGACCTTGATATCTCGTTGAGCTCGTGAGATTGGCTAATGGCACAACACCTCGTAAGGAACCGAGGATCTCGGTTCAGTTGGCCCGAGTACTGGGTAGAACAGGTGGTTTTTTTTTGTTTTTCGTTTTTTTTTTTTTAATGCTAAGCCGCGAAGACCCAAACTCCAAAGTGCGCACGTCGAACGATCGACCGGCGCCACCGAGCTGTGTCACAAATTAGAATTTATCGCGGTGGAGTGTAGCGGGAATTTAGCTGACGAATTTTTGCAAGGAGCGTCGAGGCTCCGAAACGTTTTTTTCTTTTTTTGCTTGTTCATCGAGGAAGCTATGTTTTCGAAAAAGATAATTGCAGGTTTTAATGTTAGAGTACTTAAAATGGTTTTTAGCTGGCGTCCGGATGTTTTGTTTTATATAATGTGTATATAATTTTCATATAATGTATAATAGTAAACATGAAAAATAATATCGTCGTTCGCTCGTGGGGCCGATATTCGTAAGGAATATCGATCTAGAATTAGAACGAGCGGCGAGTTTATGGTCAGCAGGAATGAAAAATGTACATCGGACCTTAGACTTGAAACACCGAGCGCCGAAAGCTTGTTCCAGGTTTGGCAAAAGTCGTGATTTTTGGGATTTTCGAGCGGCGACATCACTGCTTCCGGTACGACGCTGTGACGAAGCAACGGAAAAACCCGTACGTTTGTTCTTTTCCGCGGAAACTAAATACACACGACAGGATGCTCGGTAGAGTCGCAAAACGGTTTATTCGTGTCGTTGGAGTCCCGGAAAAGGATCCGGTCCATTTAATTCGATACGTTCTGTTATATCGACAAATTCTTCCAGGAACCATGTTTGGCAAAAGTCGCGATGTTTCGTATTTTCAAACGACGATGTTTCCGCTTCCGCTACGACGCTTTAAAGGAGCAACGGGAGAACCCGGATGTTTGCCGTTTTCCACGCAAACTAAATACACATGACCGTATGTCCGGTGGAGTTGCAAAATCGTATATTCGTGGCGTTCGAGGAGTCCCGAAAGAATTATCCGGTCCATTTAATTCGATAGTTTCTATTATCCTGATAAATAATTCTAGGAACCATGTTTGGCAAAGGTCGCGATTGTCGGTATTTTCGAACGACGATATTTCCGCTTCCGCTACGATGCTGTGACGGAGCAACGGGAAAACCCGGATGTTTGTCGTTTTCCACGGAAACGAAGTACACACGACAGTATGTTCGGCGGAGTTGTAAAACCGCTTATTCCTGTCGTTGGAGGAGTCGATACTCTCTATTATATCGATAAATTTATGTTTATCGTTTTCATCGCTTTAGTGGTTCCACGAAGATAGCTAGATAGATTCATTTATTTTGTGTTCTGAATCCTAAATCCTTTGAAACACGGTAACGTTCGTGCCAATATTTTTTAGACGTAAAACTATTGACGTCAGACTCACCGAGCTCCATGGGATAAAGCCAGCTGTTGATGTCGAGAATAAGGTCCATCTTGAAGGACTCGGATTCGCAGTGCAGCCGGCTCACTGTTACAGAAACAACACAATTGTAAATTAGATACATGCCAACTGACTATCCAGCGTAAAAAAAGTAATAAATAATGGTCGCGTGTTCGATACGTTAGCGGACGGTGGGGGTGGGGGGGGGGGGGGGGGGGGGGGGGCTGGTCGCAAAATTTAGAGAGGAGCGTGCCTACATGCTGACCCAGGCGGAAAAGAAAACGCTCTGTATTCGTAGGCCGATCAATGTCGAGGAGCAGCGCCAGCGAAAGGGCCTTTACTTCCGTGTAAGTTCCGAAATAAGCTCCTTCGTCAATGTATGGATGCCATATTTTTCTATATATATATCTATATCTCTTTTTTTAATGAAACTAGCGAGACTATGAGAAACATAGTTTTCAGATAAATACCAGATAAGCGCCGACACGATATATCGATCGGTAAAGAAAATTCGCGGCGTCGACGCGAGGGATACGACGTTGTTTCGCATCCACAGTCCAATACCGAGCCACAAGTATATAAACCAGCCGAGGAGAGATACCGTGGACTAGTTGGTCGACCCAGAGTCGAATCGATCGGAGCTCCCTCCGCCCATCGCGATTCGATTGTACGAAAAACAATGTTATAACACTCCTATAGCCAGTACCCGAGACTCTTATGGTATTTATCTCGTCGCACCGGGATAAATAACTAGCTCATGCTCGCAATACTGACACTTTTGTATTTCACCCCCCCTTCCCTCTCCTCTTTCCTATACGCGTTATTATTTACCTCAAGTTTAACTGGCACTAATCGAACATCCGGCAAATCCGATCGCCCGTCTCGATTCGCAAAATAGAATTTTTGTTCTTTTGGTTTTTTTTTTTTCGGGACAATTTATCGAACAAAGGCGGAGAAAAAGAAAATAGTGTTAATGATTCTCCGGGTCACAAGGTTTGTGTGCGCTGACGGTTGACGAGCGCGCGCGGCTACCCCGGCTGAGACTGAGTTTCGCGGAGCACGCGCGCAGCGGTGACCTTGAACGAGTGAAAACTACCTTCAGCGACGATCTCTCTCTTTCTCCTCTCTCCGTGCCTCCTTTCGTTGCTCGACGATGGGAAACGGCACCCGTTCGATGCATCTCCATAGAGAGACTTTTTAAAATAAACTTTCGCGTATCTTCCGGTGTGTTCCTCTTACGGTTAACCGGACGGTTCTAAAACGGACGAGCGATGCGGAGGATGGACGACGGGTTGCGACTGGAGCAACGTCGTCGCGGCCTTTGACACAAGAGTCCGGATCGGCCTCCGAGTCCTTTGCGTCGGGACTCGTCGAATCCCCGCGCCTTTTCATCCCCACCACTTTTACCTCCTCCGTCGTCCTCGCTCTCACCCGCGCGCGCCCACGCAACGCGCGACGCTCGGGTCACGATGCGCGCCGCTATACCAACCCTCAGCGGGGATAGTAATGCAATCTCCACCCGGCCCGAAGGTCCGGATATCGTACCCATGTCTGCCAAATTGTCTCGTCCGATAGATTGATCATCTATTTTCACTTTGCTCCCGTGAACTTCCTGCAATTATAACTTCCTTATTCCTTTTCTTTAATGCACATTCGATCAACGAACTGGCTTTTACGCTTAATTGTAAAAAAAAAAAGGAAAGACAAAGAAACGAATATAGGTTCGAGAGTTTCAACAAAGATAGTATAAAAATTGTTTATCTGCACTGGACTGTATTTAGCGCATTCGATTTTTTTTATTTTAATAAAAGAAAAAGTAAATAACCGATTGGGTTAAGAGTTTTAAATGAGGGTATCATAAAAATTATCTTAACTGGACTGTATTTGACGCAATCGATGTTCTTTTTTTACTTTGGAACAAAAGCTCAAGAAAAACAAAACAACCGATATAGGTTCAAAAGTTTTAAGCGAAGATATAAAAAAATGTTCGTTTCAACTGCACCGTATTTGACGCAATCGATGTTGTTTATTTCACAAAAAAAAAGCGAAAGAAAAAACGAAACAACCGATATAGGTTCAAGAGTTTTAAACGAGAATATTATAAAAATTGTTAATCTCAACTGAATTTAAAGCGTTCGATGTTTTTTTAAAGTATGCATGTTTACTTTTTGTATTATTATTTTTTGTTGTCATCTAGCTTCCCACGAAATAATCGAGGACAATCGAGGGGAGTGTAGAGGGAGAGATTGACGAGAGCAAGAGAGCAAGAGCCAATGGACGGCGGAGAGGGGAGCGAGCGGGGCATATGACGGTCGTGTATGAGCAAGGAGTTGCCAACAGCAATGCGCAGTGACGCCGTTATCCGGTATCGATCGAGCCGTTGGCTGGCACCCGCTATAGATAACTAGGCACTGGTTCCAAGCCGCAGCCCCGACGACTACTCGAATAATACCTGCAGCCATCCCCCCGAGTTGGCCACGGCCGACGAGCGGCTCGAGCGCAGAGTCAGTCGGCAACCCTTTCTCGAACGCCCACGCATTCTCTCTCCCTCCTATCTATCTATATCTCGCTGCTGCTCGTGCATACGAACAGGCCCGAACAACCCCGGACGAAACTCGTCTAACCGTCGTAGCCCGAGCTCGACTGTGGGTAACGGGGTGGGGGAAGGTCGCCCGGTATATAGTCAGAGTGGCGCACAGCGGTTACCCGGCCAGTTCCCGGCAATCCAGCCGGAGCAAGCAAGGGGTGGAAAACCTTGACCTTGGAAGAAGAAGCGAAGCGTATACGCGGACTCCTCGCAATACTCGAGTCACATAGCCGGCACTGGACGAACTGGGTACCTACTAATATTATCATTTCTCCCCCCTCCCCTATCCAATTACACAAACCTTTTTAAGCTCTAAGATACGATATTGTTGAAATTATTTTTTTATGTAAAAAAAAAAGATACGATATTGTTTAAATTTTTTTTTAAGCATAAGAATGATCCAATATCATTGTCTGATATTGAAAAATTCACGTGCAGCGTGCATCGTTGCAAAAAAAAAAACTGCTGTAAATTGTGTAATGTTATTCGAGGACGCGGCACAACACCTAACGATAATTCATTCTTATCTCGGTTATCTGGGAACGTAGTCGCGACGATCGGATGCACCCGTTTACTCGCTCGGATATATCTATCGCAGGGGAGACTAACATGCCTGTGAAATCGTGCCGATTGGGAAACGCGCCATTTACAATCGTCGACAACGATAATCGTCACAATTGGAGATTTACTTGAAACTAAAAAAACATTAAATTCATTCGACGGATAAGAACGTTATCGCGACTATTTGTTTCCCTGTGTTAGGCACCAGCAACGGAACGCTTGTTTGGTTATTTATTTTCGTCGCTGCTGTTTCCAGCTGATGAGTTGCTTTCTCTCTACCGCTCTCCTCCGCATTATACTGTATACTATTTCATTGCATACTATTTCCAACAGCTGCTATAAAAATTAGGAATGAAATGCTATATATAATTTTTAAAAAAAGGTAAGTACTGTTCAGAAAGACGACTCGGTTTTTTTGCGATAAATTTTGCAGTTCGGGATTAACTTGAAACTAAAAAATGAAATTAAATTAATTCAACGAATAAGGACGTTATCGCGACTATTTATTTTTCTCCCAGATAGAAAAACGTGCCGTGAAACGGGTATCATACCATTGGTACCGCCACCGTTACGTCGCCGTGCCGTCATTTTTCTATCTGGGCTGCGTTGCGCTGCGGCAGAACGCTTGTTTGGTTATTTATCTTCGTTGCTCCTGTCCCCAACTGATGAATTGCTTTCTCTCTACCGCTTTCCTCTGCATTATACTCTATAGTATTTCTGGTACGATCTCCAACAGCGGCTACAAAAATTACGGATGAAATGCTATATACAATTAAAAAAAGGTCGGTACTGTACAGAAAAGGACTTGATTTTACTTTTTTTTACTGTGCCGCAAAGATCCAACTTCCAAAGTACGCGGACACACTCGTTTACTCGCTCGGATATATATATATATATATATATATATATATATATATATATATATATAGTAGGAACGACTAATATCGCTGTGCAATCGTGTTGATTGGAAAACTCGTCATTTACGATCGTCGACAACGATAATCGTTGCAGTTGAAGATCAAACTTGAAACTTAAAAAAATTAAATTCATTGAAGGGATAAGAACCTTACCACGACTGTTTATTTCCCTGCGTTGTGCAGAACGCCTGTTTGGTTATTTATTTTCATCGCTCCGTTCATCTAAGACATTCAACTGATGAGTTGCTTTCTCTATACCGCTCTCCTCTGCATTATACTCTATATACTATTTCTTGTACGATCTCCAACAGTGACTATAAAAATTGAAAATGCGATGCCATATATAATTTTTTCTTAAATATAGGTACTATTTAGAAAAAGAACTTGGCACATACGAAAAAAAAATTAATGAAAGTTTACCGCATCAGCTACAGAACGAAAAACGCTACATCGCAGTTGTCCGAGTCGGGATGGGGACGAGCATCTTTCGTGAGATGAGGACAGATTATTGACGATACCAGAGTTAAGGTGAAAACCGATGAACCAAGAAGATAGTCCCGCGCAACTCACCCGCTCGCTGCTAAAAAATCCGCGTCCGAGCCAGCTGCTGCCTACTGCTTGGCCTGGCTGCCTTGGCACTGACAGCGGCTCTCGCGCCTAGCAACACCAAGGCCAAACTGAGAAGATCCAAAGCTGGCTTCGCGACTCGCAACGGCCCCACTTTACTTCGCTTTCTATACAATATCAAGAGGGGGTTTCAGATAGCTCGGCGATACTCAGTTATTATTGCATCGTACACTTGAATTATTCTCCAATCGGTGTCGCCTTTCGTCTCATTGAATTTTATTAAAAACCGAAACTTATAGTGCCCATCGAAAGCCCCAATGGCCCTGTGTCGCCTGTGCCGCTCTATCTGCGTTGATGTTTTTTTTTTATTCAATTTATTTAACGGATTTTTCCTTTACAATCAAAATATAATATATAATAAATCCTAAATATAAATGTTAATATGAGAAAAGTTAAAAATACTCCAGTTTACGACTTGTTTAAGTTTATAACACTTCACGTGAGACTTGCGTGTGATTGGGCACCTCTTTTTTTCTTTTCTAATGTAGTTTAATTTAACTCCATTTTTTCTTGTAACTCCTCTCTCCTACTCATATCTTAGAACGGCTATTTTCATGCAAAACTAACTTCAAACGAATCGTTCACTCAGATGCACCCGGTAGTCCACAAATACTATTCTATCATCGAAGAAAAACGTTCACGAACCATCTTTAAACGAGATTCGAGAGCTCGTTTTTAGAATCGCTAATTTTGAACTCCCGACTGCCCACTAGGGCAAAAAGACGGAAGATATCTCGCTTATAATTACCGAGACGATTAAGGTTTAGAGAAGGAAAAGAAACAAAGTTTGTTGGAAACTTATACGCGAAATACCTTGCGAGTGGGCAGTATTGGAATAGACAAAAGAAAATTATATTGAAATTGATGAGACTGCAAGTGAGAACTCCCTCGAGATGACATCTCTGCTGGTGGCGTCCTTGAAAACGCGGCTGACCTTGACCGTGTCACTCCCGTGGCGCCCTCCGTCCGTAGACTCAACAGCGTCATATTACGCGAGCGGTTCTCAGCGTTGCATCCGCCACCGACACAAGTGCCCAGTGCCTAGTCCTAGGGGCCAATGCCGGTGCAGCTGCGCGGACATTGCTGGATCGACCGGCCGCGGCAAACCCATAGCAATCCGTCGCAGAAGCACTTCTTGTCTACTGCGCTCGATTCCAGCACCGATCCGTACCCGAGCTTTCGACGGGCCAACTCCAACAGCCCTAATGCGCACTGTTCGGCCAAGCATTACAGGGGACGGGGCTTTGCGTTAAGGAAAACCGATAATGAGATGCTTGACAGAGGAGATAGAGAGAGAAAGCTATAATTGATTCATTTATTTATTTAATCGCACGATAAACGTGCGACGAAGCGTCGAGATAAGAAACTTCAAAAACGGCCGACCTGCGGCACTCCTTGCGTAATTGTTTTTCGTCCCCGAATACGCAAACAGTGAGAATCTCGTCCGACTCGACTCTCGTGTAGGAGGAACCCACCGCGATTGGTGGAGAATAATAATAATCAAAGATGGGCGCCAGAGCAGTACTAACGAGTCTTAACGAAAGATTTATCGGTACGGAAGGTGAATTCGGATTGATTAAAAAAAAAAAAAAACTGCGGTATATGAGAGATGCCGGTGGCGCGCATCGAGGCTTCATCTTTCCGTGGCTTCGTATCCAAAGGTCAAGGTAACTCGGGATAAAGGAAGGCACTGTTCCGCCGTCGCTTCGGGGCTTTAATGCAGCTACTCTCGTGACGCACCGCAAGTGTCGAGACCCGACTGTTATTCGACGAGGGACACGGTTGATAGCGACGAGCCAATTGTTATGAACTAGATAGGAACGATAACGCTTTTTACAGCGTGAAGGATTCGTTTGTTTACCACCGTTTATCGTGGGCATTCACTTATTTAAGAATTATCGAGCGGCATAGTTACAGGTAATTACGCATCGAGAATATGTCCGATGTTGGACTGTTGCCGCCAACAGGCTGTCATGCCATGTGCTTTCCGGTAGCGAAGGGTAACCCGTTGCCGGCAACGAGGAACGACGCAATCAGTTCGAAATCGAGAGGTTTTCGTGACGAGGCCCGGTCGCGATTATTCCAACTCAGAATTGGTGCCGAAGCATACGGGAACATGATATATTTGTCGGACTCACCTCGATCAAACTTCTTTCCCTCCGGATCGATGTCTTTTACGTTGAAAATATCCTCGAAGAGCACACCAGCCATTTTGAGATTTATCGATGAACTGTGTGCGCGACTAGCGGGGAAACGGGGAACTCAACGGGTCAGGAGCGTACCCACAAATACATTGTCCCTCGTATTAGTTACCCGTATAGTTTTTTTATTTAATCGATAATACAAAATTGAGCTAGCGATCAGTAGGTGTTTAGCTTCGTCGTAATGATGACGCGTAAACATTGATCGAAGGAGGTGCAAACCGCCAATCCTTGCTTGTCCGGACTCCAATCCAATGAACTCACTGGTTGGGTCGAAATATTGCTGTGCTGAAGCAAACTTACGCTTCCCATAACGCCCTCGTCTATTCCATCGGCGCCCGGCGATCGTCTTTTTTCCGGATAGTTACTGAATGAAAAACGAGAAATTTGTATTTCGATCTATCATACGATCGGGATTGATTATCCACAAATGCTTACTACTTCCAGAGGCACAGCGAGCCTCCGCCACCACAAGTTACGAATATCTCTCGATTTTGGGGCAAATGTCGGACGACCCAGATCGTCGATTTGTGTGCCTGCGGAATTTAAGAAAACTTAGCCATCCTCGAAAGGCGAAAATGACAACCGAGAAGGCAATCTGTCGGCTTACCGTCTCGGTCAGATAGGCAAATCCCTTGTCCGGATGTTGCGTGCGCAAATCGAATACATAAAATTTCGACTCGAGGGTCGTCGCCACGAGCTTGTTCATTGCAATATCTTTTCTGTCGAACTCGAGGGAGCACACACCATTCTTGAGGTTGCACTCCCATCGCACAGACATGGCTCTTAGATCAAACATTTTCACGTCTCCGTTATCGTAGCCAGCGGCGACGATTCTCTCCTCGGAATTGTAAGAATTGCCGAACGCGACGCTCCAGCAGTCCCTGCGGGTCTCTCCGGACTTCGGCTCCATTATCGCGACCGGGCGAGATTTCTCCCGCGGATCCCAGACCTTGACGCTGCCGTCCCTCGAGCCCGTCACGATCTCCGGCGGTCCACGACCCACGCTGTCGCCCGCAACCCCGTCGATCGCATTTATTATCTCGTTGTGGGCGCTCACCGAATACACAGCTATCGAAGGATCCTCCAGATTATAGATATTTAGTCTTCCCTGAAAATAACATTCCCGGAAACCATCGTAACATTCGTATAGAATCGTGTAAATTCGTATTATGCCAATGAGGCCGACCTTGAAATCGCCGGTGGCCAAATATCGGTCCCGCAGTCTCGACGCCTTGAAAGTTCCGCACTTTATCGGACTCGAGCGCTCGATGTCCTTGACGAGTTTGAGCTCACCGCTCGAAACCTCGTAGATCTGTATTATGCCGGAACCACGAGGTCTCGAACCCATAACCACGAACTTCGCGCTGCACGGTATCCATTTGGCATCGAAGAGTGAGTAATCGACAGATTTCTCGATGTGACTGATAATCTGTGGCTTTGACAATTGCTCCATTTTTTTTAAATAATTAAATAATCGACCTGTCGATGCGACACGAAAGGCGCACGACATATACTGATATAAACAAACGTTAGCGATCTCTGTCGGCTGTTTGGTGAGTTGAACTGTACAACCCCCTCCCCCCTTCCCCCTCCACGCCGGCCCGCGGATGAGAAGGAAACGAAACAATTTGTTTTGAAAATATAAAAAAAACTGATTCTTAAAACGCTATTCGCCAAATTAATTAAATAAGCGTCATGCGTTTGGTAAATCTATTGTTCAGCCTCCTCGTCGCTAAGAGGTTCCTCCTGATTTTGCTGTGTTTCCTCCTGATTTTGTTGCGTTTGTTCCTGGCTTTGCTGTGTTTCCATCTGATTTTGTTGCGTTTGGTCTTGGTTCTGCTGTGTTTCCTCGTTTACGTTATTGAACTTGCTCTTGAACTGTTGAACGTACTTGATGAGCCGCTTGTCGCTCTCGTCCATCTGAACAGAACCGAGTCATGTACAATCGTGTAAAAAATTAGTCTGCTTGATGCAAGAATCAAAGAGAAAAAAATGTTTCAACGACTCACAGACTGGATAATTTTATCGGCAGCTTCTCGCACGTTATCCTTGAGTACGTTGTCCTCGAAGCGAATGTCCAAATACTTTAAAGACTTGAGCAGGGTCTCCGGGTCGATTTCGCTGTTGTGATCGAGAGCTTCGGCTAGAATCGCCAGAGCCAAGTTATTGTGAACTGCATAGGATTCGGAACCGAGCTTGTGATTTCTACTGCTAGTCAGTCCGATTATGAATTCCGCGACGTGATGCGCTGTGATAGCCTGGAGCGGACTCGCCTCCGGTGCGTTCGCCAACGTTTTTAGTGTTGGTAAAAATGCTTGTTCTAGCATGTCTGAGCTGTCCGGTACGCGAGAGACGAATACCTTGAAGAAACTGCATAGACACTGGCGCAGGTAAACGTCGTCCTGGCTGATGGGATTGTGCAGCAGAATAATTAGTCGCGAGAGAATATGTGGTCCGCTTATTCTGCCGTGGAGTAACAATTTGCACAAACCCTCCGTGGCGATAGTTCGTAATTTTTCCTCCTGAAGAAAAATATATAAATAACGGGCGTAAGTATAAAACGGTAGGACAGTCGGTTTCCATTAAAGGATATTCGATACTCACCCGGTTATCGAGCAGACCTATGACAATTTTAACGAAATCGTTATTGCCATCGGGATTACCGTCCGATCGCAAAGTTGCGCTCTCGTTGGTTCTGTCCTCCGGAAAATCTGTTCTGTCGTCGTTCTGTACAATGCCGAACGTTTCGAGACCATAATGGAGGAGCAGATCGAAGATCACTTGAAGCGATACGACCCAAATATCCAGGCACTGTTGCTCCAATGAGAATTGACAAAAATACATCATAATATGTTCCTTGGCCAACTCTTCATCCAACAGGCAACAGTTGGCGAGAGCTTTCAGAGTGAGTATGTAAACCGCTGTGTCGTCGTGCTGAAAATTATGTAAAACCGATAAATGAGTACTAAAAAATGTTTGTTAAGGCAAGTCTCATGTGAAATATTATTAAATTTTACAAATAGTGTTTCCAATTTATATAAATCGTAGACTTGGGTGTTTTTAACTTTTTGAACTCTTATAACTCGTTACTCTGCAGCTCTAATATTTAGGGATTATTATATATTATGCTCTGATTGTAAAGAAGAAATCCGTCAAATAAATTCAATAAAGAGAAAATTAAAATATTTGTTGATAGGTATTGTTACATACTTCGAGACTCGGCAATACGAGATTCCCCAAGAGACTTCTCAGGGTCGACGTGAGTTTCGTTACGGATTTGGCACAAGTCATGTTGTACATTATTGTGAGACACTTCACCATGGTGTCGTGATCGTTCTTTTCCTCGGAAACTTGATCGAGATTCATCGCCACAGTATTACTGGACATTTCGTCGAGTTCGTTTCTCATCGCTTCGATCTGTTCTTTCAAAGTCTGTGCTTTCAAAAAGTCTCTGTTCAGTATAGCCTCGTACTCTTCTTCCTGAATCTCATTCAATTTCACCTTGAGCCGAGCGACCTGTGAAGCAATTTATAAATGCAATTAAATTTTAATTCGTTCTTTTTTTTTGAATGGTGGGAAAAAGCAGCGCGACCAGACAATTAAACCTACCTCGAACTTTTTTGTATTCTCGTCCATCGCCGGCGGTGGAGCCGTTACTTGAGATTGTTGAGTCGGCATTCGTATTTCGCTGATGACACCGACGAGACTCTGCAGTCTGGTATCGACGTTGGGAACGACGGTTTCGAAATATTTCACTATACATACGGTCAATTTTTCCGAACAAGTATCTATCATCAGTGCATCGATCATGAGCTCCGACAAATTTTTTCGCCCAATTTCGTCGCCAAGATCGTAAGATTTTGCCATCTCGAACAATTGGCAAAGAATAAATTGTTGCTCCAACAGGTCGCCGTACTCGTTCTCTTCCGTGTTCATGATCTTGATGAATTTATGAATGTACGCGCAAAAATTAGACAATTCCGGAATGCACTCGTCGACTTGCTCCGTGCAGGATTCCCGATAAAGATGCTCGACGAGGCAGCGCCAATACAAAACAATCTCGCTGGTAAGTTTATCCAGCGGAATGAGCTTCGTTTCCGAATCGATGGGTAGCTGTTCCATCAGTTTCGTCAGTTCCGCGCGTCTTCAACAAATCAATACGGATATTTAATAATCATTACCAAAAATATTATTATTATTATTTATTATTACAATTTACAGAAGAAAAGTGTAACACTCATTAAATCTGTGTGTGATAGTAACTGATTATTACGTGAACATACATGAGTCCAGCATATTATGAAATTGTTTGACTATCACAGGATCGAATTGTAAGATCTTAGTTTGTACTTAAGTCAGAATTCAAATTTGATTGTAGGTTTGAACTTAAGATAGATCTTACGCACGCAATGAAGTTTGATCTCGAGAGCGATCTTAAGTTCAACCTAAAATTCGACCCTCGGAGTCTAGATGAGAATAGAGAGTTTAGAGAGAATGGATGGGAAATCAAAATACTCACTTTAACAGGGCATTCAAGGCTAAAATCGCTGTGTCAGTAGCGATCTCGGCATCAAGAGCCCTCAACAATTTAGTGTAATCCTCTTCGAAGTGATGCAACCAGGAAGGCAAAAGAGTCTCCTCGACGGCGCGTCGAACGACACTGGATTTGTCCTTGAGGCCGCTGTTGAGCAATCCTTCTCTCTGCTTCATGGTCAACGACCTCACCGTGACCTTGCTGATGAACTGGTACGCCATCTTTCGCACAAACTCATTGACGTCTCTGGTTCTCCTCAGGACGGCTTGGAGGGTTTTCTTATTTTTCCCCATACTGGTAAGGACAGCCTTGCGGACTTCGCTGTTCGGATCCTTGCATAAATGAAATATGTACATTCTGATAACACGACAATTGTCGTCCGTAGGTTCCTGCAACCTGTGCAGAGCAAACACCGCCTGCGCTCGAACTTTCGCCGATTTGTCCATGAGACGCTCCATCATAGTTTCAGTTATCTTGTCGCAAAGATTGTCGTCGACGAACGCGTCTTCGCCCATGAAATTTAGGAGCATGTTGAGAAAGTGACATATACGAAATCTGACCGCCTGGTCCTTGGCGTTGTGATGCGTCAGAATAAAATCAAAGAGGAGCCTCAAAAATGGGCACATCTGTTCGCCAGTCTCGTCCTCATCGCCCGCCGATTGAAGGTTAACCGCGAACTTAGCGGCGAATTCGAGCACGTTCTCGACATTGGGATTCCTGTCGCCTTTCGTAAGAGGAATTACCACGCACGAGATGAACGACTGGCTGAACGCGTTAAAGTTTTGCTGGAAACAAAATTCGATGCTTTGATTCGGTTGCATTCGTTAGTTTTTTTTTTTGTTGTCGTTTCAACTCGGTTTACTTACTCGTTCATAGAGCTTCCGCAATTTTTTCTCATTCCCCTGGTGCGATGTTTTGTTGAATTGAACGTTCGTGAATATTTCACGCATCACGTCGGACAGTTTGCTCATCGTGTTAATTTCCTAGTCGCATGTGCCTTCAATTTACGGACAACGGTTTTTCATTTCAAAATGTTTTGTGTTGTGACGCTTAACGGCTCCCGCGGGCAGCGCCGTACTGACATTTAAAAAAAGACCACAGTTCGACCTCTGGCGGCGAGATCGTGCATTACACTGATTCCTGTCAATGGGAGAGCGAGGGAGGCGAATAGTGTTTTTTTCGTCTTCCTCCGACAAGGTGCAACCAGCTCCGATTTCGCCGCTAAAGCCACAGATGTTTTAGGCATATAGCGAGTATTATTGTTGTGAAGAATATGGAAACAACGGACAGGATGTCTATGGCAGAGGTAATTATTGGACCAGCGACCGTTTCAAGATAAACGATGGAGAATTAATGAAGAGAGACATTGCTTACAGCTACCTTTCGGGCCGCCACCGGTATTTTCGGAAATAGAGGATGAATTACGGGAGTACATCGAATGTCCGGAGAGGTTGCCGATTCATCAAGTGGAAAACGTTCAGGCGTACTGGCCGAGACAACCCGACATTCTCGGACTGGTAGAATTCGATCTTTCTCCGGTCGGGACGACTCTTAAGTTCGACAGAGATCCGGTAACGGGACGAATAACTAACATGAGGGAGGACACTTTACAAGGCGCTGGAGAGACAGCCAGAAATTCCATGTCCATGAGCAGAGCTCCAGGCCCACCCAGCGACGGTGTACAAGGTCGGGTTCTCCATTCGTCTTATTCAACTTCCTGGCAATTGAAAGTTCCTGGGGGTTCTCCATTCGTCTTATTCAACTTCCTGGCAGTGAAAAATTAAATTCTTTAAATAATAATAGTTATTATTAATATTTTCCAGAGCTGGGCAAATACATTAAGTACTTGAAGAACATACTGAAGTATCAAGTACTGAGTCGTTAACTTGAGTTATTAAGTTCCGCTGGTATTCGCTATGTCGGTACTCAAGAACTATCTGGTGCTCGGTACTTTAAGTTCTTTGCTACTTCAATATGTAATTCAAGTACTTAGGGTATTTGCCTGGCTCTGATAGTTTCATGCATTACTTGCAACAGGCAACTCCAGTAATTTCCCGTTCTGGCCCGGAGGATTCGACGAGCCCGATATATCAAAAAGTGTATCGTCCGACGATCTAGACTTTGAGAAGAAGCTCAGAACGCTGGCCAAGGGCTTCAGACAGGGAATAGAATTTAAGAGAGACAATTGTACTCCGAAAAAGATAAACGACGGAAAAATCGGCGAAACGAAGCCGAAGATGGCGGCCGGAAAAGTCGACAAGGTCAATCTGATGGCTATGGTGCACGACGAGGAGAACCAGCTGGGCCTATGGTCGGTACCGGCGAAAGCCGCTGCGGACGAGACCGTGCCGCAAGTACCGGACGATCCGGAATTGTCGAAATTGGGAGACGTCGAGGAGTTGCCAATGGAATCTTGGACCATGCCGATTTTGAAATTAACCGAGAAACCCGCGAAAAATATGCACGCCGAGTGGGCTGAACAACTCGACGTATCCGTGCCCGTTGTCGATTTCGACAAGAGAGTTCCCAAGCCCGCTATCACCTTCGAATACGAGTTGGACACCTTTCAGAAACAGGCGATAATCAAACTCGAGGAAGGCTGCAACGTCTTCGTTGCCGCGCACACGTCCGCGGGAAAGACGACCGTTGCGGAGTACGCTATAGCCTTGAGTCAAAGACACATGACAAGGTACAAAAAATTCACCCTCGGTCCCGTATAAATTTTATACCTATCGTCAACATGGTGTCTAACGATCCTTGAAGTCCTTCAAGTCATAGAATTGTCCCTGAATTTTGGCTGTCCTTGAAAAAGTCCTGGAATGTCCTTGAATTTCACCCAATGTCCTTGTATTTTTTATTTACCCGCAAATTTGAGTTTGTTTCAAAATGTTACTATGGACCATCCTAAACAAAAGTGTATCTCAATTTCGCAGAGATACATATATAAATTCGTGCATTGCGAGTAGTTTCTTTTTCTGAACCGATTTCAACGTAAACGAAATATATATATATATCTATTTTTTATAAATGTCCCAAAAACAACCTGTAAGTGTCCTGGGAGTTGTCCTTGAATTTCATACGGACTTTTTACTGGAACACCATCGTTAATCAATCGTTTTTATTGTCGTCAGGGTAATCTATACATCGCCGATAAAGGCTCTATCGAATCAGAAATATCGGGACTTCAAGCGAAACAAGGCTTTCGATAGCATCGGTCTGATAACCGGCGACATGCAAATCAATCAAACGGCCTCCTGCCTGATAATGACAACAGAGATTCTCCAAACGATGCTCTACAATGCCTCCGAGATATTGCGCGATCTCGAGTATGTGATATTCGATGAAGTGCACTACATAAATGACGAGAACGTGAGTGAGCGACTGGGAAGAACTGCGACGTTGACGATTAAACATTCTTTCTTCGGCAGCGCGGTCACGTTTGGGAGGAAATTGTAATTTTACTCCCATCGACCGTCAACATCGTCATGCTGTCCGCCACCGTGCCGAATCCTTTGATTTTCGCAAACTGGGTGGGCGGAATAAAAAAGCGCAAGATGTACGTAATCAGTACACTGAAGCGGCCTGTTCCGCTGGAGCATTATCTTTATCTCGGCACCGACGGCAAGAGCAGAAACGATCGTGTGTTGCTGCTCAACGCCGAGGGACAATTCTTATTGGACAAGTACGTTTGACGATTTGATGTTACAGGCCCTTGATAAGATTTCACTTTGTTACAAAATTAAACCGAATCGATCGCCCAGCTGGTACATAGCCAAGACCCTGAAAGATCAGCCGGGTAAGAAATCTGGCCGCGAGGATCCGAAGGCGAAATCGAGAGGCGGGGGAAAGGACAAGCAGAACGCGCGAAGGGCTCACCTCACTCCGAAACAGGAGAAAACCATGTGGGAGGCTTTTATAGGTCATCTCAAAGAGAAGGTAAACTAACAATATGCGCGAATCGGGAGATGGTGGAAAAAATATATTTATTTGATGTTTCAAGGAAAATCTACCGGTTGTCGTCTTTACATTATCGCGAAATCGGTGCGACGGTAACGCCGACGCTCTGACCGCCGTGAATCTTACGACGGAGTCTGAGAAGGGTCATGTGCGAAGTTTCTTCAAACGTTGTATCAAGCGTCTCAACGAACCAGACCGCGAGTTACCGCAAATAAAACGAATGGAATCGTTGCTGCTGCGCGGTATAGGAGTTCATCACAGCGGTATATTGCCAATCCTCAAAGAGATTATCGAGTTGCTATTTCAGAATGGAGTCGTCAAGGTGAGCAATCGTAACTTCTTCTTCCCTATGGTTTTATGCCGGAAGCCAAGTACCAATATCATTTGTGACAGCTGCACCCTCGAACTGATTGTGGGTGGTAAAATCCTGTAGCCCAGATCTTCGTAATTGATCGCTCAAATAGTAATTTGTTATCGTAACAAAAGCTTCAATGACAATAATTTCTTTCGCAGTTGCTATTCGCGACGGAAACTTTCGCCATGGGCATAAACATGCCGGCACGAACGGTCGTCTTCGATTCAATAAGAAAGTACGACGGCCGCCAATTTCGAGGTCTTCTCCCGACAGAGTACATTCAAATGGCGGGCCGTGCAGGCCGTCGTGGACACGACGCTACGGGGACCGTCATGATTATGTGCAAAACCGAGGTGCCCCACTTCATGGATTTAAAGGCGATGATGTGCGGTCAGCCGGAGAATCTCGAATCGCACTTCAAGATCACGTACGCCATGGTTCTAAATCTGAGACGCGTCAGTGAATCCGTGAGCGTCGAGGATATGATGCGAAAGTCGTTCAAGGAGATGAAATTGGCGAGCGGTGCGAAAACTTACAAATCCGAGCTGGAAAACGTTGAATCGATACTGGCGAGTTTGCCACCGCTGAACGAGTATCACAAGGAATTGTCGGCGTTCTGCAACATAGCGATTCAATATCTCGAGGAACGAAAGGAGATCAGGGGTCACTTGCTCGGTACGCGGAATGCCGTAAAGAGTCTGACGGATGGCCGAGTGTTGCTCATATCGCATCGTCATCACTACAACAAACTTGCCCTGTTGCTCGGCATCGTCGAGAAGAATCATCAGAAGGAATACAAGGTTTTGATAATCGATAACGATCGAACCGAGACTATCGACAAATGGGAGGACGACGACGAAAAATCGGAAAGATGGTACGAGATGATAGCACTCACGAAGAGGCAACTGTTCGTGCCGGAGGGAGGCGGCGTACCGAATCACCTCTTCTTGCACATACCGTCGACGAGCATTCTCGAGATAACGAGTTGCCAGATAAGGCTGGACTGCAGTCTGGTACTGAAAGACTGTGAGAAACGACAGATCGATCGATTCCGGTGGGTGCTCGCGACCAGGAACGTTAAATATTTAATTCGTAAAACTGTAGCTGTTGAATTAATTTTAGGAACGATCCGCCGAGCCCGACGTGTCTGATGGCCATTCAGGAACTCCTCTCGCTGTCTTTGCTGGCGCATCGGAATCCCCAGATACTGTTGCCATACGTCCAGTTGACACTCAACAATCCGGATATGCTTACGAGACTGAAGTATATGTATCATCTGATTGGGAGACTAACCGAATTCAATTGTACCCAAATTTCCGACTTTGAGGAACAATTTCAGCAAGTTTTCTCGCGAAACGAGATGGAACGAAAGAGGGCGGACCTGCGGTTGAAGTTGAGCGCCGAGGGCCTGGCGCTCTATCCTGAGTACGTGAACCGCGTCAACATACTCAAAGACCTGGGTTACATAGACACGGACGACAGAGGTAAAAAACCGACGATGGGCAACTTTCCGGATTTTTCCACTATAACGATTGAATACCTATTTTTTTTCAGTTACCCTGAAGGGTCGTGTCGCGCTCGACATGGGGAGACACGAGCTTCTCATAACCGAACTCGTTTATAGAAACTTGTTGACGAATCTGCAACCAGCGGAAATAGCTGCGTTACTCTCGGCGATGGTGTATCAACGCGGCGGAGAGAACGTGCTACCGCAACTGCCTCTCCTCAAAGAGGTATTTATGAATTTACCGTAAATGGAATATCTGTCGATTCACCGATTAATTACGGATGCATTCTCAGGGTTGCGAAACGATGGACGCGGTGCGAAGGGAAATCGAGACGATGGAGCTCAAGTACGGAGTCGAGCCGGTTGAACCGTTGAATTTCGGACTCGTCGAAGTTGTGTACGAGTGGGCGCGAGCCGAGTCGTTCGCCAAGATAATGGAACTCACGGACGTTCAGGAGGGCCTGATAGTCCGATGCATACAACAACTGAACGATACACTCAGAGACGTTAAAACGGCCGCGATGAGAATCGGTGAAACGGTCTTGAAGGAGAAAATGGAAGAAGCTTCAACCGCGATAAAGAGAGATATAGTTTTCACCGCGTCTCTCTATACTCAAGACTAACATCGTTCAATCCCGATTCTTACTGTAAAGATCTCTCGAGTACGTACAAATAAACTTGATTTATTTCCTTATATAATCTTGGAATATAAATTATTTTATTCAAATAAAACGAGAAGGAAATTGCGTTGGCGATACAAGCGCGTTCTAGAGGGCGCGCTGCTCGGTATTGTTTAGATTTCCCTGGCCCTTATTTAATTCCGATATGCAAGCCCATTGACCCTCGGAATTTTCTCGCCACAGGGAGACCTTGTTGTCGCCGCCGCTGATCGCCAGAATACCGCCCGTCAACGACCAGCTCACATTCCAGATGACGTCGTCAAAGACGTTGAGAACGTTGGGCGTCCAGCTCGCGTAATCGCTCGACGTCCATACAACAACGCGTCTGTCCTGAGAGCAGGAGGCCAGAGCTGCACGCGGCGGACCAACCGCAGGTGCCCACGCAACGTCCCTCACCTGTAATTTTTTTATTTTTTATTATTACATGTTCGTCGATTATGAGCTAATCCAAGCGATCTCACGAATACAAGAGCGTTTTCTATGACCCTGGAGATATCCGCATGAGACTAAATTTCATCGAGTTATAACAGCTGTGCTTTGCATTGCACAGACTTCGCTCAGCGAGGTTTACTTGGAGAGTAAAATTCTACAAGTGAACAATCTTTTTTCTTCCTAATGAAGTGCATTGACAAAGATTTGCGAACAATGAAATTGCATGTCATGCGGGTATCTTCAGGTTCATCGTTTTCTCTGTAATACACCGTACCCAGTCGCTGTGAGCTTCGAGTTTGTTCTCCTCCACCCATCTGTCTCCGTCCTCCCTCCAAATTTTAACGAGATTGTCGCAACCTCCAGTCGCGAGCCTCTTAACGGGACTGCTTCTCTCGTTCTGTCCACTGTTGTCGAGGCCGCTCTCGATCGCGGGACACCAGCTCACGGCGTTGCAGCCGATGGTGTGAGCGTTCGGGATCTTTCGAATGTCCCACGTATCTCCGTTGTTGATTAGGATCGAGACGGAACCGTCCGAGCTGCCGCATGCCAGAATCAGACCGTACTCGTGGGGTGCCCAGGCCACCGAGTTTACCGACGAATCGTGACTCGTGTGCTCGTAAATTTTTGTCCACTCGCCGAGTTCCTTCCAGATTATTACTTTTCTGAAAAACATCGAACGTTTATGGATGGACGAAGCGTTACCGATCGGCTCGTCGTACCGCTTACCTGTCGTAACTGCACGACGAGACGTTAGCGATTTACTCGTCGCACCGCTTACCTGTCGTAACTGCACGACGCCAAGAGATTTCCGTACTTTGGATGCGCCCAGGCGATCTGCCACACGGGACCGACGTGTCCCTTCAGATCGGCGACGAGGCTCTGCGAGCCGTTCTTCAAATCGAATATCTTTACCGAGTTGTCACTCGAACAGGTTGCTAACCTCAATCCATAATAATCCATTTCGGCATCGTGAATCATGTCCTCGTGGCCGGTATCCACCGTGTTTAAAACCGATACCATTTTTTGTTATTTTTTTTTTCGACAAACTAATTGACAAAACTTTTTCAATCTTCCAGTAATCCGGTCATATGTTATTTTACTTTATTGTATTCTGTTAAGAGTTCATTATATTTGTACTACGTGGAACGTACCAACTGTATTTTATGTCTATAGCGTACAGCCAATGTGAGGCTGCGCTGTATCCCCCTCTCTCGACAACGGCGACGATTCCTCATTGGCTGCTTCGATCGACATCGAGGGTTGAGTGGGGAGAAGAGATGTGTAGGTGTTAATTAAGTTTTGTTAAGAGCATGTGAAACACGTTCTCAGCGTGTCTCTCTCGCTCCGCCGAGAGCGCTACTGATGCTAGCTCTCACGCACTCCATAGTGTTTCACATGCTCTTAAGAGCATGTGCAATACCGCGGTCGGTTATAAAAGCTGTAATAAACTTTTCACACGGATTTTGGCATGTAGGGTCGAAAGTAAAGTCTCATCAACAGCAGAGATCATATCCGCTTCCGATAAGACTTTTCTTTTGACCGTATATGCGAGAACCCATGAGAAAAGTTTATTACAGTTTTTGATACCGACTGGGACGCGGGGTAGGTGGTATCGGCCGAAAAAATTGCCAGGGTTTGCTCACATGTTCCAAGGTTCGATCCCGATAAATTTTTCTCACCGACTTGATATTCGATGGTTAATTTCGCGCCAGAAGCAAAAAGAATTGTATTTTCGGTGTTTATACCGATATACCGATGTCGATAATATACCGCACCCGCAGAGCTCGGAAATATTTTGGAGATGTCAATAATGTTTTTTTGAAATATTGAAGATATATGATCGACATTAAAAAATATTTGTGAAATGTTTTGAAAACATTTCGAAACTATTTTTTTGTCCCCTTATAAATCTTACATCGGAATGTTTCAGAAATATTTCGCTTCGATGGTTTTTCAACATTCCAGCGAAATATGAACGTTACCATGCAATCCAAATTGCATATACACACCCATATAAACACGGAACATTAGTAGAAATATTTCGGTGAAATATGAAATAAAAAACATATCAAAATATTTTATCACTATCGTTCAGAAATATTTCAGATGCGTTGAAAGATTAAGTATGTCTAAAATATTTAAGAAACGTTTCGTTGGAATATTTTGATAGAATATTGTAAAATATTATTTTCATATATTTTAGAAATATTTCGTAAGATTTTAAAGATTAAAAATATTTCTAAAATGATTTTAAAACATTTCGTGCTATATGTGGTGCAGGCTCAATATTTGATAGAATCGAATGATGGGGGAGTTCCCGCAGCGATGTGTGCGTTACATTTTCGGCGTGTTCGATTATCCACCGAAACCGATGTGTGCTCCCTCCGGTCTGCACGCTCCAGCGACCGCCCGTAATTGCAATCAACGCTAATTACATTTTCCTCGGCTCGTACACGGCCAATCTCGTCTGGCCGTTTATCGAGCCAGAATTGTTTATCGATCGGACCCCATTTGCGAACCGGCCTTTTGATTTTGTTCTCCTCCACCCGTGCAGCGGCGGGCTACGAAATTTTTCGTAGCGGATTGGGCGCAGGAATGTCGTACAAAGATCGATTATCCGCGGGAACCGGATAAGCCAAGATCCGCCTGACCCAGCCGCTCACGACTGTCAGTGGAACATCCGCGAGGGACTCGGCACCATCAGGAAGAAAGGTTGTACAGTATGAGTGCACTATACATCCATATATACATGGGAATGTCGGTCACGGGGACTTTCCTTGTGTCGACTCGGCGATTGGCTGGGACTGTACCCTCTGCCGGACTGTACCAAACGCGTTTTGCACACCAGGCGTACGTTTTCAGTGTTTGACCTCTCGAGCCACGAGCACATATTGGCATACGGCGGCGTTCCCCAATGCTGGGCGATTATGCGATTAATAATTACGGAGATGAAAATGTTGGGCCGGAAGGCGTGCGGTGCAACAGGTGGTCGGTCGACGGCAGTTGCGTCCAACAGCCCCCGAGGAATAACGAGGAATCGGCCAGACCGAAGGTGGCGCCGACCTGATCGAACGTGAAATTGGTGTGCCCCTCCACAGCCACTTACCGCTGGCACGCTATATGCTGTACGTCCGAGCTCCCCGAGCGGTATGAGAGAAATCGAAAGAAGGGGGTCATCGCACGCGAGCCCGCTCTCGGTTCGACTCGCGCTCTTAGGCGCAGCAGCACGATCAGTTCTCGACCGTCATTCGAGCCTCTTCGACGTATCCCCATTACGCCGGCCCTAAAACTAGTGCGTTAATTAAGTATACTCGCAGATCTCAAGACTCGCGCGTGCGAAACGTAATATCGTGGCTTTGGAATACGATAAAACGGTAAGTTTTTCGAGCGACAAGAGAAAAAATGAATGAAATTAAACTGAAAGTTTTCTAAACGGAGAAAGTCGACGAAGAAAAATTATGTACCCAAAACATTGCAGCGGTAATTCTGGTTAAGTTAGTTGATACATTTTTTTCCTCGACACATTCCGCAACGACATTAAATACTTTCTCTCAGTCACACCTGTTGCGAATCTTCATTTCCGCGAACCGTCTTTTTAAAATTGATTATTATTTTTTAACGGGAATCAAAGTAGACACAGTGATGAACTGTAATGAGTTCAACAGCCGGTTCGATGACGAATCGCGAATGCGGAAATACCGCTTGAACGGAGCCCGGCTCCGTGTGACACAATAGAAAGTTCGGCGCTCATCGAGTGACCCGGAAGTAACCTCCGCGGAAAGAAATGACCTACATGCAAAAGATCGTGCGACTCATTCGGATCCATTCGCTGTTGTACTATTACTGGATTATTGTACGATTGCAGGTGTAGAGAAACTTCGAACGAGCACTTGATGCGCCGAGGATGCGCGGTGATTCGTGCAAGAAGGGGATCGCCTGCACCATTGTGTGGGCTGCGTTCACCCACTTCCTGTTCATCCTTCTATTGTCCTCATCGATCGTTTCAGGTACAGTTATACGCTTATAAATGGGGACAGCTATTTTAAAAAAATTTATAATCTCGTCGAAATTTAACGTGAATTCACGCTTTTGACCTTTCAAACCTTTTCGGTTGTAAAATCGAACTGGAAACGGATTTAGCCACTGTACATTAACTAAGCGAAGCGTTGGATCGCGGAAACGATAAAACGTAAATAAAATTAAACAAAAAGAGACATTGTCTCCATCACCCAATCCTTCGGGGAGGAGAGGGAGGGGATCATTACTTATTATTTGCTGCTTGTAGAATCGAAGTGAAAACGGATTCAGCCACCAGACATTAACTAACCGAGGGTTTTGATTGCGGAAATGATAAATCGTAACGAAAATTAAATAAAGAGAAACATTGTCTCAACCACGAATCTATTAAGGGAGGGGGAGGGGAATAATTACTTAATACTTATTACTTTTCGTTTGTAAAATCGAAGGCGAAACGGATTCATCCCCCGTACATTACTTAAGCAAGGGTTTTGATCGCGAAAGTGACAAATCGTAAAGTTCATTTAGCAAAGAGAAACACCAAGAGACACGGTAGTGTTTCAACGCCATGTTAAAAAAAGAGCTGGAGAAACCGTGTCTCTACCACCACACCCGTTGCTGGGAAAGGCAGGGCGTGGATTATTAAATCACTAAATGCACACTTAATATTTCATACGGTATCTATCTCCGAAGTCGATTATTTTTCGTTAGTTTCCGTGCGAAAAATAAAAACCGGTTTTGGAGGATCCACGATGGTTGGACGCTGCAACGACCAGTGTACCAAGCTATACACGATACGAGAGTCGTTTGCCAAGTGTGGCAATAGGATGCGAGATACCGTTACCCGCTCCGCCATGTTTTATAAATTTCGTAATATATTTCATCAATTTTTTTTAAATTTATTTCCAAAGTGTGTAATGTTTAATTCCCGTGCGAAAAATAAAAATGGTCTTCGGAGGATCCGCGATGATTGGACGCTGCGACGCTGCTATACGCGATACGAGAATCGTTTGCCAAGTGTGGCAGTAGGATGCGAGATCCCGTTACTCGCTCTCCCGTGTTTTTATAAATTTCTCGTTACCGTTGGTACAGCCGGCAAGGGGAGTACGAAAAATATACACAGTATATATATTTTTGTTCAGCAGAGCCGACAGGAGTAAAAGGTGGAGGAAGATGTCCGGCATTGGAGGAGGAAAACGTGTGCCCGTCCAGATCGCCCGGCTGCGAGAATGACTTCGAGTGCTCGAGCATAACCGAGAAATGCTGCAGGACCGCCTGCGGTCGGCGATGCGTGACCGGCCAGTTGACCGGTTGCGAACATCTCGCGCTCGCCGCCACGAGAAGGTCGAGGGCCCTGGGCCCCAATGGCATCCTCGTCGAATTCGTTCCGCGATGCGACAACGTAACCGGCGAGTTCGAGAGAACTCAGTGCGACTCGAGCGGGAGCTGCTGGTGCGTCGACGACTCAGGAGCGGAGCTACCGGGCACTCGGGTGTCCGATAGATCCGAGATCGATTGCGACAATCCTCGGGACTGTCCGGCCCATTCGTGCAGGATGTTCTGTCCACTCGGATTTCAAGTGAGTTTCATTACAAACATTTATTTATTTATTTATTTATTTATTTATTTATTTATTTATTTATTTATTTATTTATTTATTTATTTATTGCAAGACAATGGTCAAAATCATAATCCATTTAAGGATGTACTAAAAAATCGCAAGAACACAGGAGTAAAGTCGTGTATTAATAAAAATGCGCAAAATAAAACATGTAACTGATACAGTCGTGCAAGCAATGAGCAACAGGGAGACCGAACATGGAATAGTTATTCCGTCGGCAAATATACCGTGGTTTAAGTAAATCGATAAAATTATACGCAAAAATTATATTGAAAATATATTAAATTCGATGGTTTTATATTATAGATATGTCGCCCATATAAATTACTGTATATTTGCAGAAACGTATTCTATGTGTTGTATATCATATATTTAGAATATATCATAGGTATGTTTTCGATTGACACGTAACAAAAATTTTTCGCATCAATTTATTCGCACGAGTGACTAATAATACGATCCACGTACTTACGTGCGCGCGCACAGGTCGATCGAAAGACGGGTTGTCGAAAATGCGAGTGCAAGGATCCGTGCCAAGGAGTAGTCTGCCCGGGGGGCCATTCGTGCGAGCTGATCGAGTCCCGATGCACCCGGGAGCCTTGCCCGTTGATACCGACCTGCCGAAGAGCCAAGTCCTTTGCCACGATATGTCCGGCCGGAGAGCCTCTGCAGATCACCGACTCGCCGAGACCCCTCCTCTGCGGCAACACGCCCGGCAAACCATCCTGCCCACCGATGTACAAATGCCTCGTTCAACCAGCCCAGGAGTACGGCGTTTGCTGCCCATCGAGCCTGCGGCTCAAGAAACTGGGCACCTGCCCGATCGATGATTCTCGCTCCTGCGGTCAAAACTGCGAACACGACTTGGAATGTCCCGGAGCGCAGAAGTGTTGCTCCAGCGATAAATGTGGCTCGGGAGTGTGCAGATTTCCGGTCGGACTGAGCGCATGTAGACGAAATCGAATGCTCACCGAGTTATTGACTATCTCCGAGAGACAGGGTCGAGGCTACGTGCCTCAGTGTGCTGAAGGTGAGAGCTTTTTTTTATACCTACACTGGAAAAAAATTCGTATGAAATTCAATGTACCAGTACTGAAAGTTGTTTTTGCACAGAATAGGATATTAAATTTCGTGTACAATTGTGATCAGAAATTAACGTACCGTATATTAAAGACTTTCGAAATACTTTACTTTTAATAATTTATTATAATTTTTCTATAAAAGTACTGTAATTTCACTCTAAAAGTCCATTAATATTTCATGACAATCGTCCATTATATTTAATGTACCAATTTTTGCATGAAAATTTCCAGATCGATACATTGAATTTACAATTATTTTCAACAGTATAGGATATCCGATAAGAGCAAAGTTGATGTTTGATTCAGATGGTTCGTACGAGCACCGTCAATGCTCCAGGAATGGCCTAGTTTGCTGGTGCGTCGACTCGGACGGATCGAAACTGTCCGGCTCGATGGGCCCGGCTGATCGAGTCGAGTGTCGACCAACGGGCAACCGGCCATCTGGGAGATCCCTGGGAGATTCGTCTTGCGGTGAGCCGCTCGAGTGCGCTCAGCTCTGTCAGTATGGTTTCAAGCTCGACAATCACGGCTGTCCGACCTGCGAGTGCGATGATCCTTGCCAAGGGTGCGTCTGTGTAGCGAGTATTCGCGTCCTCGTTCCAGTCCTGAAGAGTTTTATAATCGAATGTCGTTCTCACAGATATCCCTGTCCCGCGGGAGAAGAGTGCATTGTGGAACGCGAGAACGGTTGTCCTGATTTTCTGTGTCCGTCGAGGCCGCTGTGTGCACCAAAGAAGATCTACCGGAGTCCGTGCGCTTCCGGCGCACCGCTGACCGACGAGACCGGAAATGCAGTGACTTGCACATCGCGGAACGACACCGCGGCCAAGCCGGGTGGCGAGAGTCCCGATCAAGACAATCAATGTCCACCCGATCACGAGTGCACCCTCGTACCGGACGCGGCACGTTCGGTGTGCTGTCCGGTCCGCCCATCTTTGACGGTCGCTCAGTTACCGACGAGTAAGTTTTGTTTACGCAAAAAAATTCGTACGAAATTTAATGTAGCGGTACTGGAAGATTTGATGCATAGACTGGTATATTACATTCGAAGTACAATACTGTTGAAAAATTAACGTACGGTATATTAAAAACTTGACAAATACCTTACTTTTAATAATTAAGTTTCATTTTACCATAAAAGTACTCTAAATCCAATAATTTACTTAAAATTAAGTGTAAAAGTCCATTCATTTTTCGTCATGATTTGTACATTACATTTATAGTACCAGTTTTTGCATAAAAACTTTCAGTCCGATGCATTAATTTTACAATTTCTTTTATCAGTGCATAACTATCCTATCTATAATCATTTTTGTTCATTAAAAACAACTCAATAATTCTGTAATTTTGCATAATCCAAGTGTGCGAGTATCTGAGAGACTTCAATGATCGCATGGAGGGAACCCGTGACGGTATGACCCTGGCCCTGCCGTCGCCGATTTGTCAAGCGGACGGTAGTTGGAAGCCTCTTCAGTGCCAGGGCGACGCGTGCACTTGCGTCAACGAGCACGGTGTCCGACTAGCCGCTAGTGAAGGAAATCTGACGATGGACGAATGCGAGCGTGTCCGTTCCCTGGCGAGGATGTGCTCGCTCGGAGAGACCTGCGAGCTCAAATGTCCCTACGGACGTGAGCTCGACACGGCTGGCTGCGAACTGTGCAAATGTCGGGATCCGTGCAGAGGTGTGAGCTGCGAATCGCGTGGAGCTTGCACGATGGTGGACGTAAACTGCGGTGCGGACACGAACTACTGCCCGCCAGTCCCGGCGTGCATTCCCGTAAAATCCGGACAGTGTCCGTATCTCGTGCCGAGCTCGTCGAGCTGCGACGTACGCTGCAGCACCGACCAGGATTGTCCCGATCAGAGGAAATGCTGCTCGACCGGATGCGGCACCGAGTGCGTCGCGCCGGTGGTCGCGACGGCTTGCCAGCACGCTCGTGCGGTCGCGGAACACTCCGCACGCGAGTCGGGCGAACCAGCCAGAAGAATCTACATACCGAGGTGCGAGGAGGACGGAACTTTTATGCCGATCCAGTGCCACGCTGGAATGTGCTGGTGCGTCGACGCGGAGGGTCGCGAAGCTCCCGGTACCAGAATAGTCGAGGGCCTCACACCGCAATGCGGCACTCCTCAGATCTGTCCGACAGTCGACTGCGACCTGAATTGCCCTCACGGTCTCGAGCTCGATACCGCGACCAGTTGTCCAGCCTGCGTCTGCAGGGATCCTTGCAAAACGATGAGTTGCCGCGCCGAGAACGAATCCTGTCGCATGATCGAGGTTGCGTGCAGTTCACCTCCGTGTCCACCGGTGCCGGTCTGTCTCCCGAAGAAGGAGAATCCATGCCCGAACGGAGCGCCACTCGTGACTCAGGACGGCGCTACGGCCACCTGCGGCCCTCACGGCCATCACTGCCCGTCGAGTCACAAGTGTCAACTCTCGCCGTTCGACGAGTACGCGGTCTGCTGTCCGAAGCCGCGTGAGGTTTGCTTCGAGGCCGCTCGTTCGGTCGAGTGCGATCCATCGACGCGTCGTCTCGGAAATTCTACCGAACGATGGTACTTCGATCCGTTGTCGAACGAATGCCGTCGTCAACAGTCGGGACAATGCTCGACGGGACACAACGATTTCGCCAGCAAATTGGTCTGCGACACTGTCTGTCCGGTGCTAACGGTCTGCGAGCAGCAACGCGAGAGATACGTGAAGACTGCCAAACGCCTCGGACTGCCCTCCTTCCTGCCGAGATGCAAGCCGGAGAACGGCGACTGGGAGCCGGTGCAGTGTCTCGAGCACGTGGGCGTCTGCTGGTGCGTCGATCGGAAGGGCAACGCTTTGAAAGGCTCTCACGTCCGCGACAAAGAGCCCAAGTGCAACGCGAGACAGGCCCGAGCAGGCAGAGGACCACTCAGCGAACCGATCGACTCCGATGTTCCCGTTGCAAACGCGATCGAGGAAAATCTCGACGAGCGATCCGCTACGGGTGTCGTCGAGACGAGGAGTACGTCGGTCACTCGCTGCCAAGCTATGCGGAACAAGGTCCACGTGCCGACCGCCAATTGCGATCCGGATGGTCGATTCGAACCGACTCAATGCGCCGGAGATTCTTGCTGGTGCGTCGACGAGGCCGGCAATCAAGTCGCCGGAACTGAACCCTTCAGCCCTGGGTCGAGAGTCTGTCGTGAGTTATATTATTTTGCGATACGAGTTCGGTAAAGCGAACATTATACGCGGGGTGTGAAGAGGGTTGCACGAGCCGCTCTTCACATGGCACGGAAATATTTTTGAAAGGTTTCAATAATATTTTTTTGTAATATCAGAAATAATTAGGTAGAATATTTCAAAAAATTATTTTCGTATATTTTAGAAACATTTCGTAAGATTTCAAAGCTTGAAAATAATTCTAAAATGACTTCAAAATATTTCGTGCTATGTGCGTTACGGCTCTCTCGACAGGCACGAGAAGTAGCTCGTCTCATGCATGCGTTGGGAAAAATACATATTCGATCGATAATTCGTTTCGTGCATCGATTAATCTCCCCCGTTTGGCCATTGCAGTTCCGACTCCCGTCGAGGCCGTCCAAGTCACTCTACGATTTCCCGGACACTTGCTCGAACGGGACATGGAACGGTTCGCCAACGAAGCCGAGAACTTGCTGCGCGACATCGGGGCCGGCGTGAAGGACGATATCGCCGTGCGGATAGATCGGGACGCGGCTATCCTCGAATTCGAAATCATCGGGCCGAACAAGGTCGACGTTGCGTTTCATCTCGAGGAACTGGCTAGGAACCGCAATTTCGCTTTGCTCGGATTCGCCCCGGATGTTACCACCTCACGGTTCATCCACAGAGCCGCGCCGGCCACCGACATCGCGATCCAGATTATAGCGCTGGAGCAGAAAAAGATTCTCGAGGGGCTCGGAACTTTTTCCTCTTATCGGACCGTAACCGTCCTTATCGCCTCGGCAAGCGCCTTCGTTCTCGCCACTCTCTCGATCCTGTCGATAATCTATCGAAAAAGCTTCGGTATCAAGTATTCTCCAAAGTCACTGGTGAAGACGGATAAACGATTCCTAGCGTGCGACAATCAACCGGTGTACGTTATTTCCGGCTCGGAGAAGGAGGACAGGAAACAGCAGTGCAATCTTATCGCCGAGCCGAAGATCGAGTGTCACGGGACGGATGAGCTTCTAATCGCGTGAACACTTCAATCATCAAACATCCCACATCGATCATTCTTGTAATATATAATCTTTCTCGCGTTGAAAAAAAACTTCTTAAAAATTTCGTCGACGTTTGTAAAACGTCAAACTTCCGTGATACTTTAGTCAATTCGCGGCTTCATCTGCGTTCGCATATTTATTATCGTAACTGTGATTCACCCACTCCACGTAGCAGCTACGGGTTTGCACAGATGGCGAGGTGTTATAACCATCGCACAATTTGTACATACATTAAATACGATTGCAGTCAGGGTATCGTACATTAGCGATCCGATTCACGACGAGGCTTTTCTTATAAGCCTCTGAGATCTTACGATAAAATGCGTATAAATTTATTTATTCTCGACTAATCCAATTCAATTAGTGTCGCTGCTAATAATAATTATCATTACAATAATAATAACAATAATAATTATGATAATATGATAACGATGATAATAATAATAATGGAATATTTATAATCATTCCCATTGTTTTGTCTTTTCATACAACAACAGATAAGCTATAAACGTTACGAGCGTAAGGCGATTGGTATGATTGTGGCTCCGGCGGCATGAATGCTCTGTTACCTTCATCTCTGTAATAACTTGAATTCCTTTGAAAAATGGAAAGTATGCATAATTGATATTATTAATAGAAATTGCGTGCAACCCAAGTAGCAGTTTTTGATGATTTTTATGACCGCCAAAATGTTACCCATAAGCTATCGTATGTCCGAAAGTTGACTTTGAGACATGCAATAGCTTACGAATAACATTTTGGCGGTCATAAGTCAACCAACGGACACCTTTTGTGTTACATCCGGAAAATTGCTACTGCTCATAGAGACAATTAAAGATGGCCGCCACATGCGCATGCGCAGTGGACGCGGAGCTCGTTCGCTCATAGATGACATGTGTTACCCGGCAAGCCGGCCGTTGCTCGGCAACGGACTATCAAACAAAGTACGTATTCATCGAGTGTCGTTCTATTGTCGTCGCCGACTGTGCTGTTCGACTGTGATGTTGATAAATTTTAAATAACCCAACAATTCACCGCGCTTTCGACCGATCGCACATCATTCGGAATAATTCACACCGCGATGACATCATTTGACGACGACAATGTTTGCCGAAAGAGTTCCGGTACGTATAAATAATGTCAGTGTCGACGGGCGAGATAGCCGCGAAACGTGATGCTGAGAATGCTTTGTCAGTCTACAACCAGACGGGACAGAGTTATTTTCAACAGTTGACGGCGTACAATCACATGAGCGCTCATCTGCGTCGTCTTCTCTTGGCTCTGAGCGTCGTCGACTCGAGGAACGAGAAGTACGCGAGAGATCGAAGCAAGCAACGTCGGCAGCGGCAGCCACGACCCTGCTGGACATGTTCCTGTCGCTCCACTTCCGCGGACAAAATTCTCCAAGCCCGTCGCAACATAATCGAAGGGCTGGCCCGCGACACGAAACATAACCCCATTGTCAGGCGCTCTCGTAATAATTCTTCCCCAAGCCCTCGTCTGCATCCGCTATAATAAATAAATTTTCACTCGCAGGACCTTCTGAGAATGAGTTTCGAAAGCAACTGCGGCTGTCGCTCGCGGGACAGTCGAGAATCGGCACGAAAAAGCGACGCTTCTCGTCGTCAAGGTCGCAGAGAGCGAGAAGTGGCGTCTGCCAAAATGGTCCGCAGGAGGCGCATTGATTCGCAAAGTTCACAAGATCGGACTCGGCTGAGCAGCGCCGAGCCATGCTTTTTCGACGATAGACGACGGGAGTCCCGTGACAACATGGACACGGGGAATGCTTCACAGGAAGCTGCGAGCTGCGAGAGTCCTACAACTCGCAGGAACTCGCCAGGAAGCGTAGACGCACGGGAAAATATTTATTCCGATCAACAAGAAAGGCAAGCGGAGGAAGCCAGGTACGCCAAGTTTGTCTATGACATTACACAGGAAATCATGATCAACGGGTTGTATACAGATCAAGAGTTACAGGCGATATTCGACAAGCATTTGCGTATAAATTCAGGCTTATTGGCGAGAGTGAGTATTTTGTAAAGGCATATGGTACGCTGCTGTTCGTGAATACTTGGTTTTTCTGATTTCCCGATCTTGCTGGATCTAGCAAGACTGGATGTCTTGCTGGATGGTTTGCCTGATATCTTCGATATTGATATCCAGGAAACCCAGGTAGTCGTGAACAACAGTGTACATACGTACACTGTACATATGTACAGTGTACATGACCCTGAAGATATCTGCACATCAAATTTCATCTTTGGCAAGTGTCTACCAATGCACTGTTTTAGGAAGAAAAAAAAATTGTTGTTTTGCAGAATTTTTATCTCTGAGTGAATTTCTCAGAACGAAATTTGAGCGATGGAAAACATAGTCGTTGAAAGTTGATGAAATGTAGCCTTGTGCAGATATCTTCCGGGCAATTGGTACATTTGTTGATCAAAGTCGATTAAAGAGGCCTTAAAACGATCACCTTTCGGGGTACAAGGATAAGATGCAAGCGGAGATTTATCGGCTGAGCATTTCGCTGAACCTGGCGACTGAAAGTTCGGGAGACGAGGACGACGTCGAGCGATTCGTCGCCGCCGGAAAATTCGCCGACCTTTCGCCGAACAAACCACCGACCCCACCTAAAATACTCGACCGCGATAAGATCGTGGACAAAATTCGGGGCGTCCGCGAGGATTCGACTGTGTTCGACGAGACCCGCCGACAGTCTCGAAAATCCAACGCCGGAAAGAACACGGTGGTACTGGTGGACGCGAATCCCGAGCTATTTATCACCGAGAGAGACGTGCTCGTGACACTGATGGAAATGAATCTGGAGCCTCACCAGGTTGAGACTATCAGCAAGAGTCTGAGGAACAAAAGCAGAGATCCGGTTCCCTCGAAAACGGTATAATTACGATTGTTGGGCGGGTCGTTTGACGATAGAGTTACTAACGGGCGATGGTATTAACGTCCATCAGGTGGAAGTCGATGCCGGAACTCGTAATTCACCGAAGAGGGAGGATCGGGCGAATTCACCGATCGTATGGGGGCGCGAGAGTCGATCGACTCAATTTTTCCGTCCTTCCGAGGGGCGAGACGAGGCAACCGGCCCCGGGGATCGCCGACATCGGAGCGCGTGAGGGAACCTCACTTTGCCAATGCTGATACAGACAACATACCGTGTTATACGTAAGCTTATTCGACTCGTCGAACAACTGAATAAGAAGCAATTTAAGCCACGTGAAATCTCATTTTTCATGCTTTTGTTATTTTTCATTTTTATGAGTGATAAAGAAGTTTAACGCTTCCAGAGTGCACGAGGAGCGATGCGCTACTGACGGTAGTCAGCCCTGGTACCTCTCGCGCGACTCGCCCCTTCGGTCGATACGGGAGCAGCCACGTGGCAAAACCACGCACTAACATAGGAGAGTGTAATCGTGCAGTATTTTTATTTTGTTTTTTTTTTTTTACATACAGCCAGCCGGCTTTCCCTTTTATTTACAAAACAGACCGAGCTGTCTAGCGATGTCGTACGCACATAGCTTATTTCGGAATTAATTAAAACAACATGAAACCACCGTCTTTACAGCAGAGAATATTTCATTATTATTATTTTTTGATTAGTGACGTGACGATCAACGTCGTTAATCGCGTGACCCGGATACAATGTTACACTGAACTGTGCCAGAAACGAATAACGTGGCCAAACTCCTATATGATGACAAAATGAAAAGAAAGAAAAACATGAATAATGTGCATTCTTTTCGCATTTTAGCATTATCTTGACTATTATCTGTCGACCGAAGCTCCTAAATTCGTACATGCAAGGTTTAACTGAGTAGCAAACGTGCCAGCCACTTCATTCCAAGAATCCCGTCGAGGTCCTCGTTCTTCTCCGTCGTCTTCCAATCGTCGCTTCGTTCGACGTCGCCGGGTGGTTTCAGATCGTTCTGCAAATGCGCGATGGTGCATTTTAGAACATTTTATCGACAATACTAGCAAATCGTTGTTGCCCAGGCTGGATGGGTCAAATGGAATTTAGAAATAGGAAATTTCCGAAGATTTACTGGTAATGCTTCACTTTCGATCTGATAATCGCGGCTTTCGGCCGGAAGTGACGTCAAATACGTCATTTCCGGTTTAATAACCTCGTTTTTCGACCTAAAGTGTCGTCGTACCGGAAACACGTCACTTTCGATTTGAAAGTCTCATTTTTCGAGCGGAAGTAACGTCATACCGGGAATACGTCACTTCCGGTTTGAAAATAATATTTTCAAACCGGAAGTGATGTATTAGAGTGGTCTTGTAATGTATGATTAAGTAGATACAAATATTACGAGGCCACGAGTTCGTGGGGACGTATTACCATTTTTCGTATTCTGTTGTACTCGTCGTTGTATGTTCTTGGTCCATCTTCGCGGTAACGGGGTGACTCGTAGGTACCATGAAGAATGAGCGTCATGTCCTCTATAGTGCCGTTGTTGTTTTCAGGTCCCACCTGCGTGGATGCATGGTTGAAAAGCCCAGAGTTAAGCGGTTTCAGTGCTTCGTTAAACAGAGTGTATCGAGGACTTGAGAACTACCAAGTTCGCGAATGAATCGTATATCGGCGTACAAGCGTATAGTAGCGAGAGGGCCGTACCGGAAATTCGTGAGAACAGCACTGGAAATTCGTTACGAGTTCGTCCCGCTGGATCGATGCTGTTTCATCACACTACTATATCGACACAGCCCCGTCAAGCTTGTCATCGCGAACTCCGGCCACTTTGAACTTTACACCTCGGCACACGTTAAATTATTACTCGCAACTAATTCTCGACTGAGACTTGCCATGTCGGATATCTCCAGGAGCCAAGTCCCACGAGGATCCTCGCCCCAGGTGGCGACCGACATGAATCTCCACTTCGCGAAGCCTTCGCTCGAGTCGTCCAGTTTCCTTGGATTCAGGATTTGGATGCCGGTGCCTTCGAAAGAAATACCAATTCAGGAGCGAAGAATATAACGAAATATCGTGAAAGGAAAATGTCGATTCGCCCAAGCGCATGCAAGTACCAGGAGGAATCTTGCCATGCGGGTTCGGCGGAAGGATTTATACACCCTCGGGCAAGAAATCATGTGCAACATAAAAAGAGAAAATAATGGATGCAATTGAATGGAAGACACTAGAGGAAGAAAAGTGGTAGAGAAATGTACCCGAAGGTGAAGTCAGACGCATCTGGAGTGCACCGCGACGTGTGTACTTTATGCTCGTCTCGATTTGAACGTGCTCCAAAAAAGATAACTCCCTCCCGTCTTCGACGGTGCATCCGTCGACGTCGAAACTCACGACTGTCGTGTCACCGTAGGTGAGGCTTCTGTACAATCTACGAAAACAACGAAAAATCGTGGAAGGTAAAGGATGCGATTAGTGGTGGCGCATCGACTACTTTTACAAGCAGTGGAATTGCCAATCGTGAGAGGGCAAAAAAAACTTGTCGAATTATCTTGAAGGAGTGCTCAAATATTTTTCAAACAAAGTTTTCATGAACTGATAAAAAGACCGAATGCTTATCAACGAACTACTCGTTTCGCGTCAAGCGTCGAATTTCCGGGAATTGGAGCACCGCGAAATCGTTGTAAATGGGGGGGTAAAATACGATCGCAAAATAGCTCGATGCAGAACCATCGACGCGAGGTATTCAATCGAGGGTTCTATTTATCCTACCGAGTAGCCTGCTCACGTACGCCAACAGTATATATTCGCGCGAATACTCACATGGACAACGGTTTTGTATGGCAAACTCTCCCCTCAGGTACGGTGGTCCAGTTTAGGGCGGCGGTTACCAGAGCGTTGGCATTCATCAGCCCGAAACCGAATCGTGAATTGAACCAAAAGCCGGCCGAATTTTGGAACCAGCCCGGATTGTCTCTGCGCGAAACACGATTATTTGGGTCGTAATAATAATAATTTGTTTCATTTATTTAATTTGACGCAATCCGCCTTTTAATAAAAAAATTAAATAATTAAAATTTTCTGGCAGAGTCGTATTTTTCTAGACCGTCGCTTTGTAAACATTCATAGACACTGCCAAACAAAAATAGATGGATAATCATATAATGAAACTGGCAATTGAAAAAATAAAATATGTTCGTAAAGTTAAAAATGCGTAGATTTTATAAATAATTAAATAGGAAAGATCAAAGATCAATGATTTTTACGCAAAGCTTAACGTAGCAATTTTATTTACCAAGTTGAAAAAAAAATCGAAAAAGAGTGCGTACCTCAGAGGGCTGTACTCGGAGGTATGCACAACCAGATGCTGAACGTCCCTCCAGGTGAGCTCTTTGCTTGGTAGAAAAGACAAAAAAACAGAGAATCGGATGTACGAATGAGTCGACTAATTATACGATTTAATTGAACGAAGTTTCGTCAAAGCGTGAAATAAGCCCGTCCGAAGTAATTCGTTTGTATGCCGTGTAGAACGGTGTATACGGAAACTGCTTGAGGCAGTAAGAAACGGGTCGGAAGATAGCGTTGTAGGGATGGTAGGTGCTTTGCGAAATCGAAAAGCAACTACCATCGCTCTCTTGCCACCGCCCCTCGAGACGGTACGAGCCGGTGCTCGGGGATGAAAAGTAATCTTAGTTTTCTTGCTCGAGTCAGCGGGATTTTCTGTGTCGCGCCCACTCGAGCTTTTCGCACGCTTTTCCTTTGAGCGCTTACTTTACTTGGAGCGCCAGAGCAAATATACCGGCGGCGAGCGGGGCCGAGGCGGAAGTTCCGGTGTGACGAGTCGTGCACTTGTTCCTCAGATCCGTTGTAGCCTGAAAGAATGGAAATAAAAAAAATGAACGGGCCAAAACGTGAACAGCGAAGCTTTCATTTAACGAGATACCATAGTGCATTTTCTTTTATTACTCGAACCTTTGTAAAATTTCCAACGTAATTTCTACATATTTAACGTTTTATGCAATTTCTTTTTATATTCAACGAAGCTCGTAGAATTTAAAATAAAATAAAAAAATGATTTTCTCATCCGCACAAATTTTAAGATATTTAATAAAAATTCTTCGAGCCCTTAAAGCCCTTTCGACAAAATTTATCATGGTATCTCCTCAGTAATAAATTTGAAAGCAAAATCAATAGATACATTTTTACGCGGTACAATATTATATACAAGCAGATCAATAAGTGGAGACTTACATTCTATAAACACTAATAATGATAATAATAATTTCCTCCGTTGGTTCTACGCACTATCATCTGATCCTGATAAGCTCCACTGCTGTAAGTGGTCGCCAGTGTAGCCGAACATTTTTCGCCGTACCATGGGAATTTGCCCGTTTGACTCGCGGAACCGACGGCGATCGTGTAAACGCTTCCCACGTATCCGTCGCATCCGCAATCGTCGTCTTTCGAGCCTCCGTTTCCGGAAGCCCAAACGTAGATGTTTCCCTTGCCGCCTCTGCCCTATAACAATAGTTTCGGACTCGGGAACACAAGTCGAATGCTTTCATTTAATCCATTCAATAGTTTCAATCACCAGATCGATAAAAAAAAAAAAAAAAACGCACCACCCATTTCACGCCGTTTTACCATAAAAACGTAACCGATACGGAGAAAGTCTTGAAAATAGGAGGAGGCTCTGGAACGCTTTCTGGGATAAACTCCGGATATTGCAATTCGGTTAGGTAGAGTGGAACCGCAAGTGCCGAGGGTGAGCGACGGAGCAAAAAGCCCCGTCGGTAAAAAAGGGCGGGGTCAACGAACCTCGGTGATGCCGCGCTTCAGTGCTTCGGCTGCGAGTCTGCCCGGCGCCTCCAAACTTTCTCCATCGTCGGCCGGACCCCAGGACGCCGTGTAAATATCGACGAGGTCCTGTTTGTAACCGAGGGCCTCACCCTCGACCCGGTCGTTGACGATGCCGTCGAGGAGCTTGATGCCTCCGATACGGGCCTCGAAGGCCAGCCCAACACCGCACTTCCGGTTGTTCGCTTCCATCGCTATCTCGCCCGCGCATCTCGTGCCATGACCGTTCATCCCTCAAAAATATAATACTTTATAGAAACCGACATAGAATTCAATAAGGTTCGGGGAAGGGAAGAGCGATATTTCTCGTATTAGAGCGATGTATTCCGTAAATTAAGAAATAAAAAATTTTGCACCTTTGGGGACAATAAGTTGTTGTACAAAGTGCAAACTTTTGACTGTGCAATGTCCGCGAGGGAACATCCGTGGACCCTCAAAGTCAGGAATCACTTGCCTAAGAGGGGCGTAGGAATTTGTCCCTATTTCACAGGAAGGGTCTTTGATATTTCAGAATACATTAAGGGGATCAGGTGAAGTCGGGTCAAAATCGTTAAATTTTTAACTTGTGTATCCGTCGCTACCTCGAGGGTGAATGAGAAAAAAAAAAATTATCTCAGAATTTGAAAAAAAAAAAAAATCTCGTAAGACGACTATGAGATGGTCACAAAGTTTGGGGCTAATCGAGCCTCCGGCCAATTTCACGACTCAGGGCCCAGAGTTCGGAATAGCTTCGGTCGTCCGACCCACCCCATGTTGAGTGTATTATAGCCTGCGGTTTAGTTTGTCAGGCTTGCCTCCTGTGTATTACTAAACCCCTCGGCTGAGCTGAGCTTTCCTCACAATTTAGCGTGTAACGCTACGTAAGCCACGATTTTCCTCTCGGGGGGATGTTAAAAGTTTACTCGCGAGTTATCGCGTATATCATACCCCGTTCCGAACCGGAAGTAACTGCTGTGTAAAGCGAACTGTGTAACTGACGATTCGATTAAACCTTCAGCTTGATCAACGAAGCAGCAGTGCGACTAGAGCTTGGCGATGAAATGCCACTTCATCTTTCAAACTCTCAATTTGAGGTTTACGATTAGGTTACTATAGTTTAATTTTTAATTTACGAATTGCAATTTTTTCATTGTTCAACTCTCCGTTGCGACATTTTGTTTGTCAATTCGGAAGAATACCTGTGAGCTCGTAGCGAGGAAGTGGATCGTCGTCCCCTCCGTTGACGTCGTAGCTTATCTCCGAATCCTTTAAAATATTTAAAAAAATAGGTTTATTCAAAAATCGTCGTCGAATTATTAAAATTGCATACTTGTTCGCTCCCCTCATCTGTGAGCGACCAGACACACTCCGAGTGAAAATATATGTATTCGGTTCGAACTCACGTAGTTGGTCCGAAGATCCTCGTGGGTATGCTCGAGACCATCGTCCAGTACGGCGACCCTCACGCCACGTCCGGTTACCCCGAGTCGATAAAGGGGAAGCACGTTAAGGTCGAGCTTCGGGAGATCCTTGGTAGTTCGGGTGTCTTGCTTGAATCACAGGGTAACAGAGATCGGAGGCTTGAATTTTTGCGGGAAAAACACTGCAGATGTCGCCCGGGGTATCTCTCCACCGCGACAAGAGGGTTCAAAGTTCCACCCCGAGAGTCGAACGAATAACCGATTGATCATCTTTTTTTTTTTCATGGATATTTAATGTTTTTTTTTTTTGAAAGCCAAATCCATTTTACCAGATACCATTCTTGGTCCCAGAGCTCGTCGTTGAACATCGTCGAAATTTTCGTTTCTTCCCCTTGGTCCCATTTCCGGTCACGCTTGGCGACTCGGACCCTCGGATTCGATTTCGCAGCCTCCGGCAGACGTTTTTCCCTCACTAGTGGCTTCTCCGAATCAGGCACATCCACCGTTACGTGGTCCCGCTTGTGACGCTCGAAGACCCGCTGCTGGTCCGCCCAGATAATCTGAATACCGGAAATGACGGTTCAAACAAAGCTCCGACATTTTCAAAGGGACCACGAAACACGTTATGTACCTCGGTGTGCGAAGTAAGGGCTTTGACGCGTCTCAAGTTTCCCATCTTTCGCCGACGCTGATGGTCGTCCTTGTGCCACAAATACGTGTCCTTGAACCCCATGACCTTTAACGTTTCGTGATCGCATCAACTCCACATTCCGGGAAATAGAATTCTCGATGAGGGTGGACTCGAGATTAATGGAGAGAAATTTCGTGACTTTGTATTCGTTTTTTTCTATAGATGGTAAAATCGGGTTAATATGGACTATCTCTATTTATAGGTAAATAAATTATTTGTGGACCTACTCGTATTCACCACTTGTACCCGACACTGTAACTAATTTTTTTACACTAACGTATCTGAAAAATGTACTCGAATATCGGGTGCTTTTTGTGAAAGGCCTTTAATGTTGAAAAATGGCTTCCAATTAGGCGCATTGTCGGAGACACTCAGTACAAAAAATCCGCACTAATACGTGTCCTTGAACCCCATGTCCTTGAACCCCACCTTTAACGTTTCGTGATCGCAATCAACTTCACCCTCCGGGGAAATAGAATCCTTGATGAGGGTGGACTCGAATTAATGGAGAGAAATTTAGTGACTTTATGGTCGTTTTCTGTACAGTAGAACCTCGATTATGCGGACCCGTCGGGACCCGGTCTAGTTCGGATAGCGAATTAGATAATCAAAACGCAATATTTTTACGGCATTTTAACACGTATATAAATAAGCGTATATAAATATATATTAAAAATATATTTTTAACAATATTCCAACATTGAAGTCTTATTTCAAGGGTTGTGTCAACTAAAGTCATCCATTTGTAATTTCTTTTGTTTTCAAATTTGATTCCAAATTGCATTTCAACGCTAGCTACGAGCTTTTGAGCAACGAAATCTTGAAGTGTGAATTAGGTATGTAAGGCGATTCAAACGAATTGGTATCGAAACTAATCCCTGATGCGCGCTTTCCGACTTTACTGGAGCGGGTGAAACTGTTCGGGAAAGCCGGTGTGCAAGTGGATTGCCTCCTTAAGAGGAAAAGCCCGCCTCAAGACGCTTGAACACGAGCGCTGATCTTGCCGCGGTGAGCAAGAATGTAGACTGCTTCGGGCTAACGGCCGGACAACCGAGCGTTCGGATAAATGAAGTCATGGTTCGGATAATTGAGGGTTGGGACGATCGAGATTCGGATAATTGAGGGTTCGGACGATCGAGGTTCTACCGTAAATGGTGAAAATGGGTCAATATGACCCACCCCTGTTAACCGGTAAATCAATTATTTATGGCTCGCATTGACCACTTTCATCCGATACCTTAACTATTCTTTTTTTACACTAACGTATCTGAAATGGACCCGAAAATCGGGTGCCTTTTGTCGTGTCCTTGATATAAAAAAATGGCTTCCAATTGGGCGCATTGTCGCATAAATTCCGTACAAAAGCTCTATACGAAACCCCGCAGAAATACGTGCCTTTGAACCCCATGACCTTTAACGTGTCGTGATCGCATCAACTTAACCCTCCGGAGAAATAGAATTCTTGATGAGGGTGGCCTCGAGATTAATGGAGAGAAATTTACGGACTTTATGTTCTTTTTTTTTTCTATGGATGGTAAAAGTGGGTTGTTATGGCCCGCCCCTATTAACAGGTAAATAAATTATTTATGAACCGTAATGTAGCCAAAATGGAACCAACTTTTTTTTTATTGTACTAACGTATCTCAAAATGGACCCGAAAATCGGATGACTCTTGTGGGGGCATTTTATTTTATTAAGGGTATTTTGTATGAAAAAATGGCTTCCAATTAGGCGCATTGTCGGAGGAACTCCATACAAAAGAGCAGTCGAGCACGCGATCTGTTCATAGGGTGCTAAGTTGGGTGAACGAGCGTGCGGGGTTTGGGGGTAGAAAAATCATCGAAAACCCCAAATTTTCGGGCTCCCCGAGGGGGAAGCTCGTATCAGGATAGCACGGGAGGGCAGTTGGTGGCGTGGGCGCGTGAATCTCCCCGCATATCCATCCAGAAGTCAGATTATAAGCGTGCTCCGGGTTCATGGACGACGCTATCGTTATTACGGAGAGACCCTGCGGTCGTGAGGCCACGTGCGGCCAAGCGCCGTATGGTTTTTGTAAGGCATCCGGGATATGGTATACGGGGACCATCGGTGACCGGGCCGACCCCCTTCGGGAACCGGGCCGGAGCGCGGCCCGAAGGACGAGGAAAGGGGAAAAGAGACCACCTGGTGGATAATTCGGAGCTCTTCGTGGCTATATTTACGTAACGGGATCCACGTGGCCCGCCCAACTATCGACACTGTCTGTTCATCTTTCCATCGGCTTATCTACCTTCTTATTCACTGGCTCGATTCCTGCCGGCTGCTCCTGGTTACTGGCACCAACGTCATTCGAAACATTGACACTCGCCGGATATAGTTTCACCCCGAACGAAAGACCAATTTGCAGTAAAGAAATTTAGAGATGTATAAAAAAATATATATATCAAATATGGTATTTTTGCATCGTAAAAAGTGGCTCCAAACGGCGTCAACAGATTGCTAAAAGAATTACTTATTCCAGCCAATCAACCAGCTATATCAGCAAATGGTTACCAATAATTTAAATTTAAAGGACTTTTCCCGTTTACACGGATATAATAAAATTTTAGACAATTAAAAGTATGCTAATGTTACTTGAATTTGGATTCGTGAGATCCTTTTTTTTCTTATCACTGTATTAATTTTTTAATGTAAAGTTCTTATCGTTTTTGACCGTTCTTATTTTTTTTTTTTTGTAAAATGTAACAGGGATGTGATTGGACGTTCACATCCCTGTTGCATTCTAAAACGTCCTTTATAATACTATAAATTGATTATTCGTACGTATCTATGTGTGACGATGATTTCGACCAATGACCCGAACATCCTTCTACGAATGCCCGTGAGGACTTTAACCGGGCTGACGATTTGTCTCGTGGGTGTGATAGCACGTCTCGCCAGAGTCAGCAGAGTGATCCGGCGATGGGTTCGGAGTCACGTTACGCGCGAAGGTGTGCCAGTGGATGTACCGTATGCGACGTGGAGCGAACGCGAGAGGGCTGTTCCGTGTGCAACGAGATTTGTCTGACGCACGCGTCAAGCTTCCCGTCACCTCGCGCCGGGATTGTTGGAAACGGCACCCCCGTGGCTGCCTCCGCGTATGTGCGCTCACGTGGGTCACATATTTATTCACATAGCTATCCGTCGCCCGCTACACAACCTCAACACCATCGCAGGTGTCTGGATTAAGGAAATCGAATCGCTTTTCGATAATGCAATTTTCGACCGTCACCGCTGATTCATATTTATGGTCCGACGTCGGAGACGCGTGTTTGTTTACGCTTTCACGCTCCAGTTTCTCATTAAATCGTCGATTTAACTACCATCATTCTTTTTCACTCGTGCACAGTAAAAAAATAATTTTGTAAAATCGGAATGCGAATTTTCGTAAAACAATTTGTTGAATAAATTCCAAACTCGTGTGTTCAGGCTTGAATATACACGCCTGTAGTTTTTAAACGTGCCTTTAACGATTTTAGTTTGTACTTTTGTTTGTAGAACTGGAGCCGAATGGTGCGATCGGAAAATTAACGAATCAAAAATTGTGGACGTTTGTGGAAAGAGTTAAAACTTTTTTTTTACTGTGATATTCACGCTATTGAGTGTCCGCTACGGTATGGAGATGTTAAACAAAAATAATGTTTACCGTTTTTCTGATGTGTCGTTTTTGCAGACTGAGCGCGTGATACCCGTGGGTATGTAAATATTGGACCGGTATTTAACATTACTCTCGATGAAAAAAAGATGTTATATTTATTGTCGAAAAAATTTCAAGAAAAACGAGCGCTCTTCGCATCGCTTTTCGGTAACATATTTTTCGACCATCACCGCTGGATTCATATTTATGGTTCGAAGTCGGAGGCGCGTGTTTGCTTACGCTTTTATCCTCCGGTTTCACATTAAATCGTCGATTCAACTACCATGACTTTTTCACTCGTGAGATCCACACGATCGAGTGTTTAATACGCTACAGAGATATTTTTTAACATTTTTTTCAACCGTTTTTATTGGCTACGTAGCGTTCGATATCGTTTTTACAGAATGACCGCATAGTATCCACGGGTACAGAATGTTCAGGTTATAAAAATTACATTCGATAAAGAAAACAGTTATATTCATATTCGAAATCAGTGTACTCGAGAGAAACCGGCGTTTGTCCAAAGGACCGAACGCATAAAACCCATGGGTACAGAATGGACCGGTAATTAAAACTGCGCTCGATAAAAAAATGTTATATTTGTATTCGAAAAAAATAGAGCCCGAGACAAACGAGCGTTTGTCCAAAGATCTTTGCTTCACTTCTTCCTCCATCAGTCTCAGCACCGATTTTCTCCCGTGCGATTCCAGATCCAGGAGTCACGGAACACTTAAGGGGAAGTGAAAGTCACGTGACAGGGTCATGAGTGTTAGAGAGATAGTTGCAATTTTCAAATTAACTTTATTCAATGGTGTTAATTTTTTTGAGAAAAAAAAAATGAATTCGGGCCGGATGCGAAGTTACCGTGTGCATCCGGCTCGAATTTGCTTTTTCCTCAAAAAAATTAGCACCCTTGAGAAAAGTTCATTACAGTTTTCATTACCGACCGCGATATTTCACTTCCCCTTAAGAACACCCCGCTCATGGGGCCCATTATTGCATGGGCCGGTAATTAACATTACAATCGATAAAAAAAAATTGTTATTTATTTGTTTGTTTATTTTTGGACGGATTTCTCCTTGACCATATATATCATCGTTATATTTATTCGAAAAATAGAGCCCAAGACAAACGAGCGTTTGTCCAAAGATCTTCGCTTCACTTCTTCCTCGATCAGTCTCAGCGCCGATCCTCTCGCGAGCGATTCGAGATCCAGGAGTCACGGAACACTTAAGAACACCCCGCTCGAGGTGTCTGAATGCCACGAGCGTGACTTTTCAAATTCTAATTCATCCCGCGACGTGACAATGAGGAGGAACGCGGGTGGGTTCGCGTAGGTTGTGAAGACGCATGGAGAACGGGGAATCCCCCAAGTGGGAGACGCGAGGAGGAGCAGGAGTAGCTGACGGACGAACGGGGAGGATCCGGGCAGAGCTTCGGGGCGTAATCGACGTGTGAGTCAAAGCAACGCGGTGCTCAGCCGTCGGGAGAGATCCTCGACGGGGCGCAGTCATTGCTTGGCGATCAGCGAACGATCCGTCTTATCGGTATTCAGATTGTGTCTTCATAGCTGGCAGGTCCGCGGGGACTATGGGGGCTCCTCGCCTCGGGGACGAGGAAATGGAGAGACGCCGGCGGGGGTTCGCGCCGGGAGGACGAGGAGCGAAGAGCAAATGCGTCGTAGGGTGAGATTGGAAGCGGCAAGGGTGAACCGGCTGGGCGATCGCAGCGTGGCGGGGGGGGGGGATATTTTCGCAGTCCATTTGTTTTGATCGGATTTCCAACTGTCTCTCGCGTAATCCCGCGTTCCCGTAAGCCCCCGCGGGCGTCGTCAGTCTCCAATGAAAAGCCTAACGCCTATATCTGTCCGCCCGCGGGCTTCTTTTTTTTTTACCACCTACTTCTTTACCATGCTGACTTTACATTCGCGCCCTCCACCCTCCCCTTCCTCCTCGTGATCTTCTCTACATCTTTCTTACTCCCTACGACTATTTTCGTATCTCGGAGCCTCCCGGTCTTCTTAGACTCACCGCCCCGCTCCGGTTCGTTTATCTCCGGGTTTTCTCCGGGTCTGTACACCGCGGTATACTAATTACACGGCCACCCCTCGGGATACCTTAATCGCAATCGTATCGAAGCGATAATTAGAATTTCCAGCGAGGAGGATTTATCGATAATAGACGGGCGGGGAGGGGGCGATGGTTTCTTGCGGAGACGGACTCACCGGGAGACCGTTTTATGCGCCTATCACGATACTCAATTCGTCACTTCAGTTAACCCCCGACGATAAAACAAAATCGATTAATCTCAGTTTGAAAGAGGAGTTAATTTGGACGATTGGTCTTACTTGTCTTTCGTTTTTTTTTTTTTATTCTAATTCAAGATGCGTCGAAGTTCGCGAATGAAACTCGAAAGTGTTTCTCTCGCAAATAACGTTTCGAAAATGAGACGTTAAATTTTATCCACTTAGAATAACTAATTCTCGTGCCTTGGCTCTTCCTCCTCGCGCTCTTCACATTCCCTTCCTGCATTTCTCGCATCCACCCCCTCGGTCCCCCGAGGCAGCTTAATTATATGAAATAATTACGCGTCGGGCGAAATATACGCTCCCGGAAAGGACACGCATTGCGCAACGTGGATTGCGGTCTGACCACATAGAGGGCTTGGGGCGAACGGGGAAAACCAGAAGCACAGTCACCCAGCCCAGTCACGGTCCGGGGCTGCAGTTGCAGAGATTCCGCATCCACTTTCTGTGTCGGCCTCGCATACTCTCTCCGGAGTCTCTCCCGATGGCCGGGCTTCTGTTGCCACACCTACGATACGCATGCATCACTGTTGACCATTGACGCACGCCGTTCTCTGTACGGACCGATGGCACAATGGCAAAACACCATGGGGGATGTTCGACGGTCAGGGGGATGAAGCTCGGACATGCGAATCGCGGAAGGATGGAATGCTGGAACGAAGCGCATGGGGGCTGCTGGAGATATACTCCGCTCGCGTAATTACGCGACTCGCGCATTCGCTTCGTGTCCCTCAACGAACACACTGTAAACCCACCGGGTTCGCAAGCTTTAGTCGGAAATTAACGAAAGACATCAAAGAAAACAGACAATAAATCTTTACATTGGACGATGAGTTTTATGGATTCTTGAAAAATGGGATAAACCAGTTTCTGAAATATATACAAGATATAAGGTGACATAACGCTTATATCTTGTATCACCTTTAATCTTATATATTTTTAAGACCTTGTATCTTATGTATACTTGAGACATTACATCTTATACACTGATAAGAAAATACGGTTGAATCAACTAAGATTCGGGCAGGGACGTTCAACTAAATATTTTGTTGATACAGCAAAAAAATTGGTTAGTTCAAAAAAATTTTGGTTGATTTCAACAAAATATTTTTGAGCCATTAAAATATTTTGTGCGACCAACTAAATATATATTTGAACGTCCCTGCCCGAATCTTAGTCGATTCAACTGTACTTTTTTATCAGTGTATACATTTAAGACTTTATATCTTATGTGTATACTTAAGACCTTATATTTTATATCATATAATATAAGATATAAGGTGATAAACATTACGTCGTCCTGGGGATTAATCACTGAGGTTGAGAGAAGACTTTAAAAAAATTTGTCCAATCCGCATAATCTATAGTCGGTCGAGGAAACGGCTCGGCGAGTGCCAAACGGGTTTAACGCCAGTGCGAGTTTCGAGCTTTCGTCGTTGCAGTTTAGCGTCTCGTTTCGTCGCGATGTAACGATAATCGCAACGGCGACGAGAGCGTCGACTGCAAAACCGACGGTTCCAGCGATTACGATGGAGCAGAACCAAAAAGGGGAAGAAGCTGAGGTGTGCGCGTCGGGAGCGAAGCCCGAAAGCCCGTCGACGAAGTTTCGCTTTTCTCTCGCTCGCGTTGAATTGCAACGCGCCAGTTGAGTCCCCCGGGACTGTGGGACCGGTGCTCTACATCGTTTACACACATAGTTTCATGAGAGGAGGAAGTAGAGAAAGGTGAGGTCGCGGACCTACCTAATACGGACAGCTCTTCCCCCCTCTCGAAACCGCTACGGTTAACTAACCAAAATTTGTTCTTTGCCATAGAAGGGCAGAGCTTCAGCGCTCGCAAGTGCGAGCATGCCGGCCATACCGTTAATACCGTAGTAGGTACTCGTACGACTGTTACGTATCGTCCACTGTAACAACCTACAGTGGAGAATCTCGTAGTTGTCTCATGCAGCTCCGCCAAAAACCAGAAAAAAACCCAACTTAATAAGAAAAAAAAGCTTTCGACTCTCAGGGCCGGAAGTTTGGAAGTTTCGAAGTTGGCGCGAAGCCTGTTAGCTCTGAGCTTTAATAACCCCGATTAGCGGCGTAATCCATTAAAAAAATGTAGGACACGATTTTAGTACCGCCTGATTTTGGTACTCGAAGAAGCCACTATCCGGTCTTTCCGATCCGAAGAACCGGACAGCGTTTTCTTTATTCTTTACATTTCCTTGCACCACGTTCGTTTCAATTCGGGAGTGGAAGTCATCGCCGGTTCGTTAACTTTTTCCCCAGTGATTTAAAAAAACTTCAAAAAAACTTATTTTCACGCGTTTACAGCTCAGGAACATTTTGTCTCCGATTTGCGACATAATTAATTTAAAAAAATGTACGACACGATTTTGATACCGCGTGATTTAGGTACTCGAATAAGCCACTATCCGGTCTTTCCGATCCGAAGAACCGGGTAGCGTTTTAGTTTTCTTTACTCTTTAAATTTCCTTCCACCACGCTCGTTTCAATTCGGGAGTGGAAGTCATCGCCGGTTCGTTAATTTTTTTTTTCCCAGTGATAAGATCGGCCAGTTGTCCGGCCGATCGGAGGTTCGATAAACCGGGCAAGAACAACTGCGAGAGGTGCCACTGTACGAAGTAATTATGTGCCGCCTGCGCTTGTGCTTTTGGGAATGAGGCGCAGGGAAATGCAAAGCTCGGAAGGAGGAAGAGACGCCAGGGGTGATGATGAAGGTAGTGAGGGAGAGATAGAGAAATTTCATGTTCACGCTCTGGACGCGACCGTAGGATGTACACGATAATCGCGAACAAGCCGACGCGAGGGTCCGACGTTCCTGGCTGTCTTGCCCCGTGCCCTGCCCCGTCTTCGTCGTTTCTCCGCGCATCGGGCATGCAGTCGTCTCTGTTTCCTCCGGTTTCTCCCGTTCGTGGAGAATTGTAAAGCCGGTTAAGGTCCGCGTCGTTAACGTACCGAGGCAGGCCGCTGCTCACGACTATTGTACACCGAATTCCCATCTCAGCACTCCTCGCCGTTCGCGTCCCCCTTCGTCGAAAGCTCCGCTCCCACGAGCCCCGCTTCAATTCGAAAGCGGTCACGAATCACCTCAGACACAAACCGTCAGTTTATTTATTATTCTAGTTTTTTTTTTTTATTTCTCCTCATCGTTATGACCTCTGTTCGCAGCACAATAATCGTCGTTCTATGAAAAATCTCTGACAATTCATCTTCATTTTTACCTTCTCCGGATTATAATTTATTTATTTTGATTTATTTGGGTCAAGTTGTTTCTAGCTATTATGTTTTCTATTGTTTTCTTTTCTTCTATTTTATCTACAGCCGAGAAAATGGGCTCTGCCCGTGTATTATGGAATAAATAAATAAATTTGGAGAAAAGAAAAATAATTGCGAAGGGTGGAGAAGTAAAATCCACGGCGACTAGATTTTTCGAGAATATTTTATATCGTTGACGTTTTTTTCTCGTATATCTTGGGGACGATTTGAAAAACAAATTATTCACGGAACTTCGGACGCTTTCTTTATTTTTCTCTTTTTTTCTTACTTTCATCGAGTATATATATATATATATATATATATATACACACACATATATATAAAAATTTTATTTGTAATTCTCAACAAAGATTATCCCTGTCGTGGGACATAAAAAGCGCTCTTTCCTTCATTTGCCCGCTCGTCCCGACGTTGTCTCTCGGCGTGCTACTTTTCTCCGTTGTCGTTTCATCATTGTACGCGTTTAATCCTCTGTTCTTCATGCTCTGCCCTCGGAGGCTTTATTACCGCTTAATACAAGCCTCCGGCTACTTTAAATATCACGTACGTACTGAGGTTTGAGGGTCATGCAAAAACAAACGGCCAAAAAAAGACAACTCTATTCCATTTCCGGAGCTCTTTTTCTCAACCCTGGTGTTATTTTATCCTTAATAGGGTGTACAGCTTACTGTGCGACAAAGTGGCCAATCACTGCCCTGTAGTCTAAATGTTCACGCAGTAAAGCGTGCCCTGACGAATTATCAGGGCCCGATAAGCCGCTCGAAAATTCCTACCCGGATGAAACCCGCGCCAGTTCTTCGGTTCCTTCCGGTTCAAAGTTTCCGGAGCTCTTTTTCTCAACCCTGGTGTTATTTTATCCTTAATAGGGTGTACAGCTTACTGTGCGACAAAGTGGCCAATCACTGCGCTGTAGTCTAAATTTTCATGCAGTAAAGCTTGCCCTGACGAATTATCAGGGCCCGATAAGCCGCTCGAAAATTCCTACCCTGATGAAACCCGCGCCAGTTCTTCGGTTCCTTCCGGTTCAAAGTGTTTCACAGTCCAGTCGTCGATATACGCGAAGCCACCGATAATACAGTTTCCCCAGCATCCGTGTGTATAATACCGAGACACCGAGACTATACAGGCTTCGAGGAAGCTGCGTTTCGTGACGGAAGCCTGATCCGAGAGATCCTTCAACCGCGACGGTTCCACTTTCCATATCTCCACCTTCGTCGTATTATTGTTTCCCTCGATTCTCCTCTTTCGCGCCCTTCGCACACAGAATCTTTCGCTCTATTTCCTCAATCCGCGGTAAAAAAAATATATAAAAATAATTGTTTTCTGTACCATCTTTCCCCCGTTCTTTGCTTCGCGCCTTCCTCTTCTGTGGAAGCCGGGAGCCGCGCCGCTGCAGCGGCGGGGATCGTTAAAAAGCCGAGAGAAAACACGATTCTCCGTCCCCGGAGGAATGGGAGGTAAAAGAAATATAAGCTCGTTTCGTTTCGCGTACTTTCCGTCCATGTTTTTCGCCTGCCTCCGTACTTTTGGAGCGTGTGAAACGGTGGATCCGAGGCAACAGAGACCACTGTCGTCGTACGTCATCCAGATACTCGTACCCGGGGGCCTTCCCAGGTACGGACCTTCTCGCGCCCCGACGCGGCATATGCGCCGCGAGCTTATTTCCGGTATGTTTGGCGAACACTTGAAAATATATTGACTCTTATCGGATTATCTTCCTCGGTCGTGCTGTTCGCTGTTGGTCTCCGCACGCGCAAGCGGATCGCTGCGACATCCAATGACGTCGTCGGGCCGACTAGTGGAAACGAGCCGCGCGCCGTCGTGGCAGTACAATAATTCAGGCAACGGCATACCGGTCGCGTCGCCGCGATAAAGCTTGTACGGACACTTTCTCGTTTGGACCGGAGCGCAATGCATTGCCGGCCACCGTAGCTTCGATCGCGCTTTCCTTCTTTTGTCGGAAACGGGAATTGAACGGGAATTGCGAAAATGAAATGGTTCCCAATGAAATTTTGGTATCATGTTTCCTACGAGGTCGTAAAAAAAAAAAAAAAAAAAAATTAAAAAAATTAAAATGGAGGGGAAGGAAATGGAAGTATCGTTTGTGGCTGATTTATACTATTATATTATAGGAGTTATACTTCATGACTGGAGGGGAATAACGCGACGGAAGAATCGCTCTGGCTCGATTGTTCGGAAGCTTATCTGTCTATAACTGTATAGGGGAGAGCGGGGTAAAATGGGACAGTGGAGTAAAAGACGATTCGCCAATAATTTTTTGACGGGATAAAACCGAGCAGAAATTCCGGCTGTACACATGGGGCAAAATGGGCCATGCAACATTATTGGACAGTTCCATTTTGCCCCACGGTCCCCGACATCTGTCATTACACAGGGAATTTCGAAAATGAAATTTTTGAAAAATTCTTCCTACGAGGTTATGAAAAGAAGAATTAGCGAAGAAAATTTTTTTAATTAAAAATAGAGCACTAAAGAAATGGCAGTATCGCTTATCGCCGAGTTGCGTTATACTTCAGGACCGAACGGGAATGACCCGACGGAAGAATCGATTCGGCTTGATTGTTCCGAGGCTTGATCTATCTATAACTATATACATCTATCGCTCCCGCGATGCTCGGCCTGAGGACTGAAACTTGCCGTTAACCGTGAGGCATATACACGTACATACCCCATATAGTTTGGTACACATAGTTAGGATATAACCACGACCAAAGGCCCCGCGCACCGCGGCTATCCCAAAGTTTAGCTGGAATTGGGCGTTACAAAGTGACTAAGTTATTAAGAAGTTGTTCAAGTTTTAATCGCATCTCTCCCTCCCCGCTGGCCCTCCCCCCCCCCCCCCCCCCGGCGTTACCTCGCGTCCCGAACGTTTCGCCACCCCCCGAGAGTTCAACCCGCACCCTGTTGACAGAGTTATATTCTTGCCGAGTTTATCGGGACATCGCGCACGTGTGGACAGCGGCGCGGCCTCGGGAACTCCAGAATTTTGCCTCGCCGTTCCCACTTCACTCTTTACCAAAGCGCTCTTGGATAACTTATTATTAGTTTCGATGAACTGGAATGGAATTTGCAGTAAAATAAAAAAATGAAAAAAAAAATTACGAAGAAGAAAAGTTCTTGTTTGTTCGATAGCTCGGGTGTTTTTTTTTTCTCCTCCGGCGAGGATACTTTTTGAGATGATAGTTCGCCTCTTATGTGGTGTTTTTTCTTATACGTACCAGACCGAGATTCCTGTAACCGGACTGTAGAGCGAGAAGGGAAGCGACCTGCGGTCCACCCTCGACTCGAACCACCCATTCGTCTTGGTAAGTGGTCAGCCTGTCGGTGACATTAGTATCCCTGTCGGACTTGCAGCAGGTCAGAAGAAACGAGCAGAGACAGATCAGGAGAACATTTTTTCTGCTGAAAGCGGAAATGACGAACTTCCGCAGAGCTAAAAAGCTCGGTTTTCCCCTGTCGAAGATCGAATAGAATAAAATCGAATTTTGTTTATGAGGCTTTTGGAGCAAAACTGCCTACATTTGGAGCAATTCTAAAGCGCCACATCGGAAATGCAGTAAAATATCGATTATCCCTTTTTCCGAAGAAATGACTGAGGAATATTCTAAAAAAACTACAAAAACAATCTAAAAAAGGTTTCAATGAGCAATCCTTAAAAGTTCTAACTTTTCAAAGTTACTTCGAATAAGTTTTTCGTCGGATAATTTCTAGACGCTTTTACGTACCTGGCCATCGTTTCGATGCTTGGTCAACAAAAAAACAAAATACCAAACAAGCACTAAAGAATGTTCGAAAAATAATTTGCTTCTCCGCCTTCTCTCGTCTCGCCGCGCTTTTAATCACTTTCCGCTTTTGTCACCCCCTACGCCCGGCACATTTTTCTTTTGTTCTCAAAACTTTTTTTTTTTTTTTTTTCCCTCTTTAACACGCTGAGTTATTCGCTGGCGAAACTGTTCGACGGTTGTTCCCGATACCCCGGTGACGTCCGGGTGGAGAGCTTTTCGCGCTGTCTCCCGTCGTCGAAGCGAACGAGCGAGGCGAAGGTGCGGAGTTAACTCGAACTCGGCCGGCCGACTATTGGATTCCGTGTGACAGGTGATCGAACGGTGCGTCGGACAATTAGTCCGAACGTTCTTTTACTCTTCCTGCCCTGGACCCTCTCTCCTCTTTCTCCGTCCCTCTGAAGCCTCCCTCGCTCCCACGCCTCGTTCTTGTCCCACTATCGGACATCCGAGGCGGTCCGATGGAGGGGAACAACGACGAAGAAGAAGCATCTAGTGCGATTACTTCACGGGCTGAACGAGCGAGAGAACCGAAGATAGGAGTCGCGCCGGTCGTTGTGGAAAAACGAACATAGTGGGGAAACGGAAGCGAGCCGCGAGGGTGTCGTGCATTCGCAATCGCTCGCAATACTCCGCCTGGCATCTTCGGCCTGGAAATTTTATTAAAAGCGATAAATCTGTGGGAAATTTATTTGACACAAAAGAAAAAGAATTTAAATTTCATCGGTCGATCGATTAATCGTCCGGGAATCAAGGAGTTTCGAACGTCGACGGGAATTAGCATTGAGCGCTACATTTTTGGTTGCTAAAAATAGGGTCCGAACGACTCCATGTGTTTCGGACAGTCGATATGTTAAAATGTTCTATTCTGATAAAAATAATAAAAATAATAAAATGTATGATAAAATTAAAAATATTAAAATATATGATAAAATTAAAAATATTAAAATATATGATAAAATTAAAAATATTAAAATGTACGATCAAAATAAATGAATTTATTATCAAATCTAGTCAGGAATTAATGCTGTAAAATTAAGTTTGCGCTTTCGGCTTGGTACGAATTTTTTAAAAAACTGATCCGAGAAACCCGACGACAATGATTTTCATGAAACAGACAAGAGCGCGTTTTGGATAAATGCGAACAACGTCACGTACCTCCGGGAGCGACCCCTAAAATCGCATTAGTTTCACCAAACTATCCTTCGGAGCTTTCATATCTCTCTGAATATTCCCGGTTTACATACTACGTGAGCATTTCCTTCATTAGAAATTCCCCAAGCTGTCGACGTTTGAACTTCGCCCGGGACTTCTCCGCGTCTCTGTTCTACAACCGGGCAGGAGGAAATTGAGGCATGCTGATGGGAAAACCGGAAGGTATTACCATTGCTGATAGCTCTCGTGAATATAAGAGAGGAAAAGATTTTGCATGAGAAAGTCGCTTCAAAAAGGTACGCCAGTTGTGATATCTTACCGACCGTATATTTTTTCGAAATTGAGCTCATGGTGGCCGGTCTTCTCGTACAGATATCGTGCAGCAAATTCAGAGCCATTCGCCTCTGCGGTCGATTTTCTTCGGGCGCCTTCATCCGTCGCTCCCGAACCACCGCTTTCCTTTAATTTCAGAACCGATACGCTATCGAAAACCCGTCCGTCGCCCATCGAATCGAAAACCCCCTTCCCAAGTACGATGCGTGTTTTTCCACACATTATTTTTCTCCATCGGCTTGCAGGCTCGTGGAAGCTTCCTGGAAGGAAAAATGAAAAAAATTTTTTTTTTTTTAAGAAACTTAAAGTTACAATCTCTTTGATGGCGCACAAAAAGATGCGTCATACAAATTCGCATTGTCGCTGTAATTAAAAGAAGATACCGCGTCTTGATCCAGAAATAAAAATATTGCTGTAACTGTTCGACTCTTTTGTCTCCAAACATATTTATTTCAAGGTATTTACAGATTTTACATCCTAGATTAATTGCATACATACCGTATGAAAATAATTGTTGTCCGTGCCCCGTCACACTTATTGTTTTCCAGACTCCACGGAAATGAATCTTCCGGCAATGAATTTCATTTCGAGATTCATTTTTATCGTTATTTTTTTTTTTCCCTTTCGCTACACGATCCTCGAAAGACCTCATGAGGTTGTAAAGCATACCGTTGATAAGCGCGCACGAGTAAACGATATTTCGCTGCGGCTCATCGCATCGTCGGGGCGTAATTAACGGTCTCGCCTCGTACCGATCGTTACCTCGGGGGTGTAATCACCGTGGGAAATTAAGCGAAGTTCCCTCACTCTGTCCTCACTTCGCTGGCGCGCTCAGTGGAACTTGAGAAAAAGGAACAGACGAAGGGAGGAGTGGGTGTACGGTTGAGCGGAACGCTGAACCGTTTCGCATTATACGAGCCGTATAGCACGTGCCTCTGATATGTAGGTATTACGGATGGATTTAAAAAATGTTTTTAAATGTATAAAAAGAAATAACTATCATCGTATAAAAGTACGGGATAGAAGGCGGAAAGAACGTTAAAAAGTTTTAGGTAGGCGATTATAGCGAAGGTTATACGAACGCGGCGTTAAAGTTGAAACGATCCGTATACGTCTCCGACTCTATCCAGTGAAAACAAAAAGTTGGCACCAAAAAGAGTGGATCTAAGGTAAATTACATAAACTTTCGTATTTTCGCAACCTTCGAAAAGTATGATTCGAAGGAAAAAAAAACATATCTGAAAATGATCCGAATGCCTCGATTTTTATTTCTTTTTTTTATCGAGTTACAAAGTATCTTCAAACTCGACTTCTATCGTTGCGGGAACATCGTGAATTTATCGAGGATTTATTTTCATCACCCGAAGCTTGTATAATAAAGTCTGAGAAGCCGAGTCCGGGCCGAGAGGCGCGAGAGGAGAACGGGTCAACTCACTCGCGAGTCGTAAAGTCCTGTCGTAAAATCGCGGCCTAGAAAGCTCGGTGCTAGCGAACAGATAGAGGAATAAGTAGAGCGACGGAGGATCAGTGTTATATACGAGGTGGCATGCGGGAAATACCGATCCTCGGGTGGTAGCGACCAGGCTTTGGTCAAAGGATCTAGAAGTAACCAATATCTATCCTAAAAAAAAAAAGAAAAAAAATCGAAGGCTAGATTATATAGACCAGTATTTCGAATAACGCGAGACGTAATTCCTAATCGCAATGTATATTTTTTAATTAATTTTTCGTTATCAGGATACGATAAGATTTGATTAAGTATTGCGTCAATGACGTAAATTTATATTTAAAAAAAAATATAAAAAATGAATGCGGTAGAGCAATGAAGAAATTTTCCATTTACGCGACCCTCCAGATGAGCCCGAGAGCTGAAAAGGTATAGCAGAGAGATGGGCGGTTGAGGAGACCGCGGCCGTAAAAGAGGAGCTGGAGTGGACGATAGAGCGAGTTTTTTTTTATCCGGCAATTTGACGGAGATCGTATATAGTCGAGATTTACGAATATTCGAGAGCCCCACCGAGCTCAACCCACAGCGTTAAAACGACGCGGGTATTCGGTGTGAGGGCGAAGTAATCAGATAGGCACGGTACACAGATATAATCGACGAATCGATCCGCTTTTCGAAACTCGACTTCGTGGTCGACGGTCTCTCGTTCCTCCTGCGAAAACTCGTTGCCGCGACTCTCAAGCGTCCTTGCAATTCCGACCGAAGGTACGAAAACGCGAAGGAGGCCCTCGACATACCGCTAAACGTTCAACCATGTCGGCCGGCGTTGTTTCATTAATTATTCAGAATTCTGTGGGTGCTCGCGAGATTTAGTTTAGACAGATTTTCTCTCCAGTGTAACGTGGAAATTATCCAGTTGCAACCGAGTTTTCGGAAAGTTTCGCATTCCCTAGCAAACTGGTTCATACGCGGAATCGCTTTTTCGAATGAAAGGCAACACATTATCGTCAATGTTCTTTTTCATAAAAATTCTTAACTTTGTCTTCTCACGCTGCGACAAATGTGTAACTTTTAATACAATGAACTCGCTACCGCGACTCTTAACCGTTCTTGGTAATCCCGAAGAACGGTACGAAAACGCGGAGCACTCGACACGTCGTTAAACGTTCGACCATGTCGGGCGACGTTGTTTCATTAAGTATTCAGAATTCTGTGAATACTCGCGAGATTGAGTTGAGACGTCCTTTGTCTCCGACGTAACGTGGAAATTATCCGCTCGAAACTGAGTTTTCGGAAGGTTTCACATTCCCCGGCACACTGGTTCATACGTGAAACCGCTTTCGCGAGGGAAGAACAACATATTACGTTGAATGGTCTTTGGTATGAAAATTCGTACATTTGTCCACACACGCTGCCAGAAGTTTGCAACTTTTAACACAATGACGAACTCGATGGTTCGTTTCGCATTCCCTTACATGATATTTCATACATGAAACTGCTTTTCCGAGTGCTGAACGAAATTTTACCTTCAATTTCCTTTGGTACGAAAATTCTTGAATTTGTCTTCTCAGGCTGCCATAAATTTGTAACTTTTAATACAAATGACGAACTGGATGAATTGGTTCGTACACGGTAAAAAAGTGTGTACTTTTTACAACTGTCCACAATTTTTTATTTGTTAATTTTCCAACGAGTTTTACAAACAAAAGTACAAACTAAAATTGTTAATGACACGGGAAATAAAAGGACAAGTTTGTACATTCAAACCTGCACAGAGAAAAAAAATCAATTGAGTCAACAAAATATGCGCTTATGGGTGGCGAAACAAATGTTTGGTTGATCGAAAGGAACACCTCGTTGATCGAACTAACAGGCAGTCGATTCAAATTTTTCTTTACTTAATACAACAATTATTTCGTTCGATCAACCAAAAATTTGTTTCGCCACCCGTAAGCGCTCATTTTGTTGACTCGATCGATTTTTTTTCTCAGTGTGAGCAAACGAGTTTGTCACTTATTTGACAAAATTATTTTTACGAAGGTTCGTATTCCGATTTTACCCAATTATTTTTTTACCCAAGCTGTGAAGTACGATGTTTCACGCACGAAACAGCTTTCCCGAGTGAATAACCGACATATTACCTTGAATGTGGTTTGGTACGAAACTCTTAAATGTCTCTTCTCACGCTGCCACAAATTTGTAACTTTCGATAGAATAACGAACTCGGATGGCCAGTAACTTCCCATTGGCGGCGTCGACGGGCTATTATCGACACGACGCAGAAAAAAAAGTTGACCAATCTACGCGTAAGAAAAAAAAATGTATATGTCTATCGAATCCCATTAACATAGAATAAATTTGTCGCTGCGGCTATAATTCTCCGTTCAACAGATGGCCCCGATAGTTAAAATATAAGTAACTTCGTTTGCCACAGTTCCGCGGTAAAGTTTAAACATCGTTAAGCGAACTCCGATGTTTTGCCTGCCTCGTCTCCCGTTTCCATGCATCTCCGTGCCTCCCGACATGAAAAAGCATGTACGTGTTGTCCGGGTTTTACAATTATTATCTGCCTCATACTCGCGACTAATAACTTTAGGCACTATGGAATATCGCGCCGTCGGGTTGCCAGAGGAAGAGAGCACCAACGTGCCCGACATGTTCGGTCGGGGCGCAGTTGCATTCCGCTTTTGGTTTACTCGACGCGTCTCCTGCTGCGATGAAGGAGCCGGCGAGAAGTGCGGAACCTCCGACGCCTTGGCCCGCAAGAACTTTCGGAAAGTCGGCGAGGCATTGTCTCGTTGATGTGTGTGTGTGTGTGTGTGTGTGTGTGTGTGTGTGTGTGTGTGTGTGTGTGCGGTGGGATGCGGGAAACGAGAAATTGCAATTGCAGCTGCAGGGCGGGGTGCAGACGACATTCCGGAAGTCGAGGAGCGGAATACACGTGAACCGGAAGTACGTATGCGCGCCAGCCACCCACGAGCATGAAAGGGGACAGCCCACGTGTACAAGTTCACAACTTCATCTACGACCGCACTGTAGATAGGCACTGCGCACCCCACGATCGAGAGTCACGAATCAAAGTTGCACCGGCTGTTCGACTCCCGTACAATGTCCCAACTTACTTTTTTTTTTTATCTTATATGATGTTCTTATCGTAAGAAACGGAAACTGCACACCTGCGACGAATTGAACAGTCCCGAGAAGTCGAAAACACCGGAAAGGGAGGATATCATAGACGAGACGCATGTTCGAGGATTTCAAACCAGAGGACACGGGATTTTGACTTTACCCGCAATAAAGTTCGAACTGTGTGAAAGTGCAAAGAATTACAAAAAAAAAAATCATTAAGAAGATAACAATGTTTGCGCGATCAGTGGCAAAACTTAGTCTTAGGGTTTCTGTGCATCAGTGAAGCGAGCCTCTAATGGAGGGCAGGAAACGAGCTAAAAAAAAGCGACGAAGCGTTCCGGCTAGAAAGGATTAAAGTTTTGCCCGGAGGATCTTCCGCTATATACAAAGAGTCGTGGAAATTCTTTGCACGGTGAAGTCGCAGTTTCCGATGACGGTGAGAACGAGGAGGCCTTCCCGCGTAGACCGTGGAAAATTGGAAACTTTCCGGACGATAAAATCGGCCTTAATTTTCAATAAATTCGGTTTCACCTGGAGGGGTTAAAACGTAGCTGGTCCAGAGACGGAGCGGGAGGTTGGGTTTCAGCGGGCTCCGCTCTTCATCCCTCCGAGGGGTCGTAGATATAACCGTGAAGGGGTTGGCGGGCCGTCCGTGCTCTCGGTCGGGCGCAAAAACGTTTTGGCTTCCTACTCGAGGCAAAAGGTAGTAGTTATACACCGCGCTCGCGCCGACTCTCGTAGTCGCCGACTAACGTGGTAGAGTGGCTGTGTAGCCGCGCGGACCTCGCCACCAGGTAATTTACTTGGTAATTATAAAGTTGCCGCGTAGTTGTGAATATTCAGGCGCGATTACATCTATGATCGCATAAATTATGATGCAAGGGGGCCGCGTCGCCTATGGCCATCGTTCATTCCTCAACCCATCGTCGTACTCGTCGTCGTCGTCGTTTCTTTACATCACGCTCGTTTCTCCGGCGAACAGAGGAAACCTGAAACAACTAAAACAACCGATCTCCTTCGCCATCCGTAACTTTACTTTCAGTTGATTTTGCCGAGTTTTTTGTTCATTTATTTTTATTCCGAGGGCTCTTTCGTCGCCGCAATCCCGCAGCAACAAGAGCGGAGCGAGGCTGATCTTGAAAATAAAAAAAGATTTTATTACGTTTTACTCTCTTCTCTCGTTCGTTGGCTTCGACTCTTTAATACGGAAACTTTCATAAAAATATTAGAGCAAATTGAAGGAAAACAAAATCACTTTACTGGTTCGACGTTACACGATTTACTTATCTTATCGGGCAGCGCGTGGACAACTCGGAGATACAGTATCGAGTACACGCGATCGATATTCTCTGGTTGATAAGCCTGAGATAAGCGTTGGAGAGGGAAAAGGGCGTGGCGGCAATGACGATACACCGTGCATTTTATATATCCGTCTGCACCCCGCACGAACGAATTCGACTTTTGATTGATTAATCGAACCGTCGACGAGCCGGGGAACCCCGCCGAGCGTTTATCCATCGCCGAGCCACGACGAGCCCGGGAGGGGTGTTTTTGAAGAATTAATGACTCATCGATTTTACTTACGCGTAATGGGTTGATATAAAGCGAACGCTCTTGCACCCTTAGTCCACGACGTCGACGAGGGTTTTCGCAGGATAAAAGTTAACACCGCGAGAACGTGATCTATCGTTCGGTTTCGTGTCGTGGAACGATTTTCGTGGAAACCGGAGCGATATAATGCCACAGAGCCGGACAATCGATGCGCGAAACGAGGCTGTAGTGGGTAAAGCCCGCATTGCTCGGACTCGAGCAAATTTCAATGCGCGCGATTGACCAGCTGTATAATTTCGTCGGAAACCGATTCGAACGGACTTCGAAATTACCGACGGAACTTATCACCTTCGCCGATGAAATTTACGGTCCTTATCGTCCGGTCAACTTTCACAATTGTTAGAATGGAGCTCGGTGAAAGTTACATAATTGAGTGAAAATGAGGACTATCAATAATAAATACGGGTGTTAATGGAGGCAACGTTACCCGCATCCGTCGGCAACGTAGTTAAGAGAATATTTCCTAATTACTCGCGATCGATGGCGGAGCGGCGTGCAGAACGCGTTAAGCCGATATCACTTACTTTCCCGTTGCACCGAAGAGTTTTGGTTATCGTTAATACTTCTCATAAGAACGAAAGAATTACGTCGAAAAAATATATCCTATTGACAAGAAATTTACAAACGAAGTTACGAGTGAAACAATCGTTAATTAGTCGATTAATTAATTAATTAATTAATATACGCGGACGAACCCTTTGTACGGAATTTATAGAAGTGTGAGTGTAATCTCCATAATGAGCGAAGGTTTAGAATATCATATAACTTGAGGTAAAAAAAAAGATATTAAAAAGAAACTAATGTCCGCAAATTTTCCGCGAGACGTGATCTTTGCCTTTGAGATATTATTTTCGGGCAATCCACCGATTCTTCATCTAGTTTGTAGTGGATTGAGCTGGACGTGTGTAGAATCGGTTTGTAGAGAAAGCCTTACTTTTTCTTCGGTGTAGAATCGGTTTGTAGAGTGCCTTATTTTCGCACAACCAATATATGTGTATAAAATAATACGCGATACAGCTGGACCAGTCCGTATGCGCAGATTCAAAGTGTACACACACGTCGTCCCTTTGTCCACCGTCAAAGTGTTGGAAAATCGGTGAGTAATTAAAGGCACGTAGAGCAAAAGAGCCTCGGAGAAGTGGCAATCAGAGTTGGGTAACACCGTCGCAACGTACGTGCAATAATAACATTAACATTTCCCATAGAGATGAATAAATTTATGTTCAAAAACTAATGTTTTCTTTTGACAAGAAATGACAAAGGAGGCTTTTGATGTTATTTTCACACAACCAATACAGTACAGTAGTAGCAATAGGGGAGAGCGGGGCAAAATGGCACAGCGGGGCAAAACGGGATTATGAGACAAAACGCAATCCTCCAATAACTTTTGGATGGTGGCAATGGTCGTCTGTGAGGAAAAACGGGGTTCATAACCCAGATGTATCGTTGGGACAATATGGGGCATCCAAGAATTATTGGAAAATTGAGTTTTGTCCTCTCTGTCCCGTTTTGCCCCACTGTCCCATTTTGCCCCGCTCTCCCCTATAATACGCGATATAGCTGGACCGGCCGTATGCGCAGATTCAAAGTATATACACACGTCGACCCTTTGTCCGCACGTCTATTCCGCCCGGAGTACCCAAAGGCGCAATAAAATGTTGGAAAATCAGTGAGTAATTAAAGGGACCCAGAGCGAGAGAGCAAGCGGAGAAGTGGCAATCAGAGTTGGGTAACGCTGTTACAAGGTACGCAGAGCGATAGTAGGTACGCGGCAAGTAGGTACATCCCGCATGGGTCAGACACGGCCAGTAGATTCCGTGAGAGAGCGTGCGGCTCAGCGAGGGCGGCGAACCGCGTCTGTCCTCCGTTCGTAGAGGCCGCAATAGAACCAGCTGCAGCTGCAGTGGCCGCGACACAGACGAGCCAGCGATCGCGTCGCTCTCGTGAAATGGCCGGCGAGCTCGCGGGCTCGTGTGCCGGGGCTGAGAGGACGAGGAGGTACAGAGGTGGGATTGCTCGCCGTGGTGAACAGTAGATACGACCACCGGGAGTCGGACACGGCCAGTAGATTCCGTACGATGTTCGTAATTTCGTCGGGGACCAGCGCCAAGCAGCAGCCGCACCATCAGCCGGAAGCTCGTTCCCGCAGCGGCGGCAACTTCTACAGCCTTACGGTTCACCATAATACGTGCACGTAATACGTATCCTAGCGTCCAATGCACACACGGGAACGATTTTCGTGCTTCCACACTGTCGTAATAACCGAGAATCATATTTTCGTATCGCGGCGGAAACTTGCCCGGACCGTTCCGAGCGAAGGATTAATGGGGGAAAGGAGTCGTGGGAAAGGGCCGAAGCCTTATTAGTCGCGCGGGCGAGGCGAACCGATGGTGCAGTTGCGAACGCTAGGGGTTGATGATAAAGTGATCATTGTTATTTCACAAGATCTCGAAGTTGTACGGTGCACCAAACGGTAAACGTCATCTACAGTTCACTAATCTTCGCGGGTCGGAGGAACTCCCTCCGGTTCTCCATAGTAACGCTTTTGACGCCATGATTAAAAAAATATATATTTATTTAGCCATTCTGGCCCGGAGCTGGGCAGTACTTGAAGAGCCTTGTACAGTAGAACCCCGATTAAGCGGCATGCTCGGGAATCCGCCGGCCTTTTTGGCCTAAAGTACAAATGCGACGTTGAGGGGCTCGACACAAACAGGCTTTAGAATACAACATAAATTGTACATATGAACTGTACGAATCTTTGGTTTCGCACGAGTCATATAATCCTAACGTTATCAAAGCTGTGACCGACAAAGGAATTAACTCCAGCTGACCATACTAATCCAAAGCGGCAGCGCTACTGTCATCCAGACGCTCGTGAGCTTCCGCTATCTAATTTCGATGCAGACAATAAAAGGCACCGTGTCTCAAGATGATTTATCCGAAGCAATGAATTTCGTCTCCCGCCCCGAACCACTGTACACACCCGGACACATTCATTTTTCTTGCCATTTACTTTCCTTCCAGTTCTGCTCCTACACTGCATCCTTCTTCCATACATTCGAGAGTAGGCAGTGGCTGACTGTTCGTCGGGTTCTGTTTCATCCCTTGGCTTCGCCGTTCCACCCCGATATCGTAGCCATAACGCGCTCGGAGCGGAGGCAACACGCTCCTGCTGCTACGTACATTCGAGGGGTTCGCCCGGCTCCGAAGACACGACGGTGTGGAAACCAGCCGCAGCGCCAGCACCGCACAGCCAAGCTCTGCTCTCCCCGCGGGCTATTTAGCGCATCTGCCTCCAACGTTTCGAGCATCGTGTGCTTCGGCTGTTGTTACTGCTGCCGCTGGTGCTGTGGCTCGCCGACGGAGAGGAGGCAGAGACGGCGGGTTGATGAAAAGGGCTTCCACTCTCGGCGGAGCCACGGGGGTTCTCGGAGCCACGCACACCAAGGAATCTACAACGTGACCGCAGTAGCGGCTACAGCCAGAACCACTTTCTCTCCTCCACCTAGATTCGAGTGGTACAACCGATTGTTCAGCTTTTCATCGTTTCGGGGGTTAAATTTATTTCACTAATTTAACTCCACCGGGTACGATTCGCTTCCCGAAAGGCGGATTTTAACGACGACTCCATGTGCGCCTGCGCGGAGATCTACGGAGAATCTCCACCGACGATCTCCGCCGCTGGAGAGTCACGAACGAATCGTAACCGATGCGCGAGCTCCCCATGTGTTCACAAACCTACATAGTCTGTTGTCGAACTGCGACACCAAAAGCTTTCTCGCAACCGAGTATCTCCATCATTTTTTATTTATTTGTTTTCAGCAGAGTGACTAACATCGTCACTTTGCTGAAGCGACATCTTCGAACGCTCGAAAAAAAAAAAAAAAAAAAAAAATGGTTATCCGGAAATCTTCTCGTTGAGGTCGGAGATAACACCGAATCTTTGGGCGAGCGACGCGCGAAGCGAAGCGATCGATTCCGCATCGTTGATGGCGGAATTGTCTTCTCGCCGACACGTACCGATCCTCGAGCGTCGTTCGCTCCCGGAGAACTCGTCGAGACGCTGGAACCGGCAAAGATTTCTCATCCGTTGCCCGGGAACGAGATTTCATTCTCGTGGGACTCGAAGCGAAGTCCTCGCCGTCGAGCGAACCGAGCCAAAGAGAGAAACGAAGGCGTACGGGGGATGCGAGGCAGGAATCGCGGCGGTTGCCCGAGGGCGGAAGATCAGCGGCGGCGCGGCGGGCCCGGCGCCTCCCCGATTTCCCACGTGTTACGTCTCAAAACTAATGGAATTAAGGCGAACCGGGTTAAGGACGGCGGTGAGACGCCGAGGATGTATGGCTCGATGTTTGCCCTCCGTCCGAGTGTATTCCCCGTAGCGGAAACCACAGCCCCGGGCCTTTCCGAGGTTTCCGGATAGCGGGGGAGGGTCATCGTTCACCTCGCCCCCTCCACCATGGAAACCCTCCCCCGTCATCCACCACGGCTGCCATCTTGCTCGCGAAGAGACTCTCGTCGCTGGTAACTAACCGGCGAGAGAACACTTACTTATCGACGAGGCGGCGAGGCCGACACTGGGCCGTAACAGGCACACACCCTGCGGGGTTCATCGAGTTGACCGAGACGGAAATTAAATCTTCGCGCCCCGGAAGCCCCGATTTCCTGTCGTTCCACCTCCCCCCTGTGACGGAGTCTTCGCGACCATTCTTCCGCTGCATCCGCATGTCCGCGTGCGGCTAAATGTAGTTTTTACAAACCGCCCTCGCGTGCTTGTTTTCCTCAGAAAAAAATCGACAGGCAAAAGCATCGAGATTTAGATTTTTTTTTATTTATTTTTTCTGAATCGCTTTTTCGATATACGATGGGACAAAGACGTACGTTTTTTTTCCGGCGAGAAAATGGAGACGGAGAAAAAACGAAATGGAGACGGAGAGAAACAGAAAGAAGAAACGGAGGGGAAATGTGGATAAAACGAAAATGGAACAACAGGAGCACGCATCCGTTGGCTATTATTTTCGTGAGGGTTGGGCGGCCGTGCAACCTTCGTCGGAACGACTCTCTCGGCGCTCGCCGCGCTACTCTTTGTGCTCTCCTTTCATTTTCCATTTTGTCGGTACACTCGTGCAATTTTTGTTTTTTCTTCATCGCTACACTTTGTTTTTTTTTTTTTACCTTTTGGGATACTCGCAGGAAAATGTCGAGGGTTTGATTTTCGGAAGAGACAATCGAGATCGCGGGAGAATACAAGTAGAACATCGAATGGCTCCTTCCGTTTTTCAGAATAAAAATTAAACAATGAGGTTGCCGTAGTTATTATTTGACGAGAATGAAAAAAAAAAGGAGACAATGGTGTAGAACCAAAGTTTGGGAAAATACTTTGCACCGCATCTCTTAGGCATTTGATCGTTAATGAGAAATATTGGCGAGGAGAGGCGAGGGAGGACGAAACGCGCACAAAGCTTATCGTTCCGGGGTGTAGGAGGAACGAGAGGGCTTGAGACGGGGTCGACGAGGGCCACTGGCTGAGGACTCTCCGGCATGGCTTGAGGTTATCGTTGTCGACCTCTCCAAACTTAAACAAAGTTCCGGCAAGAAGCACGACGACGACAACGATCTGCCTCGCTGAATCCTTTGTAAAGTGAAGTCGACAACAAAAAAAATATACATATATATTTTATACATATTCAGCATTAACGAGCATTCATCGAGTAGTTAAGATCATGAGTTAACAAACATTCCCGCACATAAATAAACATATATTTTCCAGCTTACTTGTCCATAAATAATTAACCGTTGCATTTTTTTAAATTTGACTAATGAGTCTATTGGGTCGCTAAGCTTTCAGAAGTAATGATTGGATTCGGGTTATATATGTATATATATTTTTTTTTATTAAATATATATGTATTTTGCAGCTTACTTGTCCATAAATTATTAACCGTTGCATTTTTTTTAATTTGACTAATGAGTCTATTGGGTCGCTAAGCTTTCAGAAGTAATGATTGGATTCAGGTTATATATGTATATATTTTTTTTAAATTAAATATATATGTATTTTGATTGAGTGCATCGGAGCCAAATCCATTGAAAATGAGGACTTCCGCCCCGCGTTGCCTAGCCGAAGCTTGTTGTTTGTCTGGCTGCAAACGTGCGACACGGAACTCGTTGAATCTCGGATACGAACGACAGCAGTGCCAACAGCATCAGCCACTAGATCCCTGTACGGATATCGGATAACTCGTTAGTCTCGACGTGCGCCATCCAAGAGCATCCCCTTGTACTTCTCCTTCGTTCCTCGCCGTATTCTCTCGCCTCTTTATTCACGCAATCGCACACCGTCCTTTCTGGCGAAGACTTATTTGATTACACGTATTCGCCGTTCAAACAACTCCCGACACGCGATCCCTCTGCCCTGCGTATATTTCTTCGGCGAAAGTATTACTACTCGGTCTTAGCCCTCCTGTTTCCTCAGACTTGAAGATTATTGACTTCTCGAATGGCAGCCAAACAACTGTCGTGCGCGAACTTTGTCTTCATATCGTAGATGAAAAATAGTGTTCTCGAGTGAAATTTCAATTTATCTGTTCCGGTATTCCAGGGGAATGAGTCGACGGAAATCCTTCTAACGAGAACTTGACGAACCGTGGGAAAGAGGAAGTCTGTCGTGAGTTCTGTTAAGAAGGGCGTTGATGACTATGATAAAAGTCATGGCGTTCCGCAGAGCGATCATTAAAGGATTGAACTGTTCTTCAATGCATGCAGAGTCATTATGTTTAAACTTATTTTCTTTCCTTAGCTGCACACATTATTATCTCGGCATCAGGCAAGTCGACCCAAAATTCTTTTCGACGAAATGCAAGCCCTCACAGTAAAAAAGATTTGTACATTCAACAAACCTTTTCTGTCCACAAACGTCCACAATTATATTGTTGTTAATTTCATACAAAATATTTGTAAAATTGACAGACATTTTTGTAAAATGGACAAGATTTTTTTTTTTGTAAAATTAACATGAAACGAGTTGTGGACGTTTGTGGACAAAAAAAGTTGGTACCTATTTTACTGTGCTGTGTCCTTTATTCGTATTTCCCAATCTGTGAGATCCTTCACGGACTTCTTCGTTAATTGGAATATTACTTCATAAGTTCAGCTGTAAGAAAGACGTGTAAAGAACAATGATTTCAGTGTTCGAAAGGAAAACTTCGAGGCGGTACGTAGAACACTGCGGGGAGGCGGAAAATTCTTAAGGCGCGTATTCGCAAATTAGAATGTGCTAACCGAGAAATCAAGCTCTACATACACCCGGAGAAACGTGTAAAGAACAATGATTTTCGTGTTCGAAAGGGAAACTTCGAGGTTCTACGTCGTGGAACATCGCGGGATGGTATTGAAGGAGAATATCAAAGCACGGGACGAATTAACAGAATTTTGTAAAAACGCAATTAACTCCCGTGTAAGATGAAAGGGAGTCGGGAGTGGCGAGTCCAAAAGCGCCGACGGCTCTGGCTCAGACGGAATTTTGGGAGCGGCCAAGACGGTCAAATAAATTCAAGAGATCTCCGGCTTCCTCCGTCGCGGTGTTACATATGAATTTGAGAGACCGCCGAGTGCTCCGCCGGTCTTTATCACCGTTCTTTCGCTCTCCAGAATTATGAAATTATGGTAACTGAACTATATAGGTACAGTGGAATCCCCGATTAACCGGACAGCGGATTAACCGTGCGTTTTCCCAGTTTTTTTTAATGCGCGGAGCAAACCAAAGTCACTGAGTTCATAAAAAAAAAATATATATATATACGAGCTTAAGTACTATTAATGAAAAAAAATATTCAAAGACTTTACATTATAGTCCACACTATTTAACAATTAAGTGCAAGTTGTACCAAGTGTCATTGTAACTAGTCAAAATAAAGTTGTATCATCAGCCGATATTGACTTGTATACTTTCGCTGCCTAGTTCGGATTAACCGGGGTTCCAATTACCCGGGGACGTTTCTATCCCGACCATTCCGGTCAATCGGGGTTCTACTGTACAATGTAAAGGAAGACTCTCCTCTTGTGACCCGATATAGCGAGACGCGCAACCAAGTATCGCAACGACAAAGTTCGAACGATGAAAATGTCTCGACGTCGAAAACCACCAGCCGTAAGAAATTATTTTTAAATAAAGCTTTTCTATCTCGAATAAATCAGTTTACATAACGGTCCGATTCATCCTCTTTCCCAACGGAGAAGTTATTCAACGTCGTATAATAAATATAACCGGGATGGTGAAAAATTCTTTAATCTACGGAACACATACCGGTTCACCCGATGAAGTTCGAACGTGTTCGCGAGGAGTGAAGAATAGAAAACTTGGGGAAAGTGTCGGATAACCGTTGTCGTGAAAAGGTCGGAGGGTTGGCATGGCAGCGCGGGGCGGGGGAGGGGGGGTGGGGCACATTGACATTCCGCCGGAATAATGCGACTATTCTTCTCGCTCGACAGCCTGTGGGTATATAAATACCCCTAGACATCCGTTACGATGTTATCGGAACGAATGACGTCGTCGTCGTTCCTCGGCGACGACGACGACGCTGTGCTCGTCGTACATACCTCGCGGTAGTCGTAGTCGTTGGGTCTCGTGACGAAGGTCGAATCTCGTTGGGGTTGGGAGACGCGGCAATCGAGTCGGCGTCGTCGGTCACAGTCCTCCCCTGCCTGGGGCGACTTTTTGATAGACTTGGCATCCGACGAGGCGCGAAGTCGAGAGACCCACGCTTCCGATTACTCGAGAGCTTGTACACTTCATTTCAACGCGCACCACTCCGCCGACCTCCTCGCCGAATGCATTTCTAAGGTAAAGAAATTTTAAAAAATAAATAAAAAAATCATTCGCAATGCTCGATACGAAAGGCCGTAAGACAGGGGCCGAGTAATACCATGAATTCTGATATTCCAGGCGAACCAAAGCGGCGAGGGCTCCGAAATTGTGCGAAACTCATGCGGATCAAGTAACAGAGATTTCGCCAGCTCTCTTCAGTTTTTTTTCTCTGCCCGAATGATTGCACAGACGTGATAGCTTATGTTCGCAAAAGCGTGTCCGTACTGGGCTGCTGCTGGTATCATCATGCAGGAGCGGCAGCAGTGCCAACTCAATCTCTCGGATAGTTATCACATCCACCCAGCGTTACGTGTGGTTATAAGCATAATTGCGAGGTAGAATACGTGCGAACTATCGTAGAATGAGAGAACAAGAGAAAAAACGTTAGAGGCGCGAAGTGTCTCAGCTCATACCGGAAAAACGTCACTTCCGGTTTGGATATCTCATTTTTTCAACCGGAAGTGACGGAATATCGGAAATATGTCACTTGAAATTCGAAAATCGCATTTTTCGTTAAGGGTGTCACTTTTGGTCGAAGAATGAGATTTTCAAACCAGAAGTAACGTACTTCCGGTATGACGTCGGCTTCCCTCTGGTTACGTGCGCACGTAACCGGCATGACGGTGGCTTCCCTCTGGTTACGATGCGTCGGAGAACGACCGATATGACGTTTCGGCGTACGGCGGCCAGTGCGAAACCAGCGCCGTGCCGTTTCCCCAGCAACGGCGGAATCCCACCTGGGTCGCTGCGAGGAAAATGTTCGAAGCGGGCAGCTGGGTAAAATGGGATGGAACTAGCATGTGCAGAGTTTGCGAGAGCGTGCGAAGAGCGCGATTTTGCACTGCCCGAACGGGCGTCAGGATGGCACTAGTGCGGGTAGGACGAGAGGCCAGGTACTCGCGTTCGCGGGCGGAGGAAAGGGTTGCCAGCAGTATCGCGAGCTTCTAGTTGGAATAGAAACAGCGCGAGCGCGGTAGACCGGGGGGCCCTGGATACCAACCTCGGTTTTTCCTCGAAGCTGACCGGGACGCGACACGATTGCCTGTCCGCGACAGCAGCCCACGAGCCAATTTCACCGAAAACTTCCGGTGAAGCTGCGCCGCAGAAAGACAAGAGAACGAGATATATATGTACTGCAGGCTCGCTTGCCGCGTTTGTTTCGCGCCGGAACAAAGGAATCTCGGATGACAAATGCCAAGCGTGCACGGCCGGTCAACCGGATCTGTACCTGCGCGCGCGCGTGTGCTCGGCGCAGAGAAAGCAGAGCAAAAAGCTACCGGGAAGAGTAAAAGTGGGTGGGCAAGACTGGTTTCGACCATACAAAGAGCTGCCTATGAAAAATAACACCTGACTGCCTGGGTTTGTTGCCGGTACCGGCAGGGGGGGGGGGGGGCGAGCCTCGACGTTTCAACGAATTACCCGACGCTGACTCGTCGCGTCCCTCTCCTCCGCTGCTTTTTCAAGCTCTTGGCTCTCCATTTTTTTTTTCCATTCTTCCCCCCCCCCCCTTTTTTTTTAGTTTGTCCCTCGGTTACTTTACACCCACGAGCACACAGCATCCAGGCGAATCAAGAATCATGAAACTGCCGCGGGCCACCGACCCTCCTTTTTTTTTTTGCTTGCCTCACTCACACTTTTTCCGCCAGAGTTTTCGGTTCGGCGCTCTAGCACTTCTCACCGCGGGATCCCGTGCTGGTATATAAAGCTGTGTTTGGAATGCAGAATTACATCAGAGGCTACTCCCGCGCCAAGCCGTGAGTGAGATCCTTTTTTTTTTATCGGAGGTTCGCAACTCTTGTGTTTGTTTTTTATGTTTGTCCTCTTGAATTTATCGGCAAGGAGACGCAAAGCGCTTTTGGTCGCTCGACGGGTCGTCAAAGCGAACGGAGGAGAAGAATGCACAGTGCTTAAGCGATGGCTTACTCCGCGCGAAATAATCTCCGACTCTCTTTGCGTGAGTCCGGCGAACGAGCTAATAGGAGCCTGCGGTAATGAGCATCGAGGGTAGCGAAATAAAAGTCACTGCTCTAAAGAGACAACGGACGGGGGGAAAATATCAACGCCGAAGCGTATAAATGAATAAGCCGAAGAATAAAAGAGACGAGTGGAATCCATAAACGGCAGCACCCAACGCTGCACGAGGAAAACGTGAGCGGGCTACCAACTAACCGCGGTGAAACCTCGGCCGGGGGGTTGGCATGGATATACCCATCTTTATATTTCACGGAATTTTTTTTTTTTTTTCGTTTTTTTAGTCATTCACTGTGCGTCACCGTAACAAGTTCCGGCTGAAGAGCAGCGGAGATTCATTTCAGGCTCACGCGGTTCGCATATTTTTTACACGCACAGTACGGACATCCGACACAGCTAATATTGTCGTTTATCCGTGAATCGCAGTTAATTTTGCCAAAGACAAAGATCGCTCTTGGTATGCAAAACTGTCTCTCGGACACTGAGAGAGGATCTAGTGAAAACTATCGACCATCTAAGAAAAGTTACCATAGCATATAGTAGTAGGGAACTAGAGCGCCACCTTCGGCGGAAAGTCTCAGATTTCCCAAGAATTTTTAGCATAATATCTACGAAAAATTCTTATAAATCCGGTACTTCCTACACTGATAAAAAAGTACAGTTGAATCAACTAAGATTCGGGCAGGGACGTTCAAATAAATATTTAGTTGGTCGAACAAAATATTTTAATGACTCAAAAATATTTTGGTGAAATCATCCAATAAACGGTTGAACTAAGAAATTTTTTAGCTGTACCAACAAAATATTTGGTTGAACGTCCCTGCCCGAATCTTAGTTGATTCAACCGTATTTTTTTATCAGTGTACTATAGGTGGCGCCATAGTTCCCTACTACTGTGGGCTATGATAAATCTCTCAAGCCATATAGCCATATTTACTAGATCCTTCTCTCAGTGCAGTTATAGATTGGCGATCTTCCTCGACGGATACAATGAGTCTATTCCACCCTTACGCTAGGTGAAATTTAATTTCTCCGTACATTTTTAATTTTTTGTGCAACTCGCGGATCCATCCGATGTCAAGTCTGCGGCCGTCGCGAAGAGCTTCGCGCCAGTGCATTCCAAAAAGTGAGTCGCCAGGATGATGATGGGTCCGGGAATGTCGTTAAAGTCCATGGCAAATAGCCGTAGGCGAATGTTGTGTGGTTCGAGTCGACGACAGTCTGTAAATAACTTACATGGGCGCGTTCCCGGGCACGGCTTCCGGCTTTACGCACACATATCTGTACACGGATAGAGATTCCACATTACACGTTGGCTATATGAGATTGCACACGAGCTACGCATGCCTTGTGGATGCGGAGCCGGCGTCAGAAAGCAACACGAGGTAAAACGCATACCGGCACGAAGGCACGCACGTAACGAAAATGACTGTGTCCCGGAAACGCACACAAGGAGTCACCCGAGTACACAGTACAGTGAACCTACGGTAATGGGGGGATGAAAGCCGGGAGAACATACGTGTGGAGATGTGCACAAGTGAACGGAGAGTGTGGGGAATACCGGGCCGGATAACAGGAGGACTGGGTGCCTCGTCCTCCGGGTATGGATAACGATGCGATATTAACTGAATTAGCGAGGATATAAAGCCCACTTGCGGCTTAATCCCGCCCACTTTCCGGAACGAATGGAAGAGAGGATTGTTACCTCTATTTTCGCGGGCGGATGGAGAATATCTCGTACAGCGAATATATCCTCTCCATCGCCGTTTCGTTCCTTTTCTCATCCACTTGACCGCGCCACCTTCGCTTCTTCCTCCGCTTTTTTCACCCTATGAACTTTTTTGCCCCCCGCGAACGGTCGACCGAAAGACCTCGAAAAAACTTGGTCTCAGGAGCGGAGATCGAAGAATAATATGCAGTGAAGTCTTCCTCGATAATTCAGCTCGAGGACCCGCCGTGCCGCGACTTTTGAAGCGTACCGCGCTATTTCTCCAGCCCTGTTCGGTGGGATCTCGAAGTCCTGGAAATCCCATACCGGTGTATCGAAAAGTCAATCGAACTGTGCAAATTGTAGAAAAACAATAATAAGAAACCGGAAGAATTTTTTTTACTCGCAGTTTCTGCTCTATCTGGAGTCGGCGAGGGCAGCATGGGAAAGAATACCGAATGCTCTCGAAGAATCTGTCACCCCGCGTAGCAGTTCTATTGAGATCGCCCGGGCACTGATGAATGGTCGGCTAATCACTCATCTTTTGTGTTGTCCTCGATAATTCACCTTGCAGACCTCCCGTGCTGTGACTCTTGAAGCATTGCTGCGCTGTCCTCTAGCCCTGCGCAGTGCGGTCTCGAAGTCCTCGAACTCTCATACCGGTGTATCGAAAGGTCAACTGAACTGTGGAATTAGTGAAAAAGCAAAAATAAGAAACGGCAGAATTTGCCCTACTCGCAATGCCTGCTCTATCTTGCGCCACGAGTGCAGCATGGGAAAGAAAATACCGAAGGCTTTCGAAGAAACTGCTATCCCCATAGCAGCCCTATTGAGATCGTCCAGGTATTAATGACCGGCATGGCACGTCTCTCGGCAAAGGATGAGTGATCGTCTTACGTGTTATTCCGAGAAAAAGTGGCCATTCGTTTCCGATGTTACCCAATCCACTTTATGTGCTTCTTTCGCTGGGAAATCGAACTCTGAACTCCCATCGCTGACGACGGGAGTTCTTCGCGCTCGCGCGTGCGTTTGCGCTTTACTATGACGTTACGTCCGACGATGTCGGCGCTGATAAATCGTCGAAAACGATTTGATTAACTTCTCGACAATGCGTCACTCGCCGATGCCGCTGTTGGCTGATACAGCTGTGTAGTACGGAGGATCGATGCCTCTCGCGGTCGGCTGGTTTACACGTGTCCTTACATATGTACACGCAGCTATGGCATAGCCGCCGCGCGGTGAGTTAGTCCGCTGTTCGCAAACGCCGGCCAGCTCACTTGCGCGCGATATTGTGCAGCTGGCGTCGGCTCTGTAGCCGTTGCCGCCCGGCTGGAACTCGACAACTAGACGCACAACGCACTTCTCTGATGCAAACGTCATGTCGTGGATGTTCCGCTGTCCGCAGCGTGCAGCGCGTTCATCTACATCCGTTGCAAGCCGACCAGGCTATGTATCGGTGTGTGGTTTTGCAACGGCGACGCGTGGAGAAACATTACGGTCGTTGGGTACTCGGATCATCGAGAGATACATCCAGCCGTTTCCGTTGGCGATAAGAACCGATGCCTGCGAAACTACAGGCCAGAGGGACATCGAAACGTGTTTTAGCTTCTCGGTTAACGCAAATTTTCAGTCAGCGACGAACCTGGATGTCCGTAACGAACAACGACATTAAGTTCGCGATCACCGTTTTCGGGTACTGGAGCCAGTGTGGTGCCAGCGCCGTGCCGTTTTTCCAGGTACGGCAGAATCCTACCTGGGTGGTTGCGAGGAAAATGTTCTGATAGGGGTTAATGGATAAAATGAGATGGAACTAGCATGTGCAAAGTTTGCATATGCACAGTTCGATAAGAACCCATGTTTGCAGAACTGTAGGCCAGAGGGCCATCGTATATGTTTTGGCTCTTTGAGCCGGTTATCGCAAATTTTCATTCAGCAAAGAACTTGGAAATCAACGACGAACACCAATACGAGACAGACGAGCCTCGTTATAGTCGCGACCTGAAGTTCACGATCACCGACGATCCGCTGGTCGACACTTGACAAATAATGTAGTTTTACCGCCTCTGTCGAGTATTCCTTTGCATGCCGAATGGGTATCGAGGAAAAACCGGAAAAATCGCATCCCCACTAAAGCTCTCGATGTGAGGAGCTCTCCTCAAAGAGGATGAACCAAACGGGCTTTGAACATAAAGAGAATACTAATGGATGAGCACCGTAGAGGAATCCACAGTAGATCCGACTCATCCATATTTACCGTTCGTCCGGCAGGTCACACACTACCTCGACTACATACGGAAAGCGATTTGGTCAAGCCAAGCTATTGCATTAATATTCCACCGTCCGCGCGAACCACCATCTCACCCGGACCTTCCGTCCGTTCGTACGTTGACATGTTTTCCCGCGCATGCGAATCGACAGACGTCTGACATACGTACGGACATGCTAATGCCGATATTCCAAGCCCGACGCAGCGTACGTATCAATCTCTGTGCGTCTTAGTATGTGCGATAAGCGAACACGATTCTAGAGATCAAGAGTAGACAAACAATTAGCAAATCCGGAGCACGAATCTTCATCAAAGAACCTCCGTATGCGAGCCGACTATTCCCAGAACGTTATATCGGGCTATTGCAAACGACGAACGTATCTCATTGCGTATAGTCTGGCATGTGATATCAGGATCCGGTAACGAGCCCCAGATGCATATCGATCCCCGGCGACGCGTACAGCGTGTTGCTTCTATCATATCGACGTCTGTACCGCCGTCATACGTGCCTATCGATGTTCCGGTAGGTGGGTCGTCCGCGCCTTTATGTACTCTGATCCTTCTGTACGTCTCGCAATTCACATACATAATATCGAAATTGTACGAGAGCGCGGCGGGTTCCGAGCTGGCGGGGAGGGAGTATTGACTGATGTAGATACAAACTGGAGCTAACGAAGCCACCAGCCGTCATGCCATCCCGGGGATACTTGCACGCTCACGTGCAACCCTGCCCAACGCATGTCTATTCTACTTACCCCCCCTAACACTTCACCCCAGTTCTCCATTCGTCCTTTCCTCGAACGACCTCGCTCTCCCCTCTCTTCGACACTCCTCCGGCATTCAGCACGCACATACGGGCATACTTAAATTGACGTAGGCACGCATAGAAACGCACATACAGATGGTCTCTTATATAATATGCAGAAAGACAGACATCCGGACAGACGGAATCATGGGAATGTACAAAAGCCCAACCGACATCACCGCAACCAAGTCCCATCAGGGTGAAAACTCCTCCACACGAGCAACAGCATTCGCATTACGAATTCTGCGTGTTCACTACGTTCTCACCGCCTATTCCGAGTGCGTTCCATTTATGAATACGTAACGAAGTCGCGGGTGGGAAAACCAAGGCTCTCACTTGTCAGCTGTCTCACTCCCTATCCGCGGGGTCTTGTGACGTTCGCGGATACGCTCCAAGGGCTCGCGAGGGGTTACCGGCAGAGCCGTGTTGTAGTTGCTATGGCGATCGAGGGCTGCGAATGTAGGACTGGCCGTATAGAGATGTCGCTGTTTCCACCAAAGTTTTTTTCACGTATTGCGCATATTTACAAGTGCAGTGAATGCCATTGGTACCGAGTGCTATGGACGATGTTATTGTTAATAAAAATCAATTTTCCATTTCCGATATCACTGTAAGAGAAATTAATAATAAAAACTTTTTCTACGAAAAAATAAAAAACGTACGCCAAGTTAAAAAAAAGTGACGTCCGAGTTACCAAAATGCGGCGGTTTATGGATAATGGGTGTTTGGAATGACTGTTAGAGAAATTAAGTTATCTTGAGACGGCTTGGCGAATCTCAGAAACTCGACCGTCGCCAACTTTCGACTGAGAAACCAGTAACGGTTCTGCTGTTCGTTGGTTTTGTGACTTTTTGTTTTGCATATTCATTGACTTTTTCCTTATTTTTTTTCACGGGTGACCAGTGCTGTTCGTTATGGATTTATGCAACGCACCCACATCCGTATAGCCCTATCGAGAGCTCGCGCGCATCGGTCATCGATAGCGAGATAATATTTATCCCGAACATCGGTGTGGCAGTGACTGCATGTGGCGAGAGACCAGAGGTGGCTTTGGTACCGTCGAATTTTCTATAGCTACGAGCAGGCATTTATTTTTATTCCCGTCACGGATTCTCGAGAACGGTAGTCCTCTTTCCCCCTAACACCACAGGCGCCGCACGCAGCGCGAACCTGTGCCGTACCCTCGTATGCAGCAAGTGTATGGATGTATCCACCAGCGTTTCATATGTGAATATCTCATGAATTTCGTTTCAGACGAGCTTGGCAAGGGGGAAAAGTGGATTTCTCTGCGCCGATGTATTGGTATGTTTCTGTCACTCTCCTTCATTGTGGGTACGCATCAGAGCGAAAAGAGATTCTGTGCACTGAAGTCGCCGAGGGAGTCGCTGACCCTTTATATATCCCCGTACGGGGGTGACATATTGGCAATAATTAATCGGCGATCGATACGATACTTTGTTGATGCATAGGTTTTAATAAGACCAACATTATCCAGCGGAATTATCATGGCAGATGCCACTTTAAAAGATAGCGACTTTTTTATGCACTGAGAAAAAAATATAGTTATTTCCACTAACCGGAGTAATTTTCTAATGGAACGTCTATAGAATCAGTTTTTGTTAGAATATATTTAATTAGTTAAAATATAATTATATTTGCTATTATAATTGGTGATTATTGGTCTGACTATAAAATATAGACGTTTCCTTAGGGCATTATCTTATATATATTTTGGAGACGATGAATTTGTTTGTTGGTTTGGATGTTTATCCCACCCCCTCCCTCCCAAGCTAACCCCCTTTTCGGAACACCTGACAACCCCCCCCCCCCCCTTTTCGGAGAGGTTGATACCTCCGACGGTTGTCATAGGATATGGAGTGGAATTCAAAAATCCTAAATGACTCCCATATGCTATATTATGGAGATTTCAGCTTTCATAGCATATGGGAGTGGAATTTAAAAATTCCATATGCTATATTATCGAGATTCTGAAATTCCATTCCATATGGAATAAATTTCCACATGCTATGAACCATGCGATTCATGCGCGCCAACGTAACCGCAAGCATTTTATAGTAGAAATTGACTACGGTCACTCCCTACCTATGTTATTTTCGCTCAATGGACAAATCGTGTTCCATGTATTGCAAGGATTTTCACAATGCGACTAACCGTGAGTTGGCATCTCATTTCTCGAATACGACATACGTTCCCGGAGCAAATCCTACATCGCGGCGCGTTACATGTGCGCGATCGTGGATCTTCCGTCTCGAATACTATGAAGCATCGATAATTCCCGACAGGACGAGGAGGGATTAAATCCCATTAGATCAATGTTCCAAATTCACAATGTAAGCCCCAATTCGCTGCAACCAATTACAAAATCGAATTAAAAAAAGTATAATACGAATTTGTGAATCGCGATGAAAGCCTCCGTACATCCGTGCCGGCAATGAAGAGCGTAATTATGGTACTGCGCAACAGAATGACATAAATGTTGTCGATGAGCTCGTTGATACGGACTCTGATAATTGAGTACCGGGGACTACGGACCCACCACTCTGGCGTAAGAGGATCATCGACTTACCTGCATGCCATATACTATATCTTCGTGAAGTTGAGCGAAGGGAGTGCCCTCGCTATATAGCTTACCTATAAACCTACAAACCTATATTGGATTTATAGGGCTCTATATCCATATCGGAGATATATTCCTGCGATGTAGTCCATCATCCTCTAAAAGGGTCGGAAACCGTTCCACGTATACCTCGGGGGAAACAGTACAGTGATTGTTCCTCCGGCCGTGATCTCGCCACGCGAATCGCATCGAGTCCGGGATGTGCCAATGGCCCAGCAGGATCGTTCTCTTAGCCGGCAAGAACTGGTTCATCGTTCCATTCCTTGTCCATGCCAACATGCCAACATGCGGGAATGGAAGGGATGCGAGGCGGTCGTGCTTTCGATCATCGAACGGCCGGCCATGGAAATCGATCAGCCGAATAAGCGCTTCGGTGCCTCTGGAACTGCAATCCGCTTCTGGATTCGAAGTAGCAGCCCTTGCGGAGAGTGTGTCCTCGTTCATAGCGATTTTAAGCTCGGCCATCAGCTGATGGGGCTGCGCACATGGCGATGCGGGGGTGAGGGGGAGGGGCGGGCGGGGGCGGGGTGGGGGGGGGGGGGGGTGCAGTACGCTGGGCCGTCGCCACTAATTGGAATTCCTCGAGCAAAATTCTCGAATCCTATGATCGTATCACAGGATAAAACGCAATTTCGCGATGTCGCGAGAGGGAACGAGGAACCGGTGCACTACCATTCCGGCCTGCGGGCGACGCTCGGCAACCGGTACGTCGAATGAGCTAGCCCAGTTCGCGGCTATCCACCGATATATCCGCATTTCCGCATCGATAACCACGTGATATTGCACCGAGCCGAAATTAAAAATCGGTCTAACTTATAAGTAAAACCCGGTGACGCCCTTCTGTCGGGCGACAAAGGCATTTCACCGTAACCGTATAGGGCGAACGGGGTTCTAACGGAGCGAGATAAAACGAAGCCGCATGGTCATACAAAAAGTCGGTCTTCCCATACTCGTAGTTTGATTATTATTTTTATCATTCTCACGGCAGTTTCAACGATTCGGCAGTGAATCGGGATAAAAAAAAAAATTGTTCAGATATTTACCGTATGGTTGGCGAGTTTTGGAGCACAATTTTTTTTTATATTTCTTCCTTCAAATCGAATAAACCGTGAGCAAGCATGGTGACTGTAACGATATTCATAACGTTCGTATCAAACACTTTTGACCGATCAGCCCGTTCCCGTATGGATTCGAGCGTTTCTATCGGCGGAGGGTTAAAAAAAAATTCGCGTGTCGATATTGCAATGTTGAAAGAAAAAAAAAAAAAAAGAAAAATTGTACGATATTTGGGAAATAAAAATTGCTCCTCGGGCGTCTCCCATATTTTTTTTCCCCTCCGTCGCTATGACTCCGCCGGCTGTGGAAGCGATATAAAATATATTCGTATTTTTTCAACGGATATTCTCGCATCGGTATAGCGGGCCTGGATACAGAGTCCGGGTGTCTACGAGCTTGCGTGGCCGCATCGGATCCTGGATTTAGTTTTGATGAGTTCTCCTCGCCCTCGGCGCTCCCCCCGCTCATACTTGCCGCGTACGATCGGTATCAACGGGATGCGAAATTCCAGCCCCCCTTTCGCCCCCCCCCCCCCCCCCCCTCCCCGAAGTTCACAGTTCAATCGCGGTCGTTGAATACCAATGTAAACGTTGCCCCGAAATTCTGCTCTTCTATCTCACTTTTTTTTCTGTTATACACGCACTGTTTGAACGGGCGCCAGATACGGCTATAAGCACCGGGGAGACGCCGCTGACAGCCTCGCATCGCGCACCAAATTTTCGGGCGAATCGAAAAAAGAAGGCTGCGTATCTGACGTAAATACGTAATTCCTTTCTCGAGGTGCAAATTAAAAAAAAAATTGCAGTTGAATTTGAACTTCCTCCTTGTTCATAATCGATAACAAGTTCCCCTTCGGAACAATTTTTTATGGTAAAAAGTCAGTATTGTTACTTTTACTATGTAATTTTTTCTCAGTGTTTCTTGAGTGCAACACGGACTGAAAATTGCCTAATATTGTGCAATGATCATTATTATCCTGTCCCGGCGGAGTAATATAGTCGTGAGAGATATGACGATTTTGCGACGCAAGAATGTCGTTATGAATGTGGTTATTTTGACGAAGTCGTGAAAAAAGTATCGTATACTACACGGGAGGGAGCGGATCTTCACCTCATGCGATTTCGGCAAACTTCAGACTGGTCGAAAATCGCGCACCTCCCTCGTAGGATAATATACTATTTTGGATTTTTGCATTCTCCCGCCATGTCCATAAGATTTCATCGGGTTATCGGTCCGGGCGATGGCCACGGTGTCTTCATGGTCTTGGACAAGGGCATCAGCCGGGCCGAGGGTCGAGCCTGGTTCACGCCAGACGGACCCTCACCCCCTAGACAGACCACTTTCGATTTCGCTTCGGTTCAGAGAAATCGAGATATTTATTTCGATCTTTTTCCAATCCCCGCTGACCCTTGTGTATAGGAGCATAGCAAAGGAGACTGAGTAACGACGATAAGTATAAGACGCAGCATCAAAAGACCACAGAAGCGGGCAGCGAGACAGTCGTAGCGACGGATAAACCCGGGAATCTTACAGCTGAACGACATCGTTTCACGGATCTTTATTTCTTCTTCGTCTTCGTCCTCGGTCCCCTTGCGTCCAGGTACCATTATTATTGCCGAAAGAGGATGAGAATGTCCGCGGTTATCGGAGCTTGTCGTCACGCACGACACTAAAGCCGACGGTCTACCCGTCTTGGCATAATGGACCAAACGTGAAATCATCGATACGAAACTGATCTCTTCTGGCGACTATTGCCCCTTTTTTTATGTCACTGGCAACAACGCGCCGCTCAGGGCCACGTACCTTCAATCTCCGCGTATCAAATCCGTAACGATAGAGCGTAGAAAAAATGCATTTTTATTTTCTTCTGAAAGCGGTTTTTCAATTAATTTCTCCAAATTCTGATTACGGCGATAACCATAGCTTTGCAATTTTAGTTAAATTAAAATTTCGTGCGATAGGAGTTGGAATTTTCGACACTCTGACCGCAGTTCTGCCGTGCATACGTTCAAAGCATCGTTCCGCTTTGAACGAGGTCGATTGAACCGACTTTTGCATACTCCAAAATCCATTTGACCGCTGAGCTTGGCGAGATAGTAGACGATAGTTTACCGGTTGTTGTATAATGGACCAAATGTGAAATCACTCGTACGAAGCTGATCTCTTCTCCCGATTCTTGCCCCTTTTTTTATATCACTGGCAACAACTCGCCGCTTAGTGCCACGCATTGTCAATTTCTGCGCACGAAGTTCGTAACGACAGAGAGTTGACATTTTTTTTTCTGAGAGCGGTTTTGAATTAATTTCATCAAAGTCTGATTTCATCAGTAAGCATAGTTTCACAAATCGTAGTTAAATAAAAAGTTCGTGCGATTGGAGTTGGAATTTTCAGTTGGATTTTGACTATGAGCCAACATTCCGAGCACGGTTCTACGGCTCATACGGACCTTTGAACGAGATCGATTGGATCGACTTTTGCGTAGACCCGAATCCATTTGATGGCTGAGCCTGCCGAGATAGTACACTCCCGCCAGAGGGATAATCGAACGATAGCCAGAGAGCCGGAGTGCGTTATGCGGCTGCTGTTGATGGATCTGGAGTAAGGTCAAAGGGAGTAGATGGGACTTGATGGGGTACACTTTCCACGTGACCAAATTGCGTAGTGCGAGGGTTCGGAGCGTAGCCAGCCGCCGGGAGTAGGCAATAGATCAATAATTGGCCGAGTGAATAAGTCGGACAGTGAAGCATATATCTGGGGCGCCCGGCTCGGGCGTCAGGAATTATAAAATCGAAATGCTAGTTGCACAGGGGAAGAGAAGAGGCAACGTGGCAAAGCGGATAAAGCAACAATTGTCCTTTGTGTCAATCCTCTTGCATCAAATGGATTTCACTTAGTGCGAACGTATTAATGCTACTATTTCCACGAACGCCGACGCAGCTCACGGATTGTGTTTTTTTTTTTTTTTTTTTTTTCACAGATGAAAGACGCACGTAATGCAAAGAGGAGGTAGTTCTACAAAATATTTGAATAACTTCGTAACGCAGTCTAACCGAGTCGTTCTTTCGCATTCAGTCGCTTTCCCTGCTTCGCGTTGAGAGAGTACAGTTCCTTTTTTTTATTCGTTCGATTGCATCTAAACGCATTTTTCTTTCTTTTATCCGTTGGATTCTTTGGCCGCTGCGGTACTGGCCTCGTCTCTCTCACCTTCCTCAGTGCCGCTAGTTTTTTCCGCCTCTTATCCAACCGCACGCAAAGCCCTCTGCGTGGCTCAGTTGAGACGGAAGAAGCAAAGAACCGCGCAAAGCGGCCGATGATGTTGATTTGAAATTCTAATGTTCTCCGCTCTGTACGCGCCGAATTTTGCTCTTTGCTACATAGATCGCTGGGGCACTCCGCGCTATTCGAAAACGGGTTACCGCGTTTCTTCACCGGCTGCGGTAACTCAAACCGTCGCGAGGAACGCCCATTTCCCATTGCTCCCGATTGTTCTTCCATTCGGCGCAGTCTTCTCGAACTCACAGACAAAACGGCGACCTGGGAATTCTTGCTTGTTCCCATTTATAAGCGATAGAAATTTGAGATATTTCCGTTCGACACGGTGCCGACTGTTCGCCAGGAAAAACGCAGCCGGAGGCCTGCGAGATAGCGAGAGAATAATTTTTACACTGCGGAAACTCATGCTTCAAAGTATGGAAAACCATACTTTTTTTTAACGAAAAGTTTGATGAGGTAAAAGTTGCGATAGTCGCCCACGATCCATTTGCCATACACTTGCCGCGCTAATCGAGGCGAATCCTAGTCAACACTTTTTCCCCCACAAACAAACTGTCTTCGAAACTCACCAAGCTATTTACACTGTCAGCCCGTCCCCTCTCCCCCATTTGCAAGAGTAACGTAGTCAAATCTTCACGACCAGATGAGAGACGCGACGCAGCGAGAAACGGTCGAAACGGCCTTAAATTCAACAACAAACTTGATTCTGTCCGGCCGATAGGGTTTTTTCCGTCGTTCTCCCCACCTTTCCTATCTTCGCACCTTTAACTTAGAAAGAGATTGGACGAATTTGACGAATTCACTGCAACCGTACTTTTATTTAACGAAGAATTACATAGGGTGAAAGTGGCGAACGTCGCCCACGGTCCATTTGCCATGCACTTGCCGCGCTAATCGAGGTGGTTCCTATTCAACACTTTTACTTCACAAACAAACTGACTTTGAAACTCCCCGAGGTATTTACACCTTCAGCCCACCAGTTCATGAGAGTACAATGAGAGGAGCGAGACAGCGAGGTACCGTCGGGACGGCCCTAAGTTCCATGCAAACTTGATTCTGCCCGGCCGATAGGGCTTTCTCCGTCATTCTCCGTACCTTTCCTATCTTCGTACCTATAACTACTGCGCTCTTCCATGTCCCGAGGACTTTCAAGAATTTCCCTCTGCCACTTATCCCCTGCTCTGTTATTCCCGGAGCTCGTTACGAATAAACAAGAAAGTTTGCCAAAATCAGAAATTTACTAACAAGCGAACGCAGTCGAGTCCACTCCGTAAATGAAATTTCCGTCTTTGTGCAGAGCCGGCCAGATTACGAAGAGGACGAAGAAGCAAGGACTCTTGGCGCGGTGGATGAGGCATGTTGTTCCGTGCCGAACAACGAAACATACTTAATGTAAGTATGAACTGGAATCGAGACCGATTGAACGGAAAACTCTTGCCATCTTTGACATCCCGATTTTCCGGTACCTTCGAGCTCTTACTGAAATTGTTCCGGTCCCGGAAAGTTTCCATGCCATTATCTCATTATTCTCGGGTTCGATATCTTTCTGTCTGGAAAAACTTATGAAGACAGATTGCCCCTTCTTCGAAATCGTGGTGGAACTGTGACATCCAATTAAATATGTTTACTCCGCGGGAAGTATGCAATGAGCACGTAATTTGCCACGCACTTGATAATCGAGGGAAGTTCGAGTTAGTTTGCTAATTACATTTATTTATTATCGGAAAAAATTGTGTAAAAAATATGAAAACCGATGATAACGAGAATCGCGTTGGGAACTGCGGGATTTAATTAAGAGATCCACTTGAACGTACCGAGATCATCGAATCAACGGAGTGAGTTTCGTTGGGAGAAAGAAGCCTCGCCGGAGGCAGGTGAGGACCGAGAAGAGTTTCGACAAGCGGGTGTTCGCACTTCGCGAACAATCGGTAATTATTTCCGAGTGTTTCGCGGTTCTGGACGAGAGTGAGGGGAGGGGCGGTGGGTGCGCGGGTAACGAGTTTGGAAAATTTATTACCGCTAGCCGCAACGGTAACGTCGTAGCTCTTGGGCCAGGGTGAAGCGAACCGGGTATAGGTGCCGGAGGAATTGCAAGCGCAACGCTCGAACGAGAGCAACGAAGTCGAAGTGGTTTCCTCGGGAATAGCTTCTCGATATTGGATGCGCTTGGCCGATTTCGCTTTTAATTAATTTTCCGATGTTTATCGTCAACAAAGAAAAACACTGCACCGCCTTTCGTTCGCGCTGTGCGTACCAACTTTGCGGTCAGTGACGAAAATTTTTATGATCTTTCGATTCTTGGTTTTTTTTTCTCTCTCTAAATTCTTATTAACTCGAGAAAAATGTTATGTTTCGAGATTGTGGAAGAATCCGAGTCACATGTTCTAAAATCAAAACTCATCCAAATTGTCCGAGAGGCAAAACTTCGATTTCGACGAATTTAATAAATTTTCGTTCGAATTTGATTCTCTGTTCGTTTCTTCGAGATTTTCTTTCCAAGGGAATAAAAGAGCTATAAAGGTACTTCTTCCAACAGTAAAATTTAAATTTATGCGAGGATGTATTTTACTCTATTTTGTCGTTCATCTCGGGGTCTACGAGCCATATCGAACGAGACAGGCAGTGATTACACGTTCCAGGGACAGCGGGACACCGGGTTGCCGAAGTGAGCGAGAATCTCGTGACATTGTATTGCCTGTTCGCGACGAGAGAGTCCGCCAGTGTTGGGAGGGCTCGGGACGAGTACGATAAAAAGTTGCTCGAGGACCCTTAGACGTCGGGAGTGACGACGAGCCAACGACGACGAGGCCGAGGAAGGACATCCCACTAGTCTGCAGGTGTACACTTTACGGAGGCCGCCGGAGGAGGCGGAGGAGGAAGATCGCATGGAAGTTTAAGAGGTGCGTGAGAGAGGAACAGAAGCAAACGGTGTGTCGTGTACGGAGGGTGAGAAACAAAGGAGGCGAGATTGAGGAAGAGGAGGACGAAAAATTGAGATAGGAGCTTGAACATCGGCGAGGGAACGCGAGAGGAGAAGAGTGTCTCTGGCACGAGGGTCAGACACAAGCGAAAGAAAAAAAAAAGAAGGTTGGAGAACGAACGGGTGAGGGAAAGAAAGCGTCGTCGTATCCAATGGAGACAGAAATTGGAAGATTCCATTGGAAGGAAGAGGAGTGAGAGAGAATGAAGGTGGCAAGAGAGTGGGACGTGCAGCGGTGGCTGTAACGAGTGGAGGAAGGAGGGAGTGAGAGCGGGAGCGCGGTTCCAACGTCGGACTTAGGTAAAAAGGACAGCTCCAGCTAAAGAGGAGCGAGAGCAAGAAGAGGGAGCAAGTGAATGTAATTGGCTTGAGCCAGCGCTATCTTGCCAGTCAAGCAGTTTCTCAGCTCAGCCCGCTATCAGAAGGAATATAAATTGCGCTCCTTTCTATTTTCCTACCGGCGGCTCGTCGGTCTTTCGTCTACCGCTCTCATTCCGATCTCTTTCGTCCTCCGCGTGTCGCCGCTGGAGCCTCTTGTTCCTCGGATCGGATAATTAACGACGTTAATTTGTTTCCAGCACTGCCCGCCTCCCGTGTCCGAGGTCGCTCGGCCGTGGACGAGAGAACATTTTACGCCTCGGACTGTCGATGCTCATTGATTTTGGATTTCGAGAAAATGCAGAAAAATTTATGAAAAATAAGATAGTGAATGTACGAATTTGGGACTCGCATTTAAACCCGAAGTGAACCCGTATAAAAAAAGTCGTATGGGAAAGAGTATTAAATTGAGTGTGGATGAAATATGGGAAATACTATCGGTAATAATATTGGGTAAGCTATAATCTGAATATGGGTTCTGTTCAGTTCCCAGATTCATCCTAAATACTTCTCCAGACTCTTCGCTAGCCATCGCGTACGACCTCAAAAATGTTCGTGCAATCAATCCCATAATCTTTCCCATCAACGGCGTAAATAGGAATTTTATGAAGGTTCTACGCGATGGCTGGCAAAGAGTCTGGAAAAGGGTATCGGATTAATCGGAGAACTAATCAAAACCCATATTCAAATTATACTCCGCCCAATATTATTTCTCGTACTTTTACCCATATTCCTTCTCAATACACTTCTCCATACGATTTTCATCTACCCTGGACGTCACGCAGAAAAACTTCGTTGCACCGTAACTTCCGGTTTAAAAATCTAATTTTTCGACCGAAAGTGACGTATTAGCGTTATTTCAAGACCCTCGGCAACTAGTGCAGTTCCGTAGCCGGACCGGTGGTTGAATCTCATCTGGGTAGACTCAATCGTGCTTCAATCTTCGCTCCTCGCGCAACTTCCTGTTGAAATACACATCCGATGTTTCACGAGGGCAAACTTAGTCACGATTTGCGAACTAGAGTGAAAGCGCGAGGTTTTCCGGAGAGAAACATATAATAAAAAAAGAAACATGCAGTGTGTGTGTACACGACGGCCCGCTTTCATGACTACCTGATGCGCACCAATTTATAACCGGACGCCGACAGGGATGTGGCGGACGATGAATGCCCGACGCGACGTCTAGCTAACATATATACAATCCCGCCTCGTTTCTTCTTAGTTCACATTTTCCTGCTCGCTTTGCCTCGCTCATTTCCTTCCTCCACCGTCGACATCGCCCTCCTCCCTCTATTCCTTTTTCCTCTCCTTCGTTTCTCGTTTATTTTTCCTTTTTATTTTTCGTTCCTCCATTTTTCCCCCGTTGCGCGACATCGCAATATTGTCATTCTTACTTTCAAAGTAACCTCCGCGCGTCGCCTTAAGCTATGTACAAAAGGTGTCCGGGGAGGAAAACCCCGGTGCGGTAAAAAAGGCAGAAATAGAAGAATGAAATAAGAAGAGCTCAACCCCCCTCACTGAAGGAGGGACGTGAGGAAAGTGGCGTTGACACGGAAGCCAAAGGAGACGACGGATTCCGCTTCGTTCCTCCGAGCGAAATAAAGTACGTGGGAGAGGAGAACAAAAAAAAAAATAAACAATTTTTTTATCGTATCGTAAAGGAAAAAAACAAACAAATATATTTTCTTTTCATATCCGGTGTAAAATCTTGTGATGGAATGACGGCGCACACAATTATCTGGAAGATAGGAGCGCGAGGAAAGTACGGCTGTTTGAGGCATCGATCTGTTAGGACGATCGATAAAGAGATGGATCCGAGCGAGCGGAAAGCGAATAACTTCGCGCGTCTCGACTCGCAGTACACGTGACGACGGCGATAAATTTATATGGGGTCGAAAGCTCGGGGTTTTTAAAGTAAACGGGCGCTAGCTCTTGGATATCACTATCACCCCCCCCCCCCCCTCTCGCTGGTGCAGGAGACACCGTTTCACAGGAATAGGATACCGAAGAGAAAGAGAATTAGAGATGGATCGCAGCTATGTATTTCTTCGATTTGGATTAATGCCAGCTTCGACATTAGTCTTTGGCTTCGCACTCGATCGTTCGACCAGGGAAAATAATTCCAGTCACCCCCCCCCCCCCACTGCACACCGCCCGCGAACCTTATCGCGTGTTATTCGGAGCGTCGTAGCGGCGTTGACGTTCATTTCACTACTTCGCTTTCCCGTGTTTTTACCCGTAAAACCGCTATATTTTTGGATATGATAATAACGAGATCAATTACTTTACAGCTTTTGGTTTGGGTCATAAAATAATGGTGCGCGAGAGATCGGAGCGTATACGCGATTGTATCGAAGCGGAACTTTGAAATTCCGCAGGGCGGATCCAACCGGGGATTTGTCGAGTTTGTCACGCGAACAAAAAATCGACCAGTAGAATGCACCGTGGACTCTACTGGTCACGATGTAAAGCCGCAACGTGAACGTCACAGGACCGTCATATGCCGAATGCTACATTGACGATCACCCATTCGTATACGCATACGGCTTTTTCCAGAAATCCCATAGAATAAGGGTTGTACGTTCTTTTCTTTGTTTATTCCAATTTTATTGTCACATTGTACAACGAGACGATGCCGATGACAGGAAAATAAGAAATGTTACGACTATATAGATGAATACATTGTCATCATGCAACGAAAAATTTTGTGACGGAGAATGACCGTAATTTTTTTTATTTATTCCAAGTGTATTGTCACATTGTACAACGAGACGATGCCGATGACACGAAAATAAGAAATGTTACGACTATATAGATGTATACATTGTCATCATGCAACGAAAAATGTTGTGACGGAGAATGACCGTAATTTTACATCTATATAGACGTTAACGGCACGCTTATCATGTCATATTCATAATATGTGAATAAAAATGACGGTCATTTTACATAGAAAATGGTAGTAAAACGAAAATGACGTCATGTGACGGTCACGTGACCCAAGGATAAAATAACGGTAATTTTACATGACTGGATGCACGACAATTGTTTCGGACATATTTCGATTGACACCGGGCATTGGTTCTCTGTCCGTCGATGGATGTGCAAAAAACCAATGCCCGGAACCACTGCGGCCAGGACGGGCTCGGCCCCGTGCAAGCCCCTGTACACTTTCAAGCACACTCTATATTATTAAATTTCGTTCTAAACTCGTCGAAACTATTGTGCAAACACGGTCCAGCGTCAGAGCTTCAGGATATTTAAACGGCACCAACACGCGAGTGTTCCACAGGGGCGGTGTTCGATACGCGCGAGCATACACGCACCGCGCCGCTGTCGGAAATTCAAAACGATCCGAAAAAGATTGGCTCTCCTCGCTCATTTCTATTCCGCCCGAAAAGTTCAAATTAATTTTAACAATTCCGTACGGAGTCACTGAACAAATAATATCCGCCCAGCTTCGTCGGGTAATTGCCATTTCAACTTTTTTTTTTTCTTCTTTGTTTATATTTTATTTGCTTCATTTTATTCCGCGATTTCCCGTGTAACGCAAATATATCGAAACGCACCACGTTTTCAACCGTCGAAAATTGAACGCGAAGGTAAAATAAACCAAGAGACCGGAAAAAAAATAACAAATAAAGAAGAAAAAAAAAATCGGGTAAATCGATGGAAAACGAGAAACGAGTGTGTTCCAGAGAACATCGAAGCTCTCACGACACTACGAAATATATTCGAGGCTGTGTTGTTGAATGCAAAGTAGATACGGATTTTCCGGATCAGCTAAGGAAATCCCTAACGGATACCGTCGAATCGTCTCCGTCGTCGTCGTCGTCGCGCTTCCGTGCGAGAAGCGTTCGTTCCACGTGGGCACATCAAGGGCGGCATTCGCTACTCGACACCCCGTGCTGACGCGCTCCAGGCGTATTCTCTCACGACGTCTCAGGAAGCTCCCGCTGGTTTCTTATTCGCTTGATGCCACTCCTCTCCACGGCAGATATGACTACGACGTGAACAACGACGCCTGCCGGGACAACGAGGTCCGTCTCACGATCTTCTCTCGATCCTTATACCTGTGCGCAAGACGGTCCTCGCTTTTCTGCCCTCTCAGCCCGTTCGTGTTTTGCGTTTCCTGCCCACCTCTCTCAATGGCCCCGCATCTTTGCCGTTGAGCTGTTCCGTTTCACTCGACCGTTATTTCGAAGCTTTTGGAGAGACATGCTTTTCGCACGGCACTCGCGCTGCGAAGTACGGTTTTGCTCGCAAAAGGGCCGCAACTGCGCGCCCGGATCGACGATGAAAAACGAACGCCATGCGGTTGCGACTGTACTTCGCTTCTCCGACGAATCCGACAGACTCGAATCTACTCTTTGGGTTTTCACTCATTTGTTAAGCATCTTATACTAATCAGCTCTGCCACCGTAAATCTGGAACGACAAACATATTGTTGCACCATAGTCTGCGTCGTCATGCTGCTTCGACTGGGGCGATGGCTGTTGACCTGTTTGTAGTGCAATTGGTACCGCAGGGTGTTAGCAACGAGCTTGTGAAATGCCATTGTCGATGTAGCGAATGGTAGAAACATTCCAGGCTCCGGAAGTGAACACTCCAGGTCCACGGGATGAATATGTGATTTCTAGGGTCAATGTTGAATAATTCATTTATGGTGAAGTAACGACTTGATCACTTTAGCATTATCCAGCGGGCGCACTGAGAGAAGGATATAGTAAGAACTACCGGTCATCTAAGAAAAATTAGCTCATCGAAGTACGCGACTGTCACCTGTGGCATAAAGTCACAGATTTTCGAAGAATTCTTACCTAATATCTACGAAAAATTCTTATACATCCGGTACTTTCTACCATAGGTGGTGTCCTAGTTCCGTACTACTATGTGCTATGGTGATGTCTCTTAAGTGATACAGCCATATTTACTAGATCCTTCTCTCAGTGTGTTGTTAGACAGTGCGTTGACACCTAATTGCTTGATTTTTTCCCTAACTTTAGTTTGACACGATATTATTTGTCCACCTTGGACCGAGAGTTTCGGATGTGCCTCGGGCCGATGGAGCTTCCGGCCGGGTCTTCGGTTCGCTGGTCTGCCGAGAGGCCCGGCAACCTTGCGAAGCCTGCTGTTTACCCGTACGGTACAGTTGAACTTTAAACTAGCGGTGAGGGAGAAGGTAGAGGTGAGGTCGACCGTAAATCAAGAGCTTTAAACCGGCCACCTGTAGCGTCGAAGACGAAGGGGCCGTGGCTTGCATCGCCCCAGGTCTCTTTGAGGAGAGAGGGGTCGTAGGGCGATACACGGGCGAAGGACGACGAAGACGACGACCGAAAGGACGGGAAGAGCCTCTCCGCGCCCTCCTCGGATCTCGCGAACAGGAAAATCGAATGCAAACCCTCGGCGGACCGGTAGTCGATCGAGAGCCCGGGCTTGTGTGCATGTGTGTTTTTAAATTCCCCATCGCAGTATCGGGTACGGCTTTGCTATACAAACTTTTTTGCTCTGGGTAAGTATACTTATCTGGTACGTGTTTCCTCTGCTGGACGCGACGTCGATGCAGCGACCCAGAATACACAGACAGATGCGTTCTTTTATGGGGCTTGGCTCTCAGTGTATCGTTCGGCAATCGGCAGAGCGCGAAAGAAAATAGAATCCTACTGTGAATGCGTTCTTAGTATTATAGAAGAGGAAACTGTCGTAGCAGGGACGCGGGATCAAAGGATTTCACAAACCGCTCGAGTTGAAACGATGATTATCCATTCGCCTTACATCCGGAAGACTGGATGCCTCAATTCCGGAAGTCCGAAGATTGTTTTTAGTCGTTTGATGTAAAAGGAGTGGTCGTCGGAGTCCTAAATCTTAATTCGGCCGCTTGGACCTCCGATTGTCTGTCTGATAGCAGATAGGCAACGCGGACGCAGTAGTGCGGGAGAGTCGGAGCGAGGAGGAATCTCTCTCTTTCTCTCTGGCTCTCCCGATATCCGCGTACGTGGGGCAGCCGGAACGTAGTTTCTCTTCGCCATTGGGAATGACCGAGCCACACCGTTAAGGGATTCCAGTGGCGTCCGTCCGTTCGAATGACGACCTCCAGCGGTCCGGAAAATAAATCCCGTCGCTCACCCTCCGGTCCTTTGGCCATCGCGTCCACGTACTCACACCCGACAACCTCACTCTGTCTCTTCTTCTTTCCCGGTCCACCGATGTGCCTGGGTTATGAACTTCCAGCAAGTAGTGGGACTCCACCTATTTCGCACGATCGGGGTGTCGGACTCTCCGCGTTCACCGACCGTCCGAAGCTCCCAACAGTGCTTTTTTTTTTTCGCTCCAGTTATCTATAGCTGCTCCCTGATACTGGTGAGCTCTGATGCAGTCGATCCTCCCGTGACACCCCTATGCGAATTGTCGATCAAATGCCACGGGTCTTTTTCCCCTCGTCGTCAGTAATTCAGCGAACGAATAGAACACTTTTTAACCCTTCAAGCATTGGTGATGTTTCCCCCGCCCAATACCTAGAGAGCGTGACAACTGTAATGAATGACAAAGCGTTATTTTTCAACGATCTTAGCGACCCCTTTAGGCCGCTGTGCCTCGCAATTTATAAAAGTTTTTACCGAATGTGCTCACTCAGGGAATCTCAACTCTCAGGTGTCATCAACCGAAAGGAAACAACCCCCGTATCTTTCCAGCTGTTCCGCCCGGAGGTCGCCAGTTGAAAATACCATCGAATCACCGCTAGGTAACTAATGAATTTCCAATTCCCATAGTAATTAATCACAATCTTGATTAGAGTGAACATTTCCGACGATTCATTTTGTGTACGTCACTACGATGGTTCATTGAGGCTGAACGTCCTCGCAGGAACTGGCGTATATACCCGGAGCCCGATCGTCGCCCTGTCAGGGGATGGCGATAGCGGTGAGGTGATGGTGCAGATGTGTCGATATTCTGGCACGGTACGATGGTGGCAACGGCGATTGGCGTCACCGTTGGTCACTCGGCGTGTTTCGCGCTTGAACTGCCATATTTCACCACGTTACACTGGACTGTGCCAGGGGGCATGCCGAGCTGACGTGAGAATCAAAGCTGTACTATACGTTGGGTCCACTGCAGACGTGGCTATTGCTATATAGTATAGTATCTACGATATACAAGGACAGCCAAAAGAGACGCTTGAACAGAATATCCGCTATACGTATGGAACTGTTGGCCGCTGTGTATCTCGTCAGATTCAACCGAAGTGGTATGAATTCGGGGTCGAAACGTCGACCGTAGTGCCCGAGAGGTTATTGCAATCGCTGCAGCTGCTCATCCCTGTCCATAAACGATCACAACACATTCGCCAATTCGCTCGGTAGGGGAGAGTGGGGCAAAATGGGACAGTGGGGCAAAACGGGACAGTGAGGACAAAACTCAATGTTCCAATGATTTTTAAATGCCCCATTTTGTCCCAATGATACATCCGGATTTTCAACCCTGTTTTGCTCCGCGGACGACCACTGCCAATATCCAGAAGTTATTGGAAAATTGCGTTTTGTCTCATAATCCCGTTTTGCCCCTCTGTGCCATTTTGCCCCGCTCTCCCCTACCTGGAACTTTTCCCTCACTGCTGCTCCACGAGTCGAGCATCGAAACATAATCGATGCCCTATTTTCGTCTGCCGATTTCAGGTGAGACTGACCATCGGCACGGCTCCGGCTCTTGTACAGGCTCGGTGCTCAAGTCGGTATTCGCCTAAACCCGGAATCGAGTCGGACCCAACGTATCGGCTCGACTGAAGAGTTGGGAAAATCGTTCCGGACGAACCCCGTGGCATCATCGAGTTCCACGAGTATTCAACATTGCGATAATTAATAAAGTGGACGTTTTTGGTCCATTCTGATTCCAAATTCGATGAGCCAAACGATATAATTAACGTCAAGTAACCCAAGTTTTCTTTCACCCCAATATATCGAATTCCCGATCTCCTTTAACAATGTCCTGATCATGGTTTCCCACCTTTCTTCTTCCTCATCTCCTTTAACTATTCTCTCCTACGTCTCATATCCAACGCTATTATATCATAGAATTTCCGGTGAGATTGCAAAATTTAATGACTAGCGCGCCAGAATTTAAAAGAAATGGTAGGGCTGAAGGGCGTTAAAGCTGTTGGCTTGTGGAGAGGTTGAACGATGTTTTCAAGGCGTGCATACCTGCGCTCGATTACTCGGCGCAATGCGGATGAGGGGTGGCGAGGTGTTGATGCTTACACGGGGCTGGCGGTGTTACGCCTGAGAAAGCTCACTTGCTCGTCCATTGCTGCCGCTACCACTTCCGGAGGGGGTAAGTTGTAGGACAGGAGGTGGGTATGAGCCACCGCCAAGATGGCAGTAAAGGATGAAACCTTGAAGATGGCGCTTGGCACTAATATCCTCTCGCCTTCTCGTTCCCCTCAACCTCCCCGCTTACCGGTACCGATCACGAGATCTGCTCTCACTGGTTAATGACGTCATTACGTCAAACTAATAGCCAACCCCTAACGGGCTTTCGGGGCTGAGATCCCAGCGAAACCCGCCGTCTCGTCGGCATCGTCGTCGCCGTCGTCGTCGTCGTCGTCGTCATCATCGCTGTGCGAGCGCAGCCACCCCTCATTCTCTCCTTGTCGCCCACCATGCCCTCCAACAGCACTTTGCTATCATGGATTATATTCTCGATCAGAATCTCAATTCAGCCTGCACCCGCTTGTGCCGTCATCCGATCGGCCTTAACAGTTGAACGATAAGGCTCTCGCATCCAAAACTTTGCACTTGTATATAATGTTCTTGCATTGTATTATTATTACAATTTACTGTAATTGGGCGTAGCCCTTTATATATCCATAAATAAATACATTATTATTATTATTAGAATTTTGTGCTACCGGTCGATGCAGCGGCCAAACATCTGCCTGCAGCTTTAGACGGGCGGAGAATGCTGTACACAGGCTGATGTCGAAGTTTCGCTTTAATTAACTTTTACATCTTCTCCAGCGTTTTACACGGAAATCCATTTTCCTGAAGCCAGTATTCGTATCGCATTTTGTAGACACAGACCTTGCCAGCTAATGGAGTAATTTAACTTTCTTGATTTATTTGCGACTCGCAGAAATGGTTCGAGTCTTCATTGACTCCATTAATTAGATTATCATTTATTTAAAAAATCGTTATTGCGTTGTCTGAGTAACTCGAAACTACCCGTAGCTGACCACCCTTTAAATTTCATGCTGAAATAAAATCAATTGTATTTTGACAGAAACCTCGAAAGTCTTGCAAACGAGTGAAACTCGATGTCTCCAAAGCAGCGAACGATGAATTCATGGGAGCAAAAAAAACCTTATCACGGATGAGTAGAAACTATATTGTTAAATGTTAAACTCAAAGAGTTTACTTGTTAACGAAAAATACTACGGGAATAGACTGTACATCTAAGCTGTCTTGTACAACGATTGATCGTCGTTCAAACATTTCCCACAATGTGACCGTGTAGCTGACGAGGGAATTGCGAAGTAACGATATTCTCTATCCGGCCATTCGCTTTTTTCCCCGTTACATCCCTTTATCCGCGGAGCTCGGCCGACTCGTTCGTAGCAATGAGCAGCACCATGCGCACTTTGGTACAGTCAATACTCGGAGAACACACAAACAGAACGAGCGAGCGAGTGTACATCATTATTGTTGGGCGTGGATTTACGCTCGATTGCCCCCCGAAAGCTGCTTGCTGCTCCGGACTCGGGACCCTCCGCTACCAGTTTCTCCCAGACTCCGAAGAAGAAGAAAATTCGAGCTTCGCCGAGCGCGTAAAGAAAGCTTCATTGTTAAGTTACCTATACCGCTTCTTTCTTCCGTTCTTTCTTACTTTATTTCTTCTGCGTCTTCTTCAGTTGCCGCTGGTGCCTGTCTTGTACGTCTTCCTTCCCGATACAACCCTCTTCCCTCGCCCCGAACACTTTGCCTCGACACTCCTAGGGTCTCGCCTCTTCTTTCTCGGTGCAGCTCGCCCGGCCCTCCTAACAATCCCTTGAGCAATCCTAGTCTAGGCGAACATACACCTCCTTCGGGACGAGCAGCGATCCACGTCCAGCAGTGTCAATCCCATCGTCAAAGAGGGAAGAAGAAACGAAGCTCTTCCGCTTGGTCGTTACCCGTTTTTCACTGTGTAACGAAACCAACATAATGGCCCGTTGCTTCATCACCGAGGAACTGAGTACGATAATTACTGATAATTACCGAACAGCAATTATTCGTATGTTCCTCGACGCACGGACCCCATTAGTCAAGAAAAAGGATACCGTAAGGTTTTGAAACACAGGACAATCTCGAATTGGCTCGTTAACGCGTAGCTACGCAAACTTAATCGAAGTTGGGAATGTGAAAACCATTTGCGCTAGATTGCCTTGGCGGGCGAAGTGTGATCATTAGCACTGAAAGCGCGCTTTGGGTCCAATTAGGCACGCCCGTCGCCTTCGTCATTCGCCACGTTGACAACTTACGATGACGACTTGTGACATTGCTTTTTATATCGCACGCTTTTTCGTATATACGGCGTTGGCCAGTTCAGTCAATTAGTACTTTCTCTCCTTGCATAGTTCGTATCGGACGACGAAGTAAAAAATAAACTTAATATTGATCCATCTTTCGATAAGTGCTTTTTATTTGATTTCATTGAGTTTCACGGGCATAACCCATTTACAGGACGACAAACATTTAGCATCCAAAACTCGGACGACTCCTTAACTACAAGTTCCAGCGCAGCTGAACTTGTAGTTAAGGCGTCCAACAGAAAATATATTAAGAAGATTTTGTGATTCGAGTGATGCAATTTTTTTTAATGTTCGCTGGCTTAAAGTGCAAATGACTAGCCACGTTTCGTTACGCGTACTTACATTTTTTTTTACCCTTTCCATCTCGCAGCTAAGCTTTTCCGATTTGCGTAATTCGAAAAGTCGTGAAAATTAGTAGTAGCGCTGCTGTATTTACAAAAAAATCGATAGCGTTTTTTGTACCTTTTTTTTTATCACGCTACATCCAACAACTTTCGTCGTACTACCGCTCTAAAGAGAAAATCATTTTATTTCCCCGTCGGCGGTCGACGTAAATATTTAAATAAGAATAAATATATTAATGTTATGCTTCATCATGCAAATTAGACATTAATTTATGACTAGCCTTCAGGCTCAATCTTCCCGGTTTCTCTTCCTTTCTGCCACTACTCATTAGTTATGTAAAAGAGGTAAAAAAAAAAAAAAAATTATAATAACAAGGTAGAATAAATCGTGACTTACGATTCGAAAAGTATCTTTATTCTCTTAAATAATTCCCATATATCTATCCTGCTCGCGGGTTCTCCTCTGCGCCCTGTGAAAATTCCATTGGGCCCAGAATCGGGTGAGCTTGGGACGAGGCCAGTGATCGCTCAGGGCAGTGCATATCGAGCGAAGTTGCGAACAACCGAGAGAGATGGGGATACGGAGAGTGCCTGGGAGTGAGAAAGCGAGAGGGTGAGCCGGTGTAAGGTAATAGCATCGCCGCACGCCCCTTTGACCCGGAAATTCGATTACTTTGTAGCACATCCGCCGGCTGTACTCCAGACTTGAGTGTTTAAGTGAACGCGCGCTAGGTCGAGAATTTCCCGGTGGATTCTGCATCGCTCGACCTCTTGCCCAGGAGGATGTACGACGTCGGAGACTCTCGAGCGCGCCTACGTGATAATGTTCGGTGGGAGATGGGAATTTACTTTTTTTTCCCGATTAAATTTTTCGAATACCGAGCTAAATAAGTCGGTCACGCGAGCTCGCATCGAGGCTTCGAGTAATTATAATTTAACAATTGAAAAATGTTATAAAAAACAGAACAAAATTGAAAGTTATCGCGAAAGCGGCTCCCACGAGTTCGAAAACTATGTATAGCTCGTATACGAGAGAACACCGTCTGTTATATCGATGGAGAAGAATTTTGCCTTCATCCGATGCACCGACCTGTTATATGGGAGAAATTTTCATAGATTCCGTGAGCCGACATGAGCTCGCATCGAGGCTTCGAGTAATTATAATTTAACCATTGAAAAATGTAGTGAAAGAAAAAAATTTAAAGTTGTTCCCATGAGTTCGAAAACTATGTAAAGCTTGTCTGCACACTCAGAAAAATAATTTGTTGCCGGGCGCCCGCAAATAAATATTTATTCATTTAATTTAAATAAACAATTATTTGCGCAGTGTCCGTCAAAAAAATTATTTTTCTGTGTGCGAGAGAACACCGTGTGTCTGTTTCGATGGAGAAGAATTTTCTCAGAGAAATTTTCTCCGTAACCTAACACGAGTTCGCATAGAGACTTCGAGTAATTATAATAATTTAACGATTAAAAAATGTAACAAAAAAAGTTATCGCGTAAGCGGTTCCGACGAATTCGAAAACTATGTGCAGCTCCTCTGCGAGAACAAAACCGTATGTTATATCGATGAAGAACAATTTTGCCTTGGGCACACCGAGTACAATCTTGCTTCTTCCGATGCACCGGCCCGTTGTGTGAGAGATATTTCATAAACTCCGTGACCCGAGGGTATCGCACTAAACCGATATTCCGATTAAGTATTTGATGAAGCTACCGCCCTGCCGGAACTGGCAGTCAATATCCGATTATGGGAAATAACTCGTCCCTTCTCAAACATCCCGAATTTTTAAAAAATTTTCATGGAATGTTGGCAATACACGTTACGTGTAATTACTTTACTACTCGGCTCCGCACACGATTTTTTACCGTACCGCGTATTCGGAAATATTTTTTTCTTTTTTAATTCTCTGCCCATGTAACGCATCAACGAGTTTTTTGCTCCGTCATTCGAATTTTAGGCTCGAAATATCCTATACATTTTGGTTGTTTTACGCGGGAACAAAGCGCATGGCATTGTGCAATGTTCATCCCGCTGGAGGCAGTGCGCCATCGCATTGTGCGGTATGATCGGGGCTCCATGGAATTTTGACGAGCGACATTTCAAATACGTGATCGGCTTCAAAGCTTTTGGCGAACGGAAACGGGGAGGGGGTTTGCATATCGCATGGTCGCCTAGGCACACGATATTTTTGAGTCTCGTATTTCAGTAGCTCTCGTCACGTGCATCGTGTTCCACTGTCAGAGTCGTTGGCGAATTCCTTCGCAAGAGCGATCTACAGTTCACTCAAAAATTCATTATCCATTAATCGTTGGCCTTGGTAGCGCGCACTCAATTTTTTTTTTTTGTGCAGATTCGAGCAATTTCCTGACGGCCAAAAAGATAATTTTTTTTTGGAAATTATAATTATTTTTGAGCATCGGCATACGAGTATCCCCGATAGCAATAATGAACACCGTTTCTGGCTTCCGGGAAGCGTGGTAATTCAAAAATATGCACGAACATAGCCAATAAAATTTAATATACTGCTCCAACTTAGTAACAAGCTTTTCATACTCTCTTCGATAAGCGCCACTGCAGTTGCTGCTAAAACTTACGCTCCTAGCCGGACATATTACAACATTCCCGTTCCCCGGAAACTATTTATCAATTTATCCCAGTAGCACATTCGTGCCGGAAGCTCACGAAGAGTATCTAATTTTAAATAAGTAGATCATTGCAAATTTTATGTAAATATAATAATAATTTGCCAGTTTAATAAAATAATGACATTTCTTAACAATGATGCGAGTAGCCATCTCGTAATGGGGAAAAAATTCGGATCAGTAATATGATTGTTGGTATGGCCGACATTGGCCGAAGGTTGGGGAATCGGCGGTCGTTACACTGGCCCGATCGTTGGTCGTTTTCGTTCAATCGGCAAAACCTACGTGGGCATTCACCTTCGCCCCATTTTTCACCCTCGGGCGCATTAACCGATAAATATTTGAAATTATCGAGAAATACACTGGTTCCACCTCTATTTCAACATAACCGGTACCGAGAGGCATAACCCGAGGCTGCTCACGCGCGCTCCTTCCTCGGGTAAAACGAGACCAAGGAGACAAGTCGAACGTTTCTCGATCCTCTCGAGTTTCGTTGCTCATTTATTTTTCTTTCCAGCGCTATGGCTTCCCTCCTCGTTTTACCCTTTCTTCGTTTTACTCCGGATTCTTCACTGCGCCCCGTACTTTCTCACTCGCAATCTCACCCACGGCCCATCTCCCGATCCTGGCAAACGTTCTTCTCCAGTTTCCCGGGACACGCTTTCTCTCCCCCTTTCGCCCTCACCTCGCCGCGAAAGTGTGCCCGGACGTGCTACAGGATCTACCAAAATTAACAATCTTACTCGTGTCGGAAAACTGCAATCACTGCAATTAAAAATTGTAACCATCGCGTTACTCTAATGTTCGAAAAGTCTTCTTCCTTCTGTAGAATGGCGAACTCTTACAGAGTTCGGACCTCGGTTTTGTTTATTTATCGTCCAATTTTTAGCTATCAAGAAGACATTAACGATCGGCAGTTTTAGTTTTTCAGTACCCTTTGTATTATTCATATTGCGCGATAATTGTCAAGATGGAAATAGTAGTCTTCTTATCAATCGCGATATCACATGTTTTATGTAATTTGGTAATATGAAAAATATTTATTGATAAAAGTGGGTACAGAATGGCCGGTTGCCATTTTTTGATACACCCTGTAACGATAGTAGTAAAGCCAACGAATAGTATGCCGTTTCCACCACACGGTAGAGCAAGGACATTTCGCTAATATAAAGCCGAGACGTGAATGGATTTCTATAATCTCTGGGAAGCGAGACATAATTATTTTCAGAGTCGTTATCCGCACGACCATCGTCCTCATCGCTGTCTCCTCGTTCATGCCTCTGTCTCACTGCTCTCTGCGCTGTGCTCTTAAGAACGTGCCGTATCCTCGTGCGCTAGCCCGACACATTCCCACGGGACTTTTATCTCTGCTTCGAGAGACCTTTTATCCTCTGCTCGATTGCTCTAAGTCTTTCACTCGATTTTTTCCCCGTTTGTCTCTGGGATTTTTTTTTCTCACCTGGCTGTTACACGGACTCGCAACCTCGCGATATCAGATCATATTTTTTTTTTTTTTTAATTAAGTTCGAGAGAAAAAAATTATTGGACTGAATTTTTATTAAGCAAGATTAAAATTCCATAATTCAATATTTCACCAACTGACGTGGTGTGAAGTTAAGTGTTAATATAGACCAGCGATACCAATGGATTTTATGCATAACATTTTTTTGAAAATCGGCATTTGCTTCAAATCATTGAGTGCAGTGTACATCGTGATATTTCAATTTATCGTTCTCCCGGGGTGGAACGATAAATTATTAGCCGGTCTAGACGATCCTTCGGTATTATCGATAACGAAAGAAAAATTTTCTTCCCATGAAACTACTACTCTCCGCATACCGCGATATAAATGTATCGTCGTGTGCAACGCTCACACGTTGTATATTATTCGTCGCCGGTGCAGATGAATATTGAATACGTTCACGACCCAATCAGCTGAATTTGATTGATATTTTGCAAATTGGATGGGAAAAGGGTGCTCGAGCACGTTCCAATTAGTTCCGATTTACGGATATATTCTCGCAATAAATGCATCACGAATATAATTGTTTTAATACACTCGGTGCGAGTCATTGACGTGCCTGGAAAATGTGGGAAAAAAAGAAGAAAAAAATTAACGACTGTCACATAATTCCAAATTATAAATAATAAAAAAAAAGTTCTCGAGCCGTGACTGTTGCGCGGTAGGGAAAGTTTTTTTTCGACTTTTTAATAATCAAGAGAAAGAGTTGGGGATCGTTTAAAAATTCCAATGTTTTAACGCAGTCGGGAATTACGAGAATGTTGCGAGGTAACGTAGCGAGCGTGCTGATCATCCAAGGAATATTCTTGAGCGTTTATCTCCCACCTCAACGCGATGGAGACTCACCCTCCGGCTTCGATCCGCCGCAGCCCCTCGTACAAAAATTCTTCGGGGTTATATACGGATGACCGGATTTTCAAGATCCCGGGAGATAGCGAAGAGCCGCGAATCAGCCTGGAAAGTTTTTCATCGCGAATTTTTTTCTTGTCAACGATACCAGTTTTAACCTAGTTTCGTGATGCATTGCGATACATTACCATACATAACGGTAGTTGTTGCATACAGGTGGGGCTTTCAAGCACCGAGAGGAGAAAAAAATTCTCGTAATTTCCTTGAATTAAAAGGATCATCAGAAATTGTTCCAATGATGGTCCGATATAAAATTTTTAATTATGAGTAATAAAAAATAATACTGTTCGATATTATGAAACAGTGACTGATATTAAATTGCCGCTTTTAGAACAGCTTGTTTATCATCGGCAATTTTTTTTCTTCTCTTTTCTCAAATATTTCTTTTCTCATTTCGCATTTGAAATTCTTGTTTCGACTTCTACTTAATCTTCCGCATCGTCCACTTTATATTCTGAGCGGGCTGATAAGAATCGGGCGCAAGCCCGTGGTTTCCACGAAAATTGGTCGAGCGAACAACAGATGTAGATAATCCGGGGAGAGGGTCAGAGAATCAGAGAGTCGAAAGAAAAGGCCGATAATATTACAATGGACGGTTGTGCGTTCGGCCGCCGTATATCCGGTTTTATCGTCGACAGAGCCGTGGACGCTTTTTTCATTTTTAAAAATGTTTTTTTTTTTTTTTTTTTTTCAACAATCGAATCGATACATCGGAACCGCGGATAGCTTAATTGAACACATTCAAATGTTATCGTCCGGCCAGCAGGAAGAGAGCTCAAACGTACTGCGGCACGTACGCGTTACAATCGAGCCAGCGACACGAGGGACGCGCTCGCTCGATTCGGCATTAAAAATGGGTTAGCATAGAGACAGAAAATTAGCATTGCATCGTAATTCGTACAATTCCCCGGGAAATATACGTACAAAATGGATGAATAACGGGGATAACACCTGCACGGGGCTGGCGCACCGATTAAAATCTCGTTTTCGATTACAAAGTGATGTAGCACTGTGCTCTCGTTCCTGTACTACCCCCCTATCTCCTCGGATTCCCTCGATCCCTCTAACCGCTTGATCTATTTGTGCTCCGGTTAACGTTCCCACAATTGCACTATAATTTCGATCATGAATCATGTACGATATACCTTCGGATAAGATAAATGGGGATAATGTGTGCATATCTAAAAAAAAATTAATTAATCTAAAAAAGAAAAAAAGTAAATTGGTCATAGAACCCATTCCGCTGCTGTTTTCTTTTATTGCAGCTAAGCAGCGTGCACTGTAAAAAACATGCGTATAAAATTTAATGGATTGGTACTGGAAGTTTTTATGCATGAACTTGTATATTAAACTTAATGTACAATTGTGATGAAAAATTAACGTATAGTATATTAAAAACTTAAGAACTACTTTACTTTTAATAATTTACTTTAATTGCACCGTAAAAGTCCATTGATATTTCATCACAATTGAACATTAAATTTAATCTACCAGTTTTTGCATAAAAACTTCCAGTCCGGTGAATTGAGTGTAAATTTTTTTGAACATGTTATGAAATAACGATCGTTCATTAGTTTTTCTCAATTCTCGTGTTAGTGTTTTTACCCAAGTAGTCTTCAAAAAGTCTATAAAAATATATATCTATGAGTTCATTCAGCCCCACACAATTCACATGATCCACCCGCAATTTCAGAAACGGTCGAAGAACGTCGATATTGTATAATATTCGTCGACGCTGTGGCATGACATTGAGCGGGAAGAATGTTACGAGTTTCTTGCTCAAAAATGTGTGGGGGATAAAAGAGATATTCTTGAAAGAGATGAGGGATGGCACGAAGCCATCCCCTTTTTTTACTCTTCTCTTTCTCGATCGTCTCCTTTTCGACCTCTCCAACGGGCGCGAGAGAGCGAGGGAGAGAGAGTGAAATCGTTATTGTCCAAGCGGCTCGAGGAGGAGGAAAACGAAGAGGACGTATTACTATGGCGAAACCCCTCGAATCGATATTTTATGCTAGCGCTGCACGACGCCAGAAGGGTGCTATATGTATTTATCTAATGTTACGAACGAGCTATCCGACACCCTGTCCTCCTCCTCCTCAGTCTTCTCTCCTTCGCGACGTTCGGCTATGGGGAGAAATATCCTTCGAGGCGCGCTATTCCTGAAAGATACTAACGCCCGCACGCTTCCCCACCCCGTGATATAAGGATATCCGATGAATAATCACCATTGTAACCCAATTGGTCGATCGTCCTTCCCCCCCCCCCCCCCCCAGGCTTCGTTTCACGGTGACATCGCCGAGCGAGGCGATACGTGAAACCGTTTCCAAGAGCTCCGCGTCCTCATCCCTCCTCGTCGCGACTCCGCTCGGTCACAGGGTGTCCAAAAAGTGTTCGACCGCGGGAATCGAAACAGCTCTTGAACACATTTTTTTTTAATTTTTCTATCCGTCGCATTCGAAAGCTCTTCGATCATAAGCCCAACGAGTGGCGCGTCTTGAATTACCAATGCAACTGCAGTTGAATTCGCAGGGACTTCAACTGGCGCTGTGAGCGCAGATAAGACAGTCAAAAAAGTGCAAATGGAATAGTAAAAAAAAAAAAAGCAAGAGCTATCACCGCTGATAACGGAGGCACAAAAACTCGTCCGCCGACTGATCCGTCTATATAACGAAATCGTTATTTAATTCGTCCACCGAAGGCTCGAGCATGGCGTATCGTTCAATTTTCCCGTAGGTAGTTCCAATTATCGTGAATCGCACGACGAAACTGATGACCAGAGGAGAGCTCTATATTGGTGTCTTCGTTGTATATTTCATCCCACTCTCGGATCGGGCAGCCCCTTGTTGTCGTTGCCCCGAGCTTTATACCTCTCTCAGCGTCGTCCTCTTCTCGGTTCTATGTATATACATATATACACTTCTATCGTTCCCCAGCTGCCCCGCCTTGATCCACGGTAAGTGTTTTGTCCCGTAATTAGAAGCTCGGGACATTCACGGGGTGACAGGCTCAGCGTGTACTAACTATAGTATGGAATGAACGAGGGGCGAGGGGAGGATGAGGAAGGTGGTTGGGCGGTGGCCGCAAGGGTGCATCCCGGGAATTGTTGTATTGCCCTCGTCGCTCTGGTACGCTGCGTCTGCCCTGCAAGAAAATCCAGTCGGACTAACGAGACGAGTACGTATGGAAGGACCTGGGAATACTCTCTTGTACACAAATTTCGTTTTGTTAACTTCTCCGCGCCACGGAGACTTCTTCTTCGCCCGACGAATTGAGTCCATGCAGGTTGTGCATTCTTGGATCCTTCGTTTTACTGCACGTTAATTTTCAACGGAACAGACCCCGCCGACTGTTCAATCGCTGAAAGTGCAAAAAGCCAGGATAGGAATCTTTATTTTTCTCGTTATTATGAATAAACTTGAATCGGCCCGATGAAAAATTCCTATGCAAAAAAGATGTCGCTGACGACGAAAATGAAAATGAATAGAGCTGGTCATCGTTGAAAAGAAGCGACTGCGGTGGATATAAAAAACAATAGAATATAGAAGATCGTTTGGTTCCGAAGTCGAAGTAGAAACAAAGTAGGACAGTCGAGCGATGGTAATGCGAGAAACGGATGAGTCGGGTTGCAGATTGACATAGAGAAACGGGACGTGAGGAACGCGGAGGGGAATCCCAGTGAGCGCATCGGATGAAATCCAGTTGGTGGATCGGTCGAAATCCATCGAGGCGCCGTTTCAGCGAAATAGCCGTACTTCACCTACCGGCAGTGCCGTTTCTACTGATGCTGCTGCTGCTCCGGTCTGGCCTGGTACCGGTCGGTTCGGAGCCCGCTGGAGGGCTGTAGAGATGTTCTCTGTCTGATGCAGGGAATTGCCGCATACTGTATGGGACACGGTAACAGAGACGGGGGTAGCGGGGCTTCGATGGAGCATCGGAGGTTGCATAGGGGTGGTTTCAGAATGCTGCCTGGCCGCGATCCGTGGGCACCGGAAACGGCGACGGGATAGTGTGGCAGGGCAGAAGCAGCGCAGTACCACTGTTGCCTGTGGAGAAACGCTCCCCGACCAGGCTCAGCATCTGATTCTGGTAGCGTAGCGACGGACAGAGATGAAACGAAAGTAGAGTGAGTCGAGCTCGCTGTACCGACGTGGTTCCGCCTTTAGCGTGTCGCTGCGTCAGCGTTACACCCTCCGACCATCAACCGAACCAAACCCCCGTTCATGCCTGGACCCCAGACTCGTGCGATTTACTGCTAAATAATATCTAAACAGCCGTGCATCCCTGTACTGCGTTACCTCCACTGTGGCCATTCTGAAATTCAACATTCGACGATTTTAGTACCGTCGAGTGCGCCGCAGTGCATCGGACTGAAGTCGACGCGTCTACAGGTTTGTTCAGAAACATTTTCACACCTGACAGTCAGTGGGCAGTTTAAAATAATTGAATTTACAGGATAAACGGGATACTCTGTTTATTTCTCATCACATATACTGAGAAAAAGAAAGTTGTTATTCGGTTGGTACAAAAAAAATTTTTGAATCGATAAATTTTGTATCGACCGAAGCAACTAATCGGTCATCAAAACAATGCTTTATTTGTCCCTAACAAATAACAGCCTTTAACGTACGTCAACACGACTTTTGGTAAATCCAGGAATTTTTTTTTCAGTGGACCAAGTATGTCCGTACGTAAACTGTTGTATTAAAAAAAATATGGACTATCCTATATAGTCTGGAATCATGTTTCTCATGTCCTAGGATGCAAAAAAAACATCCCTTTTATGTGTGTCCGTCTGCCCCGTTGAGAACGTAATAACTTCAGATCGCCTGATCGCTCGTTACTAAAGTCCGTGAGGAAAATCGGTGGACGAGAGTAAGAGTTATTGTGAATCGCTCGGTAAATGCCTCGCTCATGGTTTCCTCTGTGGAGACCCGTACCGAGCGCCAATACCCACACACCCACTCCTCTGGCACATAGTGTTACTGGTTTCGATATCTATTTGGCATTCTGCAGCGTGTGATCGCGCGCGCCTCGATGCACCGCTCTCTACATCAGCCTTCTCTTTTTCATTCATTCCCTATAACGAAATCACCGTGATTAATTGTTTACTCGTTCTGATTACTTAACGACCGCGTTTGAGTGAGCAGGGTAAAAAGAAAAAAAAAAAAAAAAACGAACCGATACCACCGGCACCCAAAAGCAAAAGCATTGCCATTACTATTTTCAGCTGGAACTATACACGCGCGACGTTTCGGTCGTTAGTACTAATGATATTTGTGGTTTATGCGGAATACCCGATCAGTGATTGTACCGCGGCACGAAATAATACGCTTCTGTCATGGCGAACGCGGTCGTGTATACACGTTATCTGTGTTCGACAACGAGAAATTGTGCGTACCGTGAAACGGTATTTGCAAAATTGTTTAACGATCGCTGGATGGAAAATTGTGATGGGCTTGGATGTGATTCTCGGTGCGATGGTTATTGTTTTTTTGTTATGATACCGACGCCATTAAATCGGTGGAATTTTTATCGGTGATCAAACAATTCGGCATGGTTTCGATGCTGCGAATGGTAGATCGATTTTATCCCCGATCGGCTCTGGATCGAGACACGGGATCGAAACTCGCGGAGTTTCTCTGACGGTCTCTCGTCTCTGGTAACATTATTAACCGATCAGAGAGCGGAGTACCGTCTGCATGTCTCCTCCGCGGTTGATCTCACTCCCTCGCTCCCTCCACGACTGTCCGTAACTACGAGATATTCCCCGGTGACCCCATAGCCATTTACCACCAAACCAGCAATGCTCTCACGATGATCCCCTTACCATCGCTACGATAATACGGTTTCACCTCCGGGAATATTAGCATGCGGTATATATATATGTGTGTATATATATAAGCATAGAATAGTATATATATGATATGTACTATCGGTATATGTATACATTGAGGAACAGCGGCCACATGATTCCTAATGCGACACTGGGTTTCCATCAGCCGAGGACAGCCTATCGGATCGAATCATTTAGTAGATCTTCGCATTCAAGATCGGCATTGAGGAGGCTAAACGCTCGAGGCGGTCGATCTAGTGCGCAGAAGATGACACCATGAGGAGAGGATTTTTGGCTTCCCCGTATGCACTTCGTACTCCGAGGATTCATATGATGTTTAATGTACTGGAAATTCATATGATGTTTAATGTACTGGTTCTGTAAGTTTTGATGCATAAACCGGTGTATTTAATTAAATGGAAAATTGTGATGAAAAATGAACGTACTGTATACTGAAAATTTAGAAACACTTTACTTTCATTTTACTGTAACGGTCCATTAATTCTTCGTCACAATTGTATATCAAATTGAATGCACTAGTTTTTGCATAAAAACTTGCAGTCCGGTGCATTGAGTTTACAATTTTTTGTATCAGTGTAACACATGCAGTCAGCCGATGTTATGATTCTATACTGATCCGCCCTACCGACGAATACAAAGTTTTCCACCTCGCGCAGTCGAGCGTGATTTTTCTTTGTTTATAAAGCATCGACTGTTCTGCACTTTGCCTGAATACTGATACCCCAGCCGATTCTCCGATAACCTCGACTCTTATACAATTTTCGAATAAAGCACATGTGTTTTATCTTTTCCCTATCTCCGCCGGCGCGACTCCTCCGCCGCGTTCAATTTCTGTCCCGTTCACTCCGCCCTGACCGCACGATGGAGGTACTTCACTTCTGTCCACTTTCCTCCTCCCGGCACTCCACTTGCAAGCCCACTCCTCCGCTCTATTCCCGATCGTCGTCTGGGTCTCGTCGACATGTACTCTTCCACTACGTACACCACTCTCTGCGGAGTGGGCGAGTATATTTATGTACACGACGAGAATCACCCGTTCGGGTATACCTTTAAGTACATATGTATTTATCATGTATAACGGTATCGTGCGATTTGCAATACACGCCATTCAACCCCCCCCCCCCCCCCCCCCCGAGTTCTCTCGCCTCCCGGTCGCGCGACCACCTCGAAAGGGAAATAGTTCGTCTCGGTCGAGTCCGTCGTAGTTTCCGGTGGTGAGTTCCCTGAACTCTCCTATATCGTCCTCGAACCTTCGTACTTTATCTGTACGGCGCATATTATGTACACCCCAGTGGAGAGCACCATCGGCAACGATATCCAGTTCGATCTCATTATCGCTTTCCGCAACTTCCCCACAGTCGAACTCGAACCCTTGTTATTTCTTCGGTATCAGTTTTTTTTTTTATTATTGTTGTTTTTTTTTTTTAATTCTCGTACATCGTTCCGCGACTGAATAGTCCGTTAAACTTTATCGAGCATTATGAGAATCGTTTCTACTACGTTGCGAAGTCTCAACCGTAGCGGTGAATTTGTACGATAAACTTCGCGGGGACGTTAAGAATTATTAATGGGGTCAATAAGCCGTTGACGCACGATCTATTTCCGAAGATTTCCGCAGTATCGGCACTGCATCCAGTGCTCGGAGGTGGGCTCTCACATCGAGATTGAATATCGAATGTACGTATACGTGTGTACCGAGTGTCGATACCACGAGATGCAGTATTATTGTAAATTAACGATTTTTCGGTAAATCCTCCAGAGGCAACAGCGGCGACGGCGACGGTGACTGTAATCTATACGCGCACGGAGATTCGATGACGAAGGATAAATATTTGTTATTAATTAATTATCCATGCGCGGGGTATAGATTATATATTTTTTTAATTGTCAAAAACTTTTTTTTCATACATCGTTGTTCCTGTCCAAGTTTGAAGTCGCACTTGAACGAGGCTGTGCGACTTCATTGCACTTTATACCCCCCTTAAGGGGGGGGGGGGGGGGGGGGTCGTGCCAATCAATGGACTGGTCGTGCCAATCAATCACGAGCCTCAAAATATTTGGGAACAATTTTTCTTTGAACCGGTTTTTCATTTTATAGAATTGTTTCGGAGGAAAATGGATTCGTCTGTGAATGATAATTTTTATGAAATAAGTGCCTCGTATTTCCATGCTCGGAAGGTTTAATTTTTTTTCTGCTATATCTCCCAAGGCAATTTTAATGTTTTGACTTTGAAAAGTTTCCCCTGAGCAACATTGTACTTCAAGGTAATAATTCACTTGCGGGACTGTAATCGGAGGAAATTTTAAATTTTCATGACTATAACTAATTCAATTATATTATGACCATGCTGGTGACCACGGCTACTTACGAGGTGGTTCCTGCGTCGAAATTGAATATAAATTAAATTGAATACGCTTTGAACTTTTCGTATAGCGCAACATCGGCCCGGTGCATAATATACTGCGGAGGGCCAGTGGGTCAACTTTGTTAGTGCCTCTTTCGGACAGTGACGCGAATCCTAGTTCCAGCATTTTTTATCTCGTACATTCGTTCCACAGTTTCACGCCTCATTCAAATGTCACAGAAGTTTGACATGAGAACTGTCGACGGAAAACCTGTCTCACAATAATGACAATGAATTATTAAATTCTTTTTTTTTTTACGAATCGTCACATCGACTTCCAAATGAGAGCCGGGCGTAACCCACAAAACTTTACTCGTTAAATGACGCGGGCTACGCCCCCGCAATTTTCAGCCGTCGCCATATTGGATATTCTTTTTCGCCGACTCTATACAACATTCACAGCGTTCTGCACTCTGTGCTCCGCAATATTATAAAGTATCTACCAGCAATACCGGGTATAGCTGTATATCCGTGCGGTCGCATGAAAATCGCTAACTACTTTCGCATTATTGGAAAGTTTCGCGTCCCATGGGCTTGTTCGAAAGACGCGGGTTCGGGAGAGGCCGGATATAGACCGGACTGAGTACATATAGATAGATCGCTCGAAGCTCGATCGAGTGCGGGGGGTTGGAGAGAAGAGGCCACAGGCGAAGTCCGTTCCCGGGTTGAGGGAAACCGAGGGTGAAAGAACGGGGAGGGAACGGGGCTTGGGGGGGGGGGGGGTTGTAGAGAAAACGAGGGATGAAGCTTGGAGGGAAGTTAAGCTCGTTAAAGAATTGTATGGCGGCCAATCGATTGCAAGCTCGGGAGAAGGATAAAATTCTCACGTGGAGTAACAGTGAAGCACTTACCAACCCTGGTCGTTTTCTCGCCCCTCACCCGTGTCTCCGACCTCCCGCTCTCTCCACCCACTTTACTGGAAACCTCGCTCGCTTCTGGGAATTTCGCCCCTCCGTACTCTTTCTCCCGTGTTTTTTTTTTCTGTAGTCTCTCGCCAGCTTTCCTCGCTTCTCCGTCTTTCCTTCGTTGTATCGTTATCCCCGTGAAACAACGCGTTTCTCCTGCACACGTGTGCGCGTGCGGGAGGACGGGGGTTGACGGCGAGAGTTAACCCTAAGGAGAATCCTTGCTTGTAAGGAGCCAATATCTCAGATCTACTCTTAAAACGGCGACGAGACACGTAGAGGCCCTTGTCGTTGCCCTTAGGACGAGGCTCGGAGCGAAGTGCCTGTATAAGCTGAGTGCAGCCTCAAAACTGCTATATCGTTCGGGCGGATCACTCCCGGGGTTAATCCCGGTTGATCGAGCGGAAAAAAGTCTACGCCGGGACTGCGGGCACGAATTTTGCTAACGACTAAACAAAAAACAAATAGGGAGAGGAGGGCGGTGGAGACGAAGTTTAACTAGCTTTGGGTCTTTGACCCTCACCCCCTTTAATTAGGCAAGAAGAGAAGAGCCCGTCGATAAGAGCGAGCTTTCGCGCTGCGCACCGGTAGCCTGGGACGAAGATCCAGATCTGGTAAAATTGCCTGCTATAGCAGTATTTCCGGAACGGCCAGTAAGATCAACGAAGGAAACTCGGTGCAATTGTTTTCACGGCGGCGAATGAGTCATCAAAGTTATTGGGCTTAACAGTGAATCATGTCCCGAGAGATCGTAACACTGAGCATCGTCAGGGGTTTCTTTTTGTTAAGATAAATAAAAGTAATTTACAACATCATTTTAACAGCGCCAGCGGCAATGGCAGCTTTTTAGACCTCGCGGTCTTTTAAGAGTTATTTATGGCAGTGGCTATAACTAATATTTACAACAATTTATTATCTGAGCTTTCGTTTCAAATGTTGTGCGAGACGTACAGCGAATAAGAACAAAAATTCGTCTCATAACATAACTTTTTAATAGGTTTGATGCTAAGAAAAAACTGTGACGCGAATGAGCGTCGAAATTGGTTCACATGATATTTACACAGAGTAGTGAAATCCATAAAATTCGTCTTTAATTCGTACAATCTTCTTCATTTCATGCCGTGATTTATTCACACCGGTGGGACTACGAACTTCCGATCCGGAAATCGGGAGAAACACGCCGTGAGTGAACCGAGCTAGAACGTTTGCCAAATATTCAGGCTTCGCGTTACGTATACTTATGCTATATAAACATATTCGAGCGCTGACTCCTATGTGCACATTATATAGTATGTTTGCGAGGGGGGGAGGGGGGGGGGGGGTTGAATTACAATGGAGCGTGGTAAGGGAGAGTTTAGCGAGTATTTAGAGGCTCTATTGTATAGTATTCACATGGTGTTCATGTTCCACACAGGTAAAGCTACACCGAGAGCTCATGAGTTCACTACTTGCTCGCGATGCTTGGAATATCAGCTCGCTAACAAGGCCTCGCGTTTGTAGCCGGTGCAATACACTGTTTAATATCGGAGTGTTGCACGGTTTCCTGAATGCACCCTTTACCAAGCTCTCCTATGGCGTTGCAGCAACGAACGAGAAGAAGGCGTAAAGGAGAAATCGGAAGAGTAGAAAATCTATACATTAATAAACGTATACAATGGGTAGTGATTATTACGTTTCATCGACCACACTCACCGGACATTTGCTTTGACTAATAAAATACATTGAAATATTAACTAAATATGAAAATTACCTTTTATGCGAATCAGAATTTTGTATTAAATGAATTACATCGTAATTACTATCATTATCGATATAATTAAATGAATATTAAATCGATATACAATTAATATAAGATGGATATGTTATCCAGAGAAGAAAAGTTTCACAACGAAACGCAAAGCTCGTTCGATAATTGAATGGAACGTTAAAACGCATAAGTCGCGACGTTGTTGCATCATATTTACCGCCCGTATTTTCATTTAATCCCCAGAAATTAATTACTCAAAGTTACTCATCTGAAAATGAGAAATATTAAAGTTGTGACTTTTCCAGCTGAATAATATAGAAAGCGTCGAAAAACCTTCTTTGTCCGGTATGAAAACATGTTGAAAAGTAGGTATTCAGTTTTGCCGAACGGTGCGGAAGATTGGGAGTCTGACCTGAACGTCCCTTTAAGCATGCACTTTGGCCGTCTAATCATGCAGTCGGCCGAGCCAGTGTCTGGCGAGTGTCTGGGGGGTTGCAATCGGCTCAAAGGGTGTGATCAGCTCAGCAGACCATGCAGCGAATGGTATTTCGGCCGGCACTAATACCGTCCGACATTAGCACATATGTAAGAGTCCGCGTGAATGTCTGTGTGCGTGAGAGGAGTGCGTACCAGGGGCTAAGGTCAACGTATATACATCCCCGTGGTGCTCGTGAGCTCCGGGGCGTTGCGGATTCGCGCTTACGTCGGTGCGGTCCAAGCAATACGGTGTTTAATATCAGAGGGCAGTTTAAAGCCAGCTTGCGGTGTCGGAACCCTGCCGTTTGGAGGGTGTCGAGGGGGAGAGGTAACATCGAGACCGGGGCTTGCTGTGGCAACGATGGTGGCATAGCATCATCACTGCGCACACTGTCGGTCGTTCTCTTTAACGGTTATTGGCTCGCAGTAATTCTCTAATCTCTGCTGTCAGCGGCCTCTCTGTGTTTCCGTTTCAATATGGCCGACGCTCGAGAGCCCGCGTGGGGGGGGGGGGGGGGTGGGGAGAGGGATGGTCGGCAAAGGGTGGTAGCGGAGCGAGGGTCGGTGCGCGCTCTCGCCGCTGCGCTACGGGCTGAAGAGGATGCCGGGAAGAGGGCCGATGCTCTGCGCTGCTGCTGGTAGTGGCGGTGCTCGTGGCGGAGGAAGGATTACAATCGGTCCTCGGTATACGATGTCGTAGGCAGTTGCCAGCAGAACTTGATTACTTCGAGGCTTATCGGAGGCTCCATGCTAGACCGGAAAATCGGAGGAAATAACGACGATGCAATGGAGGTTCTCCGGGTACGCCGTTCCCACCCGCGCCGACTCCAATACAGTCGAACCCCCTGCTATTAGGGACAGAGTGGGTGGCTGCAATCGTGTCGCGACCAGGGGTTTGTATATGTGTGTATAAACCTCTGGCGATGTTCACATCCGCGGACCAATGGCACCATCGTCACTCTTGTCACTGGGGAAATTTGGATAACGTCGTGGGAACCGAAGGAAGCTAATGAAACGTTCTTGCCACCGGAATCATCGTGGGAATACGAGAAAGATTAATACTCGGGACGTTTTACCCCCATGATCCCTGCCCGTCGAAAATTTATTTACACAAACGTATTGGATAATGGCATTTTTTTTTTTCGTTCCGTGACAATTCATTAGCGAAACGAAAATTGATTCGAACAAACGTGGAGAGACACGAAACGACCCGTGCATTCGTTTTCTTTATCGCTTTCACTTTTGTAACTTTTATTCATGTTTTTTGTTACGTGTTTTTTTGTTTCATTGTCTGGCGTTTCTGTCGCCGCGTAGCGTGTTCTACGCGCGTTTTTTTTTTTTTTTTTTTTTTTTTTTTTATCTCGCTGCCCTGGGGCGCGTCGAGCAAACGTTTATAGGACTCTCGCTGGTTGGTCGCGTAAACTACGGCGCAAGTGGTGGAAAAAGAAGAATGAGCGACGAGACGAAGGGGAGAGGCGGGGAGGAGAAAAGTACGAAAAAGAAGTGCTGCGGGGGGTGTGTGAATTAACTTGGTCGCAAGATATCCTACGGCGTCCTCGCGATCCTGGAATGTGGTCCCAGTGGTAGGGTGGTAAACTCATACATTGCGTATGTGAACGAGGGTAGTAACACAGTCTACGTATATAAGAGCGTGTATATACGTCTACTCTTTATAACGTATAAATATATGATACAGTATAACTTCGTTAAAGTTAACTGTACCCGTTTCAACAACTTCTTGCACCTGGAGACTAAAACGTCTCTCGAGGTAACTGCTTCTATCGTGTTGAAGAAAAAAAAAAGATCCAACTTCAATAGCCTTGAAAATGCTTCCTCCTGTGATACAAAACTCGTAAACGCCCGGACAACAAACAAATCCAATCATTCGTGCACTGATAAAAAAATACGGTTGAATCAACCAAAGATTCGGGCAGGAACGTTAAGATAAATATTTTGTTGGCGGCACAAAATATTTTAATGGTTCAAAAAATTTTTGGTAAAATCATTTAAAAAAATTGTTGGACCAACCAATCTTTTAGCTGTGCGAACAAAATCTTGAATCTTTGGTTGATTCAATCGAAATCTTGAATCTTTGGTTGATTCAACCGAAATCTTGAATCTTTGGTTGATTCAACCGAAATCTTGAATCTTTGGTTGATTCAACCGAAATCTTGAATCTTTGGTTGATTCAACCGCATTTTTTTTATCAGTGTGTGAAACGCAAAAAGGGTACAGGGGAAAAAATTCGGTAACGAAGTAGAGATACGTCATACAGTTCGAAATTTTAAACGTATCGAAAGATTGACTGTATGTAAACTATAGCCTAATATGCTATACCGTACTGTGCACACTCCTCGTATAATAGGCGTATCCGTGTGTATGCCTACCTAGGCGCTATGCGGGTAACGTCGCCAGGCTTTTAACGGCATCTTCGGTTTCATTCGTGTCGTATCTCTCGGTTGCGAGCGTTCACAGAATGCGTGCGCGAATGTGCCAAGTACACACGAGAATAAGGGTTTCCCCGTTACGCCCGCAGCGCCAGGTCACCGTTATATTCTTGCGGGGGAATGGTGCTTGCAAGCTCGCTCTCGTGAACCGTGACAAGGGTGTCTGTTACACTTACGTAATATACTCTCGCGCTTCATCGTCCACCCGGTCGCGGCAGTGGTAGCACCTCTTGCTTTCTTCCATCTCCTTCAGCTCACCCTTCTCTCACGCTCGAATGGAGACATAAATTCCCTGCTCCCCAACCACCGGAACTATAGGGGAGAGCGGGGCAAAATGGCACACCGGGGCAAAACGGGATGATGGGACAAAACGCAATTCTCCAATAACTTTGAGATGGTGGCGATACATGGGGCAAAACGGTTTCAAAAATCCGGATGTATCGTTGGGAGAAAATGGGGCATCGAAAAATGATTGGAAAATTGACTTTTGCCCTCACAGTCCCGTTTTGCCCCGCTGTGCCATTTTGCTCCGGTCTCCCCTATCTCCCTCCCTTCTACGGATGGAGGTATGCATCATCACTCCACCCGGTCGCTCTCCTACTTTTTCCACGTTTCCTACCTAACTGGGGGAAATAGCAATGTGGCGAAGCACCTCGATTCTTTGCTGCTGGCGTTTACCGCACCAACGAATAGCATGTTCAGCCCTGCAGGTTTCGAGGGATTGAGAAATCGAACGACCGGAAGGGGCTGAAAATCTTCGAAACACAAAAGTGCACGGGTCTCGAACGTAGGAAAAACGAGAATGTGATAAGATGAGGTCATACATTGCACTTTAGTGCTCCGTTTATCCCAATATGTTTCAATTTTTTTTAACGATGACAAGCTCATCTTATGCTTCGCCGGGACAACTCTGCTAGCGGTCATGGTGTAGATCCATCAATCACGCAACCTCCATTTCCATCGTGAATCCTATTCCTCTCGGTCCTCCTCAATGCAGGCTGCAAAGCTGCGCCGATCGTCAAACTGGCTCTCGCATTCTCCGCCGATATCTCCGTTGCAAGGCGAATCACCTCCATTCCTTGTTGTTCCCGTACAGGTAGGTAGCGATAGGTAGCGATAGGTGTCGAGGGGTTGAGAAACCGAACGGCCGGGAGAGACTGAAAATTTTTGAACCACAAAACTGTACGGGTCACGAACGTAGGAAAACGAAGCATGTGGAAAGATGAGGTAATACATTGAACTTTAGTGCCCCAATACAGTTGGATTTTGTTTTAACCGTGAAAAGCTCATCTTGTGCTTTGCTGGGACAGCTCTGCTTCCGGTCATGATGCAGATCCGTCAATCGCGCAAGCACCATTTCCATCGTGAACCCTGTTTCTCTCCGAGTCCTCCTCGTCGCAAAGCTTTGGCGATCGTCAAACTTGCTCTCGCATTCTCCGACTACATTTCCGTCGCTCCTGGTCGTTTTCGTGCCATCCCTCGTCATCCTTCCTCCACGGGTGTGCACCTTCGCCCTCGTCTACATCGTTCCCGTGGCATTCTCGCCAATTCGCGTTGAGCGGCGGTGCAGCAGCGGTAGCGAGACATTCAAATCTCGTCGTCGCCGGGTTGGCTTCTCAAGCGTCAGCAACGTTCCTATTTTGGTCGCATCCGAATGTATTGGAATTTACTTTGGTAGGGCTAAGGTTGGAGGGGTGGAGACGAGACAAGGGTGAATAAATGACAGGGGGGCAGACTCGGTGGGACAAAGCCGGAGACGAGTTCAGCAAAACGGCCGGGCAATGGACCTCCCAAGGAAGATGGGCTACGCCAGAGAGTTTGCCCGAAACTAGGAGTGCGACCGACGAGCGGACGGACGGAGGGCGAACAGTAGTAAATGCCAGCGTAGCTCCCTCTCGCATAGAATTGGAGAACCAGGGGAGCCCACCACCAGAAACGCTTTACGATGATGGGACTTTGGCCGTAAAAGCCAATGTAGCGCCACCGCCGCCTCCGCAGTCCAAGTACATTCTCGGAGCATCGTGCCGACGCGCAGTTATAGATATGCGCTACCCTTCTCCATACACTCTTCTCCGCCACCTCTGCATCCCCCGTTTCGCCACAAGTTCCACCGGCGGTCGAACCCCATACCCGCTTGGAAAAGATTCCAATGAGGTACTTCATTATCTTTCCACGGTAGCACGGGAGAATATCGGCTATCGACCGTTTCGATTAAGGAGTTTCCCCCGTTCCCTGACTCGTCGCTTCCTCTCCTTCGCATTCCTCCTGGCGTTCGTTTCGTCGCCGATCGGCGAATATCTCAATGAAGAAAGCAACGGTACGACAGAATAAAGATTTGCCTCGAATGAGGAACACGGAATGAGTGACTGTCGTTCATTCATATATTTTCCGTAAACTTGAAGAATGGGCCCTCTTCATACTTTCATGCTTTATTGTGTGGCGTAAGAAAGACATCGTCAATCAGATGTTGCTCGATATTGCCGGTGCAATATCTTCGCGAATTGAGAAAAGTTACTTCAATCACTTTTTCCGGTGTCCTTGCAATCTGGAAATGTCTACCTTCGCAAATGCAACGACACCGATGCAAACAAGTTATTGGAATTCACGCGGCAGACTCCGGAAGTTCATTCAGCATCTCTCACATGAACGTTATATTTTGAAGTCAATATTTCAAGATGCCGTGCGATTTATTTTATTATCACGTAACCGTGGCTTTAACGTCGAATGAAACTGGAAAATGTGTCACAATTGTCGTGCAAATTGCACAAAATAAAGAAATTCCGGAGGTCACTATAGTTAGAGTTCAACTGTAGTAATGTTTGAGGAGTTCGGTATATCCTGCAAGGAGTTCTTACAACGCTCGTTTAGTTTCGCTCCAAGTTAGCGTGACTTTAACCCGTGTATTAAGAGGAAGGGAAAAAAAGGGTTGTTTGAACTTGGTACAGCAATCACGGATCAAACTTAAATTGTTTCAAGCCGCGCCTAACCTCACGTCTCGCTTCTCAACGGAATCGCGTGATTTTTTTTTCCACGCCACGTGTGCTGCACCGACCGTTATGCCTGCACCTCTCGTCGTGTTCTACTTTCATCCCTCGCGTTCTCCAGCTCTCTCTCTCTCTCTTTTTCTCTTTCTCTCTTCACCGACTTTGTATCCCCTTTCTAACTTCCTTCCTTCCGCAAGTATCACGACGCTCGTGCTGATCCTATCGATAAGATTGCGCGTTCCCTGGATCGTTTCGAAGTTCGCGAAATAAAAATCGCCCGCTCGCCGTTCGGGCTCACGGAGCCGGAGCTCTAGTGAGGTCGTTCTGATATATATATATATATATATATACATTTTTTTCGTCCCTCCAACCTCTCCAACCCGTTGCGCACTTCGCCACTCGCGAAGCAGAGATCGAAGCCCGCCATAACAGTGCAAACTTTTTAGCAATGGACCATCCTCTGTCCCGACCCTTACACTTTCCTCGTAGAATCGCCCAAGGTTGACGCTCGTGCTGCCTTTATGGGTTTCCGCGTCTTCCACCAAACTCTTCACGGTACTATTCCTCCGGCTGTACCTTAGTCCGCTGTATCGTTCACCTCGTACCCCGTCTATCCTTTTTATCTCTTATTGTTTTTATTTTATTCCCGTCTCGTTTCATTACGGGACTGTGCTCGAACAATAACGGCACAATCGGTATTTCACTGTAATGAAATCTTCAAGGGTCATTTACTCGATTATTCCACTGGAACAAAGTTCCTGTATCACAATGTGCCACATTGTTCTTCCATTGAAACAGTATCGACGGGCGTTCGTGCTCAGAATGGGAGCTAATTAAAGGGTTTCATCTGCGAAACAAAGCTATCAATCGGCAACGTTCCGAAACGCCGATTTTGGGAGAATTATATGTATTTGTTTCTGACGTGAACTGAATTTCCTTTTCGGTACCACTGTTTGATCACAGTGCGCGTACGTAAAGACGTGGTCCATCGACGTTTGCCCGTCACTCATGGGCAGGCAGCGACGCAATAGGAGATGAAAAAGGAGCTACCCACTTCAATGATTTTGGTCGGCTGGTCCGTCGGGTGGTTGAGTGTTCATCGGGTAGAAAATTAAAGCTGGGAAACACGTTGCAGTCCTGCGGTCACAAACGGTACTCGATGGAGAGTGAAATGGACGAGAAACCAGTAGTTTACCCCAAACCCGGTGCAACATGATCCGGCGCAACGTAATGCGGGACGATCGTGGCAGCCCCCGTTCATTACATGGGCTGTGTGGCACTATGCCTGCAGCGGCGACAGCACAGGAGTATTAGGGCCCGGTAGAGTTGTCAGGGGCGAGGTTCAAAGTGCTCAAACAACAATCAACGCTGGAGGCTTAGGAAATCTGCTGAAAGGACGGTCCGACATGACCCAACGCAGGGCCAGCATAGGAAGGGTTAGCATTCGAGGCGGACATATTGTGGTACATCATCACTTTGGTTTCGACGATACTCGCCATCCAGTCAATCCCTTTAACTCTCCCGTTCGCTGTCGACACTTGGCGCGTTTCCTGGTGACCGGTCCGACGTTCGTATGTGGTTTATACATACGCTTTGCGTATAAGGGTTCCCGAAGCCTGAAATCAAGCTCTTGCGCTCTCGGCTTCCGGCGACAGTCGCGTCTATACGTACAACAGACGCGGTATAACGTCACACCCCTACCCTGGATCGTAGCTCTGTTATATCGCTATTTGTACAGTGGGCAACTATCAATTTGCCACACCATCCATTACGGCATTAGGCTTCTAGGAGTTCTCTCAGTGTGGCACGGCTAGCAGCTGCAGTTTGAGGCGTGACAGGGGAGGGATGCTGAGGGATGCTGAGGGATGCTGAGGGACGGGGCGAAGAGGAGATTAGGAAGCATGCGGGGTATGGCGCGGAGCGAGCGCGACCGAGAGGGGGAGTGAACCATACGGAGTGGTGGACACAGCGGAGACGCAAGAGGACGTCCAACCGTGACTCACGAAACAACGTGACGATGATGCACGCGTCAGATTCATGTGTTATGTATGTATTTATCGGATGTCGGGATGCATGGGGATTGTGAGACCGGCATATCCATATCTGGCAGAACCGGGCTGTCGGACGGAAAGATTATCTGTTGAGAACAAATTGAAAATTCCATCACAAGTGATTCATGGCGGTCCACGGTTTGACACTCGACCAATCAACTGTCAGTTTCTCCGCTGATCCCTTTCATTCTTCACATTCTCTTAAATGTTGTTGTTCGTCCTGCAACAAAATCGTCACTCGAAAGAGTCCCGCTACCGTCAGGAGGGTCATCAGTTTCGCCCGTCGATATGAGAAACGAACGACCGAGTTATCTTGATTATGACCGGGTTATTGATTTTGTTTCTTATTAAGGACGATCACCGATTTCGAAACAGACTCTGTGCATTCCTCTTTCCAGGGCAACGAATTTTTCTCTGCTAATTCGAGCGCGAGTAATGCATATTGTAGATACTGTGTAAAGCTAAACTGGACGATGGAGGATAAGAGAGGAAGGAAGAAGAGCAAGCTGTACACTCGAAGTCGGAAGGTGGGTAGAGATGGGGGGGTCGTCGCGTTGCCGATGGTATAGCGATGTTGGGTGGATGTGCGGTGGTGGCAGTGGTGAGAGAGTATCCCTCTCGGAGTTATCGGGCCCAGGGATCGCGAGGCGGCTATACGGAGAGGTAGCCCTTCCGGTCGCCACTTATCCGACCCCTATGTGCATTGGCCCGTAAACACATATATCTACATACATATCCCCCGCGTGTTACGACAATTAGGTAACGGAATGCAGATTGCGGTCCGGTGTGCTACCCATAGTTACCATACGGGAACGGGAGTTGGATGCGGAGGCGAGCTGAGGTGAGAAGGGTGAGCTTGCACGCAGCCCGAGCAAGCCATGTGCAAGGGTGGCCGAGGGAACCGAGAGGTCGGGGACGGTAGTGGCGGTCGTAGTTGTGGCAGCGAACCCTCGCGCACGCTCTCGCCCACCGCTGCTCGTAGACGCTTGTTCCACGAGACAATCCCTTAGGGATGCAAACCAATTGAAACAGTCATTTCGGAAGGCTAGACAGACCGGTAACACCTCCTCCCGCCATTTAACCCCCACAAGCTTTCTGCTCATAGTCGCTATACTCGCTCGCGTACTCGTTCTCGACCTCTCGAAGGGATACCGTAGTCCCGATTAACTTCTTCTTGGCTAATTCGCCCGGGATCGGTAACGAACGGCTGTAGGAATACAGGGTATTGGCATCTGTGTCTCTATTCCCTGGATTCACGGGCCGCGAATATCATTCGAAGACCACGACTCTGCTCTGGTCCACTCAAAGTACACTTGTTCCTTAATTCACAAGTTTCGACCGGAAGTACGTTACTTCCGGTTGAAAAATGCTTGGATGCTTGTCTAGTATGCCAAGCAGTAGCATGTCACATTATCCAGTGCTTATTAGCGCTCCGAAGATCATCGGCTTCGCTCTGGCTGCCTACGACGGCAGCTAGTATGGAGCCAGCGATGTCCCGTTTTCCCAGATACGGCAGAATCCCATCTGGGTAGCAAAGACGGGGGTGCAACCGGTTAACAAGTTTCCCTTTATGTTCCCAGACAGTCCCTAGCAGCGTTGTGATACATAAATGACTATAATATAATAATATAATATAATAATATAATATAATAATATAATATAATAATATAATATAATAATATAATATAATAATATAATATAATAATATAATATAATAATATAATATAATAATATAATATAATAATATAATATAATAATATAATATAATAATATAATATAATAAGACGGGGGTGCGACCGGTTAACAAGTTCCCCTTTATGTTCCCAGACAGTCCCTAGCAGCGTTGTGATACATGAATGACTATAATAACAATATGGCCCGTTCGAGGGATAAGTTCTGAATCAATCCAGTGCCATAGCGAGCATTAAAAGAAATCGGGTGCTGAGAATGATATCGAAAGACAGCGAGAATCTTTCCTCCAATCGTCGCACCGCATGCTCGAGAAGCAAACTACCCTCTTTCTTATTCGGGCCAGCCCTCGCGGCACTCACCACCCTCCATCACAGCTTCTTCATCCTTCTTCATCTTTAGCTGTACTCCGAGAAGCTCCCCCGACGTTTTTCAAATTTCCCATCGCTCCACGTCAGATAAGTCGGCCGCTCGAGGAACAAACTTTTGCGCGTCAGGACGTTCTTAATCTCCACTAGGGTCCACCTTCTGTCCTTCTTTCTCGCCTCTCTCCCGTTACTGTTCCTTTCTTTTCTCAAGATTTTCGTATCCATTTCTCGCATCTCTTATACTTAACGTTCTCTCGTTTCTTCGACGTTTTCTCGGTACTACCTTTTACCGTCGTATTCCATCCAACGAGGCAATGTCTTTCGTTATCATTCCACGAGGATCGACGAAGGAAAATCTGCCGAGTGCGCACTTTCCTCAATAATTTCCGGATCATCCGGGTGAGAGCTCGTTCGGCTGGGAGGCGAGGCGAGCCTGGGATATTAAGAAATCCCCAATTTTACAAGAAAAATCGAGAGTCATCCCAATTCCCAGTGGATCAAATCGTCATGAGACGTTCAACCGGGAGAGTCAATATACCTAAAGACGCCGAATCCACGGGGCATTTTTGGCGGGTGCTATAAAAAAAAATGTGTGAAGGGAATCGGTCAAAGCCGGTCGAGTTATCGCGGGACGACGGTCCGCCCGTTTCAGACTCCAAAGCCAAGGGTCTTAAAAATGTCCGAGCTGACCGCGCTCGAACCATCGGTCAATTCATCACGCCGGCCGATTTTTATTCTTGAGGGATGGCCTGGGAGGCACAGGTGAACGGGTATAGCGCCTCAACACGAGGGCAAGCGACGAACAAGTATTGTCCTAGCGCGCTCTCGGAAATCGGCTGAGCTTTCCTTCTGCCTCGAACATCCTCAGGTTCTCTCATCACATTAAAGAGCTTTAGCTCTTCGCGAACGATCGAGAAGTAATGAGATCATTCGGATTCTTCGAAATCTTTCTAATTTATCGAATTGTTCGTTCAACGAGAAATTCACGATTTTCGTAAGTCACGTCGAAACTTTTGACCCTCGACTTCGGTGCGGGTATTCCCGGAAATTGGCTTCTTAACCGTCCAAAAGAGAGGAGGTTTCGATGCCGTGGAAATGGCGTTCAAATGAGCGACGAACGCGCGAGGACAGAAGTTATTCCGTCACGAGATCGAGGATTAATGATCGCTCGGTTCGTCACGTGCCAGGATCTGTCACGTGACTAACGACACCCACGCTTCGCCCGTGCGGCAAGGCAAAGATCGTGGCGGCGCGGTAATGGAGGAGGAGGAGGTGGAGGAGGCGGCTACGGTTTGATAAATACGGAAAATGTTGAAGTTGAGATGTAACCCACCTCTTCGATGCTGAACGACCACAAAACAACTTTTGCCACTCTGTGTCGTACCATCGAATCTGCTATCGCAAAAAAATATTCCACAAAAAAAAAAAAATGCAAATAAAGGAAATGGAAAGCGTACTGAAAATAGATAAAAATAAATATAGCGTTCGCAGACGATTCATGGTCGTAGCTGATGTCAAGTAAGATCCGGCGCAGCTCGTTTTCCAGGGCTTTGAAGATCCTTTTCACTTCTCCGGATTCTCATTCTACGTACAGACCGATTCCCCGTCCATAGCATTGGATTTCTACCTTGTAACGACAAGTGGGCGTCTCGAGGAAGAGCTGGATAAGAGGACGAAAGTCAACACGACGACTACGCAGAGGCAACAACGCCACAGTGTACTCGTCGAATAAAGGGGGGCAAAGTGGACGCTTCACGGAATCTCCCCTGACGTCTCTTTCAAAAACTCGTGCTTTTGTCGCGGGACTTCCGACCGGCGCAAAGCTCAGGCTGATTGTGCCAGATACGAAGTACTTTGTCGAGATATATTATTGTAGAGCAGTTTGCGACGATGCAGACCGTGGCGCGCTCGCGTAATACACACTACGGATAACGTCGAAGAATTTTTTTTTTCTCGAGCACAGTTCAAGATGCATCCGCGGCTCGAATGCACAGCTGCAATAATCGAAAGACGGGAGCGCATCGGCGTAACCGGGACGAGAAAAGTATTAAGTTCCACAGACGCGAATCTCCGATTACTTCGTTGCAGACTGCTGGCTCCGTTTTCTAAACTCGAACCGTAAGCTCGGAATAAATCTTGAGGAAGAAATTATTTGCCGACATTGCCATTACTACGTCATGGAACTGTCCTTTGATAATTTCATAATTGGAATTTCATCTATCATGATGTACTGAAGAAAATAACGTAATTCAATCTCCAATCTCCGGTTGCGCTGTGGATCGGATTATCATTTTTATATGGAGCCTAAGCCAAATGAACCGTGTCGATCGGCAAGACAATCGTCTTTTTTCACGAAAAAAAAAATGCGTTTACGCTGTTCGTAAAAAGACGAAACGGAGCGTTTATTCAGGTACGCTTTTCGCCGTTGGTAAACTTTCTTTTTCGATTAATCACATTTGCAGCCACCACTCCGGCGGAGTGTTCGGTACAGTTTTTTTTCTCCGCATACTTCAATCACATGCCCTTCAAGCCTCGCACTTTGTTATTGCTCGCTTGCGAATCAATTGCAGAAAAACTATAAAGACCCGCTGCGTTACGAAGTATCGTTCTGGTGTAGAGAGTGCAGTAAGTGTTAGGGGGGGGGGGGGGGGGGGAGGGGGGGGGGTTTACGGTAAAACGGTATCAGGGTGTTATGTCGAATGAGCGCCAAGTATTAGGTACGACTGAAGGCGCCCGGGCTTCGAGGGAACCTATTTATTCCGGCGTTTTAATATTCTCTCTTTCCACCTCTTTCTCTTGTGCCGGTATAAATCTCCTTTACGCTTTCGAGCGTTACGATTATACTGCACCAGATTTTCTCAAACGATCCTAAAACTTCATTCAACCTGCCTTCCTCCCTCGACTCCCTTGGGAGTTAATAATATTTCGAAGTTAATATCGAAGCTATTAAGTCTCGCTCACTCGCTCCATCACTTTTGTACTCCCTTCCACTCTCCTTCGGCTCGCTGCAGGACTTGCTCCGCTGCGAGTTTTACATAAAAAATTGACTCTACGGTTATTGACGTTGAGTTTGAGAAAACTTTTCGCCGAGCTACGACCAGTCGATGTTGCCCACTCTGACGTTTGAACGCGACGTCTTTAGCATGATGCAGACCCGCGAAAACCGGTCATAAGTTTGCAGAAATAACTCATCGGAAGTCAGCATTTTAAACTCGATTTAATACTGACGAGAAGAATGGGCCTAAACCACCAGCCATGGCCGATTGCCCACACTGATAAAAAAGTACGGTTGAATCAACTAAGATTCGGGCAGGGACGTTCAACTAAATATTTTGTTGATACAGCTAAAAAAATGTTTAATTCAACAATTTGTTGGGTGATTGCACCAAAACATTTTTGAGCCATTAAAATATTTTGTTCGAGCAACTAAATATTTATTTGAACGTCCCGGCCCGAATCGTAGTTGATTCAACTGTACTTTTTTATCAGTGCAGCACTTCTTCGTTAAATAAAATGTTGTCAATTGGCACTTCAATGTCGTCGGAATAAAAACTTGGAAAATATTTTCCAAGAGTAAAACTTGACTCAGCGTTGTGTGCGCGAAGAGTAGTTTCAGACAGGGACGGGTGAGCAAGAGGCAGAGCCCCTTGATGAAGAAGCCGGGAGAAGAATGTGCCTAAATCAGAAGCTGTAGCCGATTGCGCAGCACTTCGTAAAACAAAATGTTGCCAATTGGCACCTAAGAGTCATCGGAATGAAAATTCACCAGATTCTCGAAGCTATTGCTTCCTGGCTCACTTGCAAAAGATTTTCCAAGAGTAAAACTTGACTCTTGGCGGTCTGGGCTTTACACTAAGAGTAGTTTCAGACAGGGATGAGTGAGCAAGTGGCAGAGCCCTTGGACGGAGAAGCCAAGCTTTCTAGGAGTTTCCACCTTGCGCGGTATAAATCCTTGGCATGTTAGGTTGGAACGAAGGGGTATCAGAGGTTACCGTAACTTCAGGTTCCACACTGGCGCTCCCGCAAAGCAATTTGGACCGGTCCACCTTGCATAAGTGAACCGACGATCCGTGGCGGTGCACAAACTTGTCACTTATTTCGTAACTATACTGTCAAGGTTCCCGTCGCTCGCCTTCGCTCCATGATACACGGAACATACACCACTGAACGAGGTCGACACGAACATACACTGGCTTCGAACCTTCCGAGTGTCGCAGCCCTTCCGTTCCCACTTCGACCGCCTTTCACCTGAGTTACATGATTCAGTGTTGTGCAGTTAACCCAAGACGGACGTTGAATTAATAGCGGAGCGAGCTGCGATCCGAGGACGTTTTGGGCGCGGAAGATACACGGAAAAATCAGAGTACTGCGATCTTCAGTACAAGTCAATCTCTCCATATTTTTCCACCGCGATCAGGCGAGGGATTTCGAAAAACATGATTTCCTGTCGAACATTTTCAATCATATGAAAACCTGAACCTGGCGTGTGTCTCGCAAGACATCATGATTTCCATCTAGTTATGTTGAATATAAATTGCAACGATCGCTCGTGCGGAGTGTCGCGGATCGCGCTTCGAAAATTACGAAACGTTTCGATAGCTAGAGCGGAGGTCAGATACAATACATACGAGGTCGGAATAATACGTCGAATCGGTAGTGGGGTGGCTCGGCGAAGAAGGCAATGCTCCATTCGGGTGTCCTTTTGAGCTTTCGAAGCTCTCCGAACAATATCTGACTTGAGATTGGGGTCGTGTGAGAGGGGGCGTCCCGCGGGTAAGAAGTGTTATCTACGCTCTCCCAAGCTCGAAACGAGAGTATAGACTCTTCTATCTCTATCAACTTCGCCGGTTGATAATAGACTTCGACTTCGCCTCGGTCAACCATCTCTCTGCAACCCTCGCGGCGACCACCCTTTGCCTCCTGGCCTTCCGATCGATCGATCAAGCGGAAAACCGTTCACCCTCTCATTTTAATCACTAGTTTCGATAAGCTCGTAGATTGGATCGGGGACCGTTCTCAACATCCGCCGGAGCTGTGTCCGCGAAGGGTTTTCTTATTTCGATCAAATATTACTGGATTTACGGGCCGCGCCGAGAAAAGAAGAAAGGCTCTGTTGTTCTCGAATGGCACTTTTTTTTATGACTTATGTTCCGCGCTGATTGGAACTGTCTGGAACATTTTGTAAACTTAAATTCTTACTTTCATTTCCATTACGGTAGGAAAAAAATATATATCTCTCACATAACGAATATTATTGAACTTTCTCATTACATAACTCTTTAGTCATTTGCCTTTCTGATTTTCTTGTTTGTCAGACTTAAATTACATAGACAGGCACGCCCATTTCTTTTTTTATTCCGTCTTCGATTCCCAGACGATTCAATCTCTCGGCTCCGACAGTAACTACGGTATAATCCGAGCCTTGTCGAGGATCCCGTGAATTGATGGTGAAAATAATAATCACCGATTGGCGTGAGTCTCCAGAGGACTATGCCGAGTGGCGAGGAAAAATGAACTGTACGAGCTGACTTGGCGTGGGTTACCTTACTCCATCGCTCCGGGGTCCACTCTTTCGTTCTGTTCACTCACACGTCAGTGATCGCGGCCGATGAATGGTCAGCCGGTGAAAATTGATCGTTCGCCGGTCGAGCCGGAGCCCTCTACACCCGTGGGAGATCGCCCTCGAGTATCTGGAAACAAAAAGAAATAAAAAAAAAATCATTCAACCCCTCCCGCTTTTCGATCGCTGGATTGCGAAGTAGTTACCGGACCGGACAGTCTCGTTGATTTTTCACGAGATGCACTACGGCCACGCTACTGGCGAGGTGCGAATTGTTTGACAACGTTAGTAATCACCGTGGCGATAACGCAATCCAATTCGACAGGAACAATTTTGTGAATATCACTCGACACGGTGAGATGGTGCGTGTTGTTGCAAAAAGGTTCTGACATCCACCGGTTCAATTTAATTCCAAACGATTATAAAGTCCTTTTTACCAGATGTATGGTAATTCTATGGCAGATTTCTATGAGATCTTTCTCTCGGTGTACATAATCCTAATCGGATTGTCAGCGGCGTCTTTTGTTCGGCTCTAAATACCGATCTCCAAAGGCCAGATATTATTACCGAGTGAGAAAGTTTACTCAATTCACCCCCAGAGATGCTGGAAGGAAGCTCTGTACGTGTCTCCCGCGTATACTGGTAGGGCTATGGAACAGCCTCGGGATCCTTGTTATTGTCATTGAAATGTGTAGATTGTGGGTCCTCTCGGTACGCTGGGTCACACGCGTATATCCGTCTTGAAGCCGGTAGTACGGCAGGAAGGAGTGAAGAGAGAGGTGAAACGTGTGTGTAGCGCACGTGTTTGTGAGACGCAGAGAGGTAGAGAGAGTGAGCGGATACGCCATCTACAGCATCCGGCACCAGAGGGAATGGCCGACGGGAGTCTCGGGTTGGTATAAAGGCTACCTCCAAGGTGCGGTGCAAGGGACGGATTTGGTGATGTATACATCACCAAATCCGTGTAGAAATTTGTCAGCGAACGCCTAAATTCATTGTAGCCTATTGCCAGTGTGACCTATGTAGGAAAGCTGGACTGTGCGGTACCAAATTGGCAAAACTCGTTCGTGTTCCGATTGATGTCGGCTTGCTCGTAAAATTACGCCAGACGTGCGCTATCGAGGCGCTGGCCAGGAAACCTCAGTAGAGATGGCGCCACTGGCAGCGTCTCCCACTCTAATTCGGCTTGTCTCCACCCAGCCGGAGTTTCGCAGCCGTGCGGGGAACGTTGACCCACTGCGCCTCGGGGTAGTTAGTGGCCGAAACAGTGAAAACACTGTATGGTGCACTCGGATACGTTGCGCTTATGCCACTGTTGCTACGAACATCGCGAGAGCCGTGTATGTAGGGTGCGAAGAGATCTTGTAGTAAAACCCGGAACATCGCCTCGGCTTAATTAATTTCTTCGTGGCGAGCTGCTCGTCGCCGGGGGTTTCGTCGAGCGATACGATATCTCCTCGCCGCGGAACGACCTTATCGCACCTTATCCGGGGGGTGTCTCGCTGGTCGCGACACAAGATACAGCATAGATACATCGCACGATCTTCTCGACCCTCGATCACGTTCGCGAATTATCTTCACCCTCCAGGGGAACGCAGACGGCGAAGAGTAACCGCACGGTGTCTATGCGCGCCGCTGGGGAACCTCGCCCCGTGATCGAGAGGACACTGACGTTCGCGATTAATGAATTACCATGGCGGTATCCGCAATTCGTGCGGCTGTTAATAATTCCAGTCGTCGACGTTACCATACTGGCGGTAATGTCGACGATCGACGACGATCGATTACAAATACTCATTCGTAATCGATCCGTCTATTCGAGATAAACGAAGGATCGATTTCGTTACGAACAAGACTGACGAAAATCATCTGCAGCCGGCTTCTCTTGACGATCATACTGTCATCCGCAGCGATACCGTTAGCTTTTGTTATTTTATTTCATTTTTTTTTTTTTTTCACAATTTATGTTTTGCACTGGATTCAAAAACACGCGGTGTTTTACGTTCCTGTCCAATAGCAGCGAGAGTGGGTGCCGTATATGCAGGCCATATCTACCGAATATACCTTGAGGCGTATTTATTTCACGCTGGCAAGCGAACGAATCGGCTTTCCCTCTTCGTAGATTTTATCTCCATTGCGAACGGTGGGATTCTTGATGTTGCCGGCCAGCAGCAGCGGTGGCGGTGGCTGCTGCGGTGGTAGCACACCTCGACGAAATCCCCTAGCGACGTCATTCTCCCGTGGCGCATCGCCCGTGCAACTCTGGGATACCGCACGAGAATTTTATTACGTTTCACATACGGCCGCTCGCCCGTCTCGGCTCTTAGTTCTTTTACACCGCCGCTGGTTCACTCCGCTCCAGCGAATCCTTCTCTCGTCCGGACCAGAAGCTGGATTGGCTGCCTTGAGAAATGGAAGGTCCGACAGTTACGAGCCATCCTACGGCGGAAGCGCACACCGAGATGCCGAGGTTTCGAAGTGACGTTCCCATGGCAAGCTGCTTTCCCACTATTACTGTTTCTTCCGTCGGATATTATGGGGATGCGTTTTAGAATAAAACAAATCAAAGGGCTGATGAAACATTTACATCTATTGTTAATTCATAAATTGATTATTATTATTTAGAAACGACTTGAGACAGAATTGAAAAAAACGTTAATGAGTTTGAGCATGATTTTTTTTTTTCCTCCATCCACCGGTTCTTCTTCCCTTGCTCGAAAAAACGGCTAACTTTCTCGCTGAAGTGGATTAAAAAAAAAAAAAAAAAAAAATAGGGATAAAACTTCTCTGATATAATAATTGACGGCCATGGTAAAGAAGCAGACGCTTTGGAGGCGCGAGGGGAGGTAAAAGTGGAGAACGGCAAACGAGGATGAGGACCGATGGCTACATGGATCCTCGCGAAGGGCTCTGAGAGGCGATTTTCAACGAAAGAACAGGAACGGGGTAAGAGAGGGAGGAAAAAAAAAAATCAGAGAGAAAAAAGGGTGAGAAAGGAAGTTGGTAAATTGGGCGGTCGGGTTGGTGGGTGGACGATGGTATATACGCACGGAGTCTCGAGGGAGGGTATAGAAACGGCACGATAGAAGAAAAAGGGGTGCGGTTGGGAAGAAAAGTTGCACGAACTTTCAATACCGGCTCGTTGAACGGTTCCAATTATTTCACCTAGTTAGACGTTCAACCGTGCTTCTTAAAGTGTAGCAAATGCGCTTGCTGCGTATTTCTGATGGTTTTTCTTCTCTCCTCTCGCATACAACGCAATAGCACTAAACATTCTACAACAATACCACATTCATTCGGAAAAACAATTTTCCGAATTGTTCTTAAGTCACAAATCCATGCTCGTCTATACTTCGATTGCATATGTGTATTAAAAAAGTGAGCAAAAAGAAATCGACATACCTAAAAAAATAATTTATTTTACAGTCTCTTCTCAAATAACCATTTATTTAAATTAATGAAATTCATGTGCGGGTCAAGCCGTCACATTTTTTTTCTGTGGGTGCATCAACACACGTATCAGTATATATATGGGTGTAATTGTATCGCGAGCGGATATGACAATCCAGTCTGTTCGATTAAAACGGCAAAACCTCTGATAATTAAGGATTGTCCTGGAGTGAATGAGACAATGTGCTCTACGGCAGCGCCCGCGGTGAATTCCGGTTGGACGAGAGACGAATTGTTCTCAGGCAAGCCTATAGCCTACAGCCTGGAGCCTATAGCTATATACACACAGGACGGCAGAAATATTTGGAGCCCGCTAATAAATTCCTGAGGTCACTTTTCTCATGAGAGCCCGTGCACGCGGTGTTATAACGTATAAGTCTACCGGCGAGAGAAAGAAGAACCCCCGAACTGAGTGGAGGAGTGAGCGAGTTGAAGGAGCGATCTGAAGTACCTTCGTCGCTGTGGTAGTTCGGAACGGATGGGCCCTGATGGTTATAGTCAGCCATTGTCCTCCTCGAGTGGAAGTCGTGATAGCTCCTCTTGGTCTACTCGATGGTCAAGCCCGTCGATGCGTTATATTCTCTCTCCCCGGCGAAGCTCTCTCTGCTTTTACCCCCGTTCTTTTTTTTCCTTCCTCCTCGCCCTCATCCTCCCTCATCTCTATCACCGACTCGACTCCGCAGTCTCCCCCTCCGCCTCGCCCCGTGACCCTGACAATAAAAATTAATCGACGTCTCAGCACTTTTTTCGTAGGGTTTCCTTTTTTTTTCTGGGCCGCGAGAACCAACCGGGCGAAGGGCGGTGGGGATAACTTCGAAACCCCTTCGCGAAGCTACTGGCAGTCAGCGTTTCGTCTGACGGCGACCCTTCGTCGGGATCGACCTGTGCCAGCGCGGCGGTAGGCACAGTCGGGTCAACCGTTCGGGTCAATCGTTTCTCGAGCTTTTGCTCGGTCTGCAAGCCCGCGTTTCTACCGGCAACCCTTTGACGTCGTAGTCGGGCACGAGAACCGGGGGAGGGAAAGAAGATTCCCCGGACGGAATTGATGCTAATTGGTGTCATTGAACCAGAATTCCCATGGAAATGGAAACGGTTTCTTCCTTCGTCAATTACCCGACATGTTTCAGAGCACTCGGATAATTATTTTAACTCTCGGAGACTCTGCTGTTTCCAACGGGGTATCGATCTTATCTCTACGTTTCCTTTGAATCTTGAGTTATTTCTTATATTACATTGAAGCATTCCAGCACGCGAACGTTTGCGCAGAGTCAACGGTGAAAAGTGTCGTTCGGACGGTCTGATCTGTGACGTTCGCTGTTCGATAAAGGCTTGTAGCACGTTTGGATAACACATCGCGATGTTACGTGACTCCGCGAACGTGCGAGATGATCCCCCCGGCAACAGACGCATCTCCGGACCCCTCAATGAGAAACCCTCGTCATTCGTTTTAACAAAGGCCGGAGCTAACGTCTTCCAATCCTTGAACTGGCTATGTAACGCTTGGTTGCTGGCTGTCGGACCCTCGGCCAAATCAGTGATAATAGCCGTTATTCCCAGTACCGGTACGAGAAAGCTGCGAGTAAGATCGATAGGAAGGTTCCTTCTCAGGGCGTCGTCGTCCTGGACAGACTCATTCGGAAACGAGACATTCGCTCGCCAGCTTACTCGCTCGGCCGATCGAAAGCCTCAACAAAAATCAGTGGAAAACAGAAGTGAAATCGAAACGGGTATAGATTGAGACTTCCATTCGGCTTTCGTGCCTTCAGACGCGCCAGCCACAGCGAAGAGATCACCCCGACATCGTTGTTCGTTAGTGCAGACTAAGCGATGGAGGGTTTTTTAAATTTAATTTTTCGTCGAATAACGAGATGATTCCCCCGGCAACCGACGCATCTCCGGACCCCTCAATGAGAAACCCTCGTCATTCGTTTTAACAAAGGCCGTAGCTAACGTCTTCAAACCATTGAACTGGCTATGTAACGCTTGGTTGCTGGCTGGCCGGACCTCAGCTGCCGGACCCTCGGCCAAATCAGTGATAATAGCCGTTATTCCCCGTACCGGAACGAGAAAGTTGCGAGTAAGATCGATAGGAAGGTTCCTCCTCAGGGCGTCGTCGTCCTGGACAGACTTACACGGAAACGAAACATTCGCTCGCCAGCTTACTCGCTCGGCCGATCGAAAGCCTCAACAAAAATCAGTGGAAAACAGAAGTGAAATCGAAACGGGTATAGATTGAGACTTGCATTCGACTTTCGTGCCTGCCGACGCGCCAGCCACAGCGAAAAGATCACTCCGACATCGTTGTTCGTTAGTGCAGACTAACCGATGGAGGGTTTTTTAAAATTTAATTTTTCGTCGAATAACGAACAATAGAATAACAAACGCGACGTTGATTTGAATCGCGGTCGACCGTTCGTGAAAGCTCGTCTGGTTTCCAGTTGTGCGTCACCTCGTGATGGTCGCATGGCGACCAGCGCAACGCCGACCAAGTTCGATTTGTTCGAGACGCCGCGCCATCAAACTGTGCCACTATCCATGCAGCTGGATCGCGGTCGCGCTCTGAACAGTGCTGGAAGCTTTCATCCATTCGCTCCTGGTTCCATCGTCCATCAACGCTTCTGCCGGATTCCTCGTTGTCCTCGTCGTCGCGCCCGCAGCATCATCGTTCCCATACTCGGAAGGCTTTCCATTCCCCATCCTCTGAGGACCATCCCCAACCCAGCTAAAGCCCCCCCTTCAGTGGCCAGAGATCGGTCGCATTCGTGCACCTGCGGCAAGCCCGTGCACATGCGACGTACTCGAGAGAGCTCACCGCCAGTGGCTTCGAACCAGTCCTCAGCAGCTAGCTCGGATCGAGTGCACTTCCAATATCTGATATCGCGTTTTAATTAACTTAGTTTCACGGCTCTACAGCCATCCTACTCGTGATACCGATGATACGTGCTGGTATGCTGCTTCCAACTCGCTCGATTCCCTCGACCAGCCCCGTCCTCCTTTGCCCACCTTCGCCGCAAATTTCTAAAGTTCGTTCTGGCGTGAAACAAAAAGAAAATTTAATTTTCACGTGAAGCGGAAAATAAAATGAAGCGAAGGGCCTTTCGCTTACGAATGTACCATCGAGAGGGACCGCGGAACACGGGATTCGAACGACGCGGCTGTACGGTTTCGATTTTTCTTTTACTTTGAAATGCTGAACAGCTTGCGTTAAGAGTAATGCGCAGCGTTTTATCGCGAATCAAAAGGGACAGTATTTGATTTGACCTCGTATTTGATTTGACCTTAGCTTCGATAATCCCTGCGACGGGCAAAATTTATTTTCGATTTTAAAGAATAGAATATTTGTCTCGTGCGACAAAACATACAAGTATAAACTTTTTCGAGCTGGCTACTATATCGTGTAAGCAATCAATGCGCCATCGGCTTTTCCAGTAGAGCCTGAATAATATGTATATATACTTAAAAAAAAAAAAAAAACAGATTTATCGCCACAGACACACGTGGTATTCGCAAAACTCTGTTTTTTCTTCATTTAATCACGGAATCTCTGGCAATCCAGCCAGTGTATCTGCAATATTCGTATGTCGAGCTCCGGGTCTATCGAATATTCTCTGTACCTCACATACACGAGGCCACGTTGGATGCTCATGGATATTTTTTTCGATAAAAATCGTGTCTGAAAACTTATCGGATATGTTTTTTTTTTTTTTTTTTTTCAACTCTGCCTTTCGATAACACGCGAGTATAGACTTTTTCAGACTGGCGACTATATCGTGTAAGCAATTGACGCGCAATCGGTGTTTCCAGTAGAGCCGGACAAATATGCATATACAGTAGACAACCGCTTAAGTTGCATCCAGATAAGTTTTACCGATCGGATAAGTTGGACAAAGCACTCCCGGGTAAGTTGGGTCGCCCTTTTCTTCCTCTTCTTCTTCTTTGCACTATTAATTATTAAACCCTACCGGCCAAAGTTACTAATGGGCCTTTTCTGGAAGTCCGTTTTCCTTCATGGTGGGGATACGAAATACCCCTTCCATTTTGTCGCCTGCCTATCAAATCGTGCCTGGCCGAAGTTTCGTACGGGAAGGGAGAGTGGGCAGGTACTAGAGCAGTCGTGCCTAATTGGTCTTGGTTTCTGAGCACGTGGTCGTCTACTCTATACCTCGAAAAAAAAAAAAAAAAACAGGTTTCACATGACATGCACAAAGCTGTTTCCTTAATTTAATGCCGGAATCCCTGGCGATCCAGCCAGTGTATCCGAAATATTCGTAGGGTGAGCCGTGGGTCCATCGAATATTCCCTGTACCTCACATACACACAGCCACGGTGGATTGCTCGTGGATATTGAATATGAGCGTTCAATGTTTTTATCGAATCTATTGGATCCATTGACGAGCGACATCGGCCACCTGCGATAAATGGCTCTCGTGCAGTGCACAAACGCTGTAGCGAATGTTTTAATTAACGTTGGAAAAAGAGAGAGCGGATGAGCCGCTATCGAGGGGCCTGGGGACGGGCCGTGAAGGGGGCGACAGAAGAATCGGGACGGCGAGAGAGGTTCAAATTAATTTTTGAGAGTAATGCATTTTCGGAACGAGGTTATCATTCTGTACCAAAAAGGACGCTTTGTCGATACGCGTATATCGTCACGAGCTGCCGTTCCACCTCGCTCCGCTTTATCGGACATGCCAGTACTGGATAGATAGATACAAAAGTGAGCTACATTTTATATCGGATAAGGGGGGAGGGGGCGGTGTGGAGTACCGAAAGGATTTACCGGAGAATGAAGACGGTATATCAACGTTATTGAAACTGTCGTGTGAAAACGTCGGAGATTTTGGATTCCGACAAGTGTCCGCAGTTCCGGAAATGAAGACTGTTATGTGTCATATATAACTACATTCCCCACCTGGTCCCCGCAGGATCAATGCACGGCAGGGATTGAGGATGGAAGGGCGGCGGAGGGTTCGAAACGCTGAAAAGTTATAAGTCTTTGAAGTTTAATTTTGATTTAACTTACCACCCGGCAAGCTCAGCTTCGTTCCTAGTCTTATATATACGCTTATTACTTATCTCATATACTTTGCCCGGAGAGCTCGCGAACCGAAAGAGACGGATGGAGAAGAGAGGCGAAGAAACAAGAGCCTCGGAATCTTGCTCGGCTGTCAAGGGTTTAAAATTTAACGATACACTTGCCGAAATTTTCCGAGACGAGCTGAGAGGCACAGAGTTAGAGACTTTTGCTCTTTTTCTACGGCCAATCCGGATCCAATTGATGGCAAAGTTTTCGATGAGTAAGCGTGTAACGTTGAGGAGCGGCTTGTGTTTTCGTTTTTTTTTTTTTTCTTCAAACCCTGTTGGGATTTAGCCCGGTTGCGATTTAACCATCGGCACGGCTATGGGAACGCACCGGCGTCGAAAAATCAGATTTTCAAACTGACAGTGACGGCACAGAGAACTTTTTCCAGACGCCAGATGATACAAGGCGAAAGAGAAAAAATACATAAAATAATTAACGAATAACAGAGAGCATAAAAGATCGACTGTAAAAAAATTCGTTTGGAATTTAATCTACTGGTACTGGAAGTTGTTATGCATAAACGGGTATATTAAAGTTCATGTACAGTCGCGATGAAAAATTTGCGTACAGTATAGTAAACGTTTTATAAATACTTCACTTTTAATATTTCACTTTAACGTTACTATAACAGTACTTTAAATGATACTATAAAATCACTTTAATAATTTAGTTTAATCTCATTGTAAAAGTCCATTCATTTTTCTTCACAATTGTATATTAAATGTAATGCTCCAGTTTCGCACAAAAACTTCCAGTCCGGTTAAAATTTACATTTTTTTTTTGTAGGAGTCTTCAAGAACGCAAACACCATCTCTATTTACACAAAAAATTTAACAAAAGATAACGAAGAGAGGAAGATGATAATTATCGATTAACAAAAATTTCCTTAACTCCTTAACAGTAAATATTAGAAAAGAATGATCATAATTAAGGGCATGGACGGTAAGCGACGTTTACAGTTCTGCCAGTTTATTTCTCCATCCACCGCTCGAATTTTCATTTTCTTCCCGAAATATTTAAATTTTTTATGATTTCACCGAAAAGCGGCCTCGCGTTCAGTGAATAATTCGCGAACCCTTGTACGTGAAATCTCACGATATTATGCAAGCGAGAGGACACGTCCCTCGTGTGTGACCCATGAACGATTGGGTCAACCGGGGAAAAGACCCTTGGCTGGTGCGGCATGTCGCCCGGCGATGTGAGAGAGCTTACACTTACATCTTCCTCGATCGAACGGAGCGAGTAGAACGAGAACGATGGCGGTGGTAGCTGGTTCGAAAACTTTCGATGGAAACTCGAGGCTGTGCTCTCCACTTTGTAACCACTCATCGTTCGACTGGGGCGGGACGTGGAGAGACGGCGGAGGAAAAGTTCTGTGGCACAGGGGGTTGCCCCGCCGTCGATGGATATTGCGGAATAAAAATTTCTATGGTACAAGCATCCCGGATGGCATGACATTATATATATTATATATATATATATATATATAAAATCGAATCTCGAATTTTTAACCTCCGTGACAGCCGGCAAGTTCGTTAACTCTATAATTGTAATTCAAACAACCTTTTATATACAAAAATTGATATTTTCTAATTTGCTTATAAAAAAAAAGTCGATGCGCATGCGCAGAGAGTCCCGGGTTATTCTCAAAACGATTCAACGACAGTTCAAAGTACTTCGCCGAGTTGGCACGAAATTGCGTCCGCAATGCCAAAGGCTAATGTTGCTTCGCGAAAGTTTAATCCCCCCGAAAACATTGCCTGAGAGATTTTAACAAGTAACGCGTGCGCGTCGTCAGCCCGGCCGAGTGTAAGCGCAATTAGCTCGGCTTCAGCTGGACGGGACTGAAGACGAGGTAAAAGAATAAGTAAAATGAAGAAAGATAACGGTTTCGGCCAAAATTTTGACCGAGAAGGCAGCTCGAGGTTCTCCGGGGGACGAGCGAAGGGTGTATCGCGCTCCGAGGGCGCGAGTGTAGGGAGAGAGGCGTCGGGATGGCCGGCGATCGGTCGCGAGGGGTTTGTGCTCCGCGGGTGCTCCTGTCGTGACGTCGACGAGGACGGTTGTGTTGCGTGAGGGCAGTGCGGCGCGCAGGGGGGCGGAGGGGGTGGCGCCGATGGTTCGTCGAATCTCCGCGGCGACGGCAGCGCCACGTCGGAGGCAGCAGTCCGATCTCAGCATCCCCCGCGGTGGTTTCGCGCGCGCGTCCAGGGTCGATCAACCCCCGTAATATACGGGATTCGCGCCGCTCGCGGTCCCGTACGGTTTTCCGCTTACCTCGGTAGAAAAATATATATTCGGTTCGCAAGTGTAGAAGCTGCAAACGGAAAGTCGGCTCGTCCTCGAGATAAATCTTGAGAAATGTAAAAAAGAAAAGGGAAACTGCGATAGTGGTGAGAGCTGAGATTAACAGTGTGTTCGCGGACGGTTCGGTAGGAATTTCGAGCGATTCCTTGTTGTCACGGCTCGCGGAGAGTCTCGATTGATGATTTAATCAACGGCGACAGAATACATAATTGGGGAATCCCGTTGTGATATACATACGTGTATATATATATATATACACATATATATATATACGTATATATAAAATATATGTAATACACGAAGTTATCTGGTGAATGACGACAATGTGACGAAGATGAGAGCTGGTGTTCAAGTGTTACCAGTAGCTTGGAACTTCGAGCGTCGCTGCGACCGCTGGTTAGCGGTTGAAGTCAGTTCGCGCTGAAGTTTGGACAAGTTTCGCCGGAAGCCGATCGAGTTCTAGGTGCGGTATCGAAAAAAAAAAATGTTTAAAACAAATAAATAAAGTGAACGACGGATAGAGTATTCGTCGTGTGGTTGTGCGACTAGTGAGACTCAAAGTTCGCCGCTTCGACGATTCATTGGATTTATCCTCCCGGCAATCGGATCGTTACGGATCTATGCGTTAAACCGAAATCGACAGATCGGTATTCCGACGTAGTGCGCGATAATGTCGTTTGGATTTATTTAATTTCTTTTTTTTTCATTTTTTTTTTTGTTGTATTTAATTTTTGTCATCTGGTGATATAGTTTCCCAATCAGGGATTTAATGTGTCCGATAATCGTTGCAAAGTAGTACGAAGCCGTGTTAACGGATATCGGTAGTAACGACTTCCGTTCCCGCCGGCGCTGCTGCTGGACGGTCCGTAAAACCGAAGTTATACGGGATTCCGATATTTCGAACATCGCGGAACTAAAAACATCGATTCGTTCGATTAATCGTAGATTTAATCGCAACACAGTATAATCCGATAATCATATACCGTTCCGCTTTCCGGGGCAGCTGGAGCGTACCGAACCTAAATCTCGTCTCGTGTCCATTGAAAATTGGAATATATTATAATTCAACGGGACTCTGGAACGCCGAGAGTTTGTGCTCGCCGAGATACTGTGTGTGACGTGTAAAGTACACATCGCAGCTCGCGCAAACCATTTTCAACATTATTTGTTTCATCGAACCGAACGAGCTTGGTCGCCCGCTGAATTATACAAGCGGTAATCCAACGGGTCGGCATTTTCGCTTAATCGCGCCCGCTCCTAATCGATTCCGTTATAAAATTCGATTCGTCGGAACGGGCAAATAAACGGCGTAATCGAATTCGACGATCTTGTTAAACGACAAAAAAAAAAAAAAAAAAAAAAAAAATTCGATAATAGAAATCATAAAACTAAAGCGTAAAGCGAGCTGTGCGATCGGTAAAGATCTAAGTGCGCTGTGAAAATCTGACGAACATCTTGAAAACGGACCTGCGATATACATTGTAGTGGACACAATAATAATAATTACGAAAGATTGCAAAGACGAATTTGAAATAATTTTCAGTTCAGCGATCGACACACTTCCGGTTGACCGATTCGTCGATAGTGTTCTGGGGTACTCGTCGTTTCTCGGGTAATCGCTCATTTCCGGCGATCCCCGACGTGAAAGCCTCTTCTCTCCTTTCGGTACAGTGTTGTGTTTTTCTTTTGTCGTTTTATTTTTATCTTTAAACTCGCTCTTGTGTATATCTCTATACTGTATTCCATCGGAAAATCGTGCTAAGTTATTTGGTTCTGGTTCGCGTACAGCAATCGTAACGTTCTGCACGGAACTTCGCAGATCCACTCTCGGTGGAGGTAAGTTCTCGTGATTTCCCAGCGGAACAACTCTTGCCCGATTTCTCATAATGATTTTGATTGATTTTATTTCTCTTTTTTCTACGACATGAATTAATTGAGAATTTAACTTGCAGATATTCTTTTTCGTATCTTTGAAGAGACAAAATTTGTAGCGATTTTGTATTGGTTCAATTTTTTTATTTTAGTGTTCATGCTGTATTGATTAATTAACGAACGGTTTGCCAAACTTGCGATTACAATTACAATTTCCAAGTGCAACGAGACGGAAAAGTTTGGTGGCAGACGCGATGTTTAGCAATCGAAAATAACGATGGCAGAGTTCAAATATTTTCCTTAACGTCAATTTCGCGTTAAAACAACATTCGACTGAAAATGCTATTCGCTGATCCGTGAGAAACTTGGGATAACCGACAACACGACTTTTAGAGAATCGTTATATCGAGCGTTCGAATCCAAAGCTCCCGAGTCTCCAGTCTACCATGTACGGTTCGTCGAATTCGACGTCACTGAAGTGGACTTTCCTCGTTCGCTTTTGTTATGGCTCTACGTTGTTTGCGTTAGTTGCCCTCGGACAATGTGTCTTCTCGTTCGTTTTAAGATATTTTCGTCCTGCGAGTATTTCGGTTTTACGAAGAATCAACGTTTTTACGGAACTATTTCGTTTTTCCCAAGATCACGGATGAAAGTTTCTTCCGACAATGAGAATTCAAAACCCTCAGGAAGCTTTCGAGCAATCAGCGAATTGAGAACACGAACTTCATCCTTCAAACTCCAAACTTCATCCAACTTCTTCCCTTCCCGACATGGCAAAAAAAAGAATCACAACTTCGCAAATTAGATTTGGCGACAAATCAATTTACACCATACAACGTAGTGACGGTATATTTTTCTACCTTTCTTATAAAGGAAAAAAATGTTTTGGTAAAAAATGAAAAAGCAAAGAAACCAAGCTGCAGTTTCATTTTTTGTTAAACGCGGTGACATCGGCATTGCCCTAACTTAAATGATTTTTCATCGCGAAAGAATTGCCGAGAGAAAGATATTGTGACGCTACCAGTGTCGTAAAGAAGGGTCTTTTATTTCCTATCCAGAGGCGGAAGGAGGCAAGTTTGTTATCGTTTCGCAGCCGGGCCTAAAAGAAGCACAAAATACCAAATTAATTTTTTCGACAAATCAATTTACACCGTACAACGGCAGTGATGGTATATTTTTCCGTTTTTCTTCAAAAGGAAAGAATTTTTTTTCAATAATTAGAAAGCGAAGAAATTTTGTTGTAAAAAATTAAAAAGCAAAGAAATTTTTTTTTTTTTTTAAGTGGAAAAGCAAATAATTTTTTTTTTTTTTGTGAAAAATTAAAAAGCGAAGAAACGAAGCTCGTGTTTCATTTTTTCATGAAACGCAGCGACATCGGCCTTGTCCTAACATGAATGATTTTTCATCCCGAAAGAATTTCCAAGAGAAATTGTGATATTGTGAGACTTCGAGGCTCCTTTAAAAAATTCTATTTTTCTTATCCTGAGGCGGAAGAAGGAGGCACGATTGTTATCGTTTCGCAGCTATGCCTATGGAATAGAGACAGAGCGGCAGAGAGACACGTGGCGCATCTTATCTTTCCCCGGAAACTTGAAGATTAATCAAGGACCTCGACGTCTTGATGTCGGTGAAGGAATTTTAATGCCTCGACCTCTCGCCGTGACTCGTGACAAAGACCCCCCTCGCCGCCACCTTCCGACCTGTTCCTCGTTGTAGAATATTTGTACGATATTTCATTACTGTCTTCGGGAACGAGTGAATACGCGTTGTCCTTCCTGGCAGCCCGGAACAACGCTCTAATGACTGCAGTCCTCTCGACCCAAGCCTCTTTCCCACTTCGCTCTTCCTTAATTCAACCCATTCGTCGGACATAATTGTTTGCGCTCGGTGACGAGGAAGACACCATCCTTTCGAGCACTCTGTCCCAACAACGTCTCTGCATTGTTGTCCAATGTTGCACACTAAAAAAAAAAAACTTTAAATCGCTTTAAAAAACCCTCTTGAAATCTTCGAAATTCCGATATTATTTTCATATTATTATTCAAGCTCATCCGCAATCGAATAACGAAATCCTTGAAGAACTAGGTACTTGAAGTACTAAAAATTACTTGCGTACTTCAAGAACTGCCCGGCTCTGGAAAATAACTTACAAGAACCTAGTTTTCTTCAGTCCCAAATGTTAATGGTCGAGGAGAAAATACACTGAGAAAAAAAAAATTGTTGGATTAACCAAATTCGCGGTCACCTACGTTCAAAGCTGTTATTTGGTTGGTACAACTAAACCATTCTTTTATTGAACGATTATTCGCTTCAGTCGATTCAAAATATTTCGATACAAACAAAAAAATTTATTGTACCAACTAAATAACGCCTTTGAACGCGGGGGAACGCAACTTGGTTCATCTAACCATTTTTTTTTTTCTCGGTGCAGGAAGACCGATTTGTTACCGATAGAGTCTGTATCACGCGCCCTCGACGCGATAAGACGCATTAAAAAATCCGTTGAACTCGCCCTACGCTATACGACGAAAAGTTTAGCGGTAGGTGAACAAGCTTGTTGTACAACGAGTAATATAATTACGGTGGCATGACGCTTTCAAGTACCGCATAGGTCCCGGAAGTGACCGGGCGCAATCGTAACGTACATAGACGAACATATGTACACCGTGAGAGCGTCGCTCTCGCACATAACAGAAATGTTTGTACAAATCTCCGTACACGCACGTGCGGTAAGCTAACTGAAACTCGGCACTTGACGCATGACAACGTAAATTACATTCACCCGTGTCTCTCACTGCCGGCTCTACATAACGGCGCATTCGTTACGATTATTAATATTTCCGGAAACCGATTATCTGCATCCATAAACGGTTCGCTACAAAAACCATTATCGATTGAGACATTTATTTTTCGCGTCATGAACAATTCCCGTTTATTCTCGAAACCGAGCGATTAAAAAGAAACCTGAAAAGATTATGATATTAAAAAAAAAAAAACACCAAAAATCGTTGAATTAAAAAAAATGAGAGTAAACTTTTCTGCTCGCCGCTTGTGTATATCGAAATTTTCAGAGAGGATTTAGGGACAACAGTTCAAATCGTTTTGCAATATTTATGACATTGCCCTTAAAAATCGGAAATAATATCTCTTTCGAATAAAGTGCGTTTTTGATTCAGTATTTTTAATTTCTCGCTGTCGAATCGACATAAAAAAAATTTAGCGCTTTTGTGGCAGTGCAGAGTGACTCGAATTTCCGATACAACCAAAAGAACCGACGCGACTTGTTGAATCCGTCCAGGCGAGTAACGCGGACGCGCCAGCGTCGCTTGCACCTACGTTCCCCTACACCCTCGATTAAATCGCCGAGCAGAACGAACTCGATTCTATTAGAGGAGAAATCTTATTGAAGTCGAGAGTTGGCGAAAGGACGAAGGAACGGAAGTGGGTGCGCGAGCCGCGCGAGAGATACTGAAACTAAGGGTGTAAGAGGTGGATCCGCGACATGGCGCGGGGGGTTGTTAAAAGGAGCGGCGGGGGAGTGGAAGGCGAGAAGAAACGGCGAGATTGGAATCTCTCGAAGCGTGTTTACCCGAGATCCTCGAGAATTCCGTTACGCTCGTCTCACTTTGTCGCTTCGAGATGTCGCGAGGGAACGACTATGACGAGACGAGCCATTGTCTCTCATTGGAACACTCGAGTCGAGGGGAACGCTGTGCTTCGAGCCCTTGTGAGAAAGAAGGGCCCTGTTAGGGTGAACGATGGCATTATTTTCCTGCAGTTCGATCCTCGACAACGAGGAGAGAAACCAAAACATACACCGATCTATCCACGACAATGTAGGGAAAATTTCAACGTAACAGGAGAAATGGGCTAAAATGGGTCACCAGAAGAAAACAAAAATAGACAAAAATCGCTCCGACTCTTCCGCAGCTAAACACACCCAGAAAAATAATTTATTTGACGGTCACCGTTTATTTAGTTTAAGTAAAATATTTATTTGATTTAAGTAAATATTTATTTCATTTAAGTAACTATTCAATTAATAAAAATAAATGTTTATTTAAATCAAATAAATATTTTACTTAAACCCAATAAACGGTGAGCGGCAAATAAATTATTTTTCTGGGCGCACGCTAAGAAGGTCCCGAGCTAAAGAAGCTGGTCTTCGATCTCGAAACTCCTCACGCTATTAATTCCTTGGGCTCTCCTCGTCCTCGAAACCACAGTTCGTTTCACCCGAGTAGTTTCGCAGTTATAAGCCGGCAGGTTGCAAGAGCCACTGCTGCAACCAATCCACTCATATGCGCGGCTTTCGAAGTTAGTCGAGATCAGCGTTATTTCTCGTTAAGTCTCCTGACGACTGTTAAATGATCCTCGACCTTTATCCGACCCGCCTCCGTCGTAGGTGCGGACTCGGCCACTGGGGCAAACTCAGAGGCTTCAACAATTCCGCCACTGCAAAGGTGTCCCAGTGAATTGGATAGAGCAGACAGGCCAGACTTGCACACAATTTCACTGAGGCACACACAAAGGGAGAGTATAATTCGTTCTCTCACCCTCGCGGCCCCTCTGATCTCCGCTCCACTCGGGGATGCCCAGCATCCCCCGTGCCCGCACATACCCACGAGGTTGGGTCGCGCCCCGTGTGCACACACCTCCTCCTCATCCTCACCCGCGCTGTCCTCCTCCTCTTGGCTCGTGCTGGTGCCCGATGCTACTGTCAGCCGTTTGCCGTAACATTTATTTATTCAAGCCCGACCAGTGTGGATGCAACTAGCGTACACCGACGGCAAGCCAGACTAGCTTGATGCACCGGCCGCTCTGCGAGGACCGGTAGCGGTTGCCATCGGAGGGTAAACCGTCGGGATACACATATAGCGAGGAAACGGTTTTTCGTCGCTCTCTCACCGTTCTGTCACGAGGTCCCAATTATTTTTATTTCCGAGGGAAAACGATAGCACGCTCCGTCGGATTCGGCTCGTGAAATGGGCCCTGCCACATTGCTGAGGGGAGAAAGCCCGATCCGCCAGTCGGCGATCCGACCGCGCGTTCATGATTAGCCAACTCGGGGAGCTGCAGTTGTATTTAAATAATCGTGTGTCCGTAGATAGAGGTCTATATATATATATATATGGATATAGTACGACGGGCTTCTGTATGTCTCGTCGAGTTGACACAGAGGCTGAGGATGTCTGTACCGAATTGCGAAACGAGAGCGGCAGAGAAAGGAGGGAGAGGGGGTGGAACGAGGGTTGAAGCAGACTGCTGGTGAAAAAAAAAAAAAAAAAAACGAAAAAAAAAATCAGGAGAACACTGCGGTGCCTGCGACAGGAACGAGGGTCGGGTGTGCTGTGCACGAAACGAAGGGATCCTCTCCGCATCATTTATTACAGAAGCTCCGGCTTCACGAGCAACGAGGCCTGTCTACACCCTGTACGACATCGATGTCACACAGAGAGTTGGAAAATACATGAATTCTTCTTTATTCCATGTCGCCTTATGTTCTCTTTTTATTTCTGTTTTACGTTCGTCGGGGAGACCGCGAAAAGGGATCGAGCCTGTGGGCGTATTTGTCAGGGGACTGGCAGCGTGACACGAATGAATTTTCTGACGTTTCTTTGTACAGTTGAGCTTGACATTTGGCGTGACGCGTTGACGAGAACGGCAAAGTCTTTCGTTGATTCGATTAGGGTTTGTCGAACTGCGCTCGCAAAAGTTTGAACAAGTTTCGTAGCTTTTGCGATGTCGGTGGTAGAAAGCCTTTGTAAAATTGCTCGGGGAAAACCGATATCGGCGTTGAATTGGTTTCTGACGATACTCCGACGCTCGATGGAGCGAAAGTTACAGTGCATGAAGAGTTACAGTGGGTTTGCCAGTCATAATTGAGTCTTCAAAACGGTGTAACTACGAGGATATTCGAGATCCGCCCGTCTGCGAAATACGTGGAATAGCGCTTGATTAATGGTATCGAGGAATCAATAACCGAAACGGGAAAGCAAATTCGTAGAAGTTACGGTTCTGTTACCGGTGGAAATCTGCCGGTGGATGTATCATCGGCGGAGCTCTGATGGGAGGATGGACGATGGAATTTCACTGGATGGCGAGGCAGCGAACTCGAAATGATTGATCGGGCAGGAAGACTGAAACACTTCGAGACTGATGCTATTACCGGGCTTCGAGAATCTATAGTAGGTCGAATGAAACAATTGATGGGGGGAGAAACAGTTAAACGACGATAACGAGTATTTGATTGGTATATTCCATTTTCGCCCCTTGTGCTGCCTTGGGGTAGTCACGTTCGGTGATATCCTTCGTTTTTACCGGCGAGGAAAAAAACGGCACATCGCTGGCTCCCCACTGGCTGCCGTAGGCCGAAAGGTCACATTGGTAATTCTCTGACCAGCATTGGCAGCCAGAGCGATCCCGAGGGTCTGCCGAGCACTGATAAGTACTCGCTAATCCTACTACGCCACTTCTTGGCAGATAAGTAATAAACCTTTCTCTCTGCGACGTCACTTCCGGTTTGAAAATCGCATTTCCAAGAGGAAGTGACGTCGTACCGGACACATGGATACTTTTTGGCGCGTGATCCCGTCATCTCCATCGTCCGTCGAGCGACGACGACACGGGGTCATGTGTGTTCTCGGCCGCATACGGCAAGTATTCTCTGAGGGGTGTTTGTTAGAGTGGTGAACGCGCACGTGCGGTTGCTACACGGTCCAGAGTAGATGCTGCAGGCAGTATGGGTACAAGGTGACTGTAGCCGCGGCAATGGGTTATGGCATTCCCTCCGTCCCTGTCGATCGCGTTCGTTATTGCGCACGCCATTAATCCCTTTGCAGCGCGCCACCCAGACTGCCACCCCCCCCCCCCCCCCCCCTCGATCAAGGCAGCGCTACCTGCGAGTGATTCCATACACTAGTCAAAGGACGATTACTGCATTTGTCATGCACTGCGTAACCCCGCCCGAGGTATCTGCAAGGTCGCGCTTAGCACGTTAGTGACGTACGACTAAGCCGAAATCTCGATAATGCCATGACGTGGGTGTCGATTACTAACACCCGGTCTTAGAGCGGGTTCGGACCAATTCGGACCCGTTCGAACGCCTCAGGTCCTTCGCGCCTCCCTTCGACGTCTTTATACGCGCTAAGACGGTCGGTCCGTGTATCCGTGACGTTCGTCCTTCGCGCGTCTTGGATTCTCAGCATCTGCCGCAATTAATGGGAAACCGATATTTCGGATATCCGTCATTCAAGGAAACCACGCCTCGTGGAACTGGCTAGATACGGCTCCTTATTGCCGCGGATTGCGAACCTGTCCGTTCCAGGTATCCTGAGTATTGGTACTATATCTTGATCCTGCTGCGAAGGATCATTTTCCCTGTCAGCTGAAACAGGAAATATAGTCTCGAGAGCCGCTTTCAATCGGCGCGGTCGCATGAGCAGTGTTCTTGAAGGGTCTATTCCGAATTTATGAGCAGTTCTTAGCCGTGAGAAACGACTCATAGCCTAAATGATCTTGGGAATTATTATTATCGGATTACGAAGCAAAAATGGTCTTCAATAACCGTGACCGGTAGTTACCCTTTCATGCCTCACATTAACCGTTCGACGATTGTAATTTCTTTTTCATTCGTACTTCAATAATTGTTTTCCGAAGAGCCGGATTCAAGTTCAGCTGTGTCGGAGAGTACAGTGGCAATATCCCGTTTTCGTGGATCTATCTTCTTTATTTATTTATGTGTTTCTTTTGTGTTCCATTCTCTCGTGACTGCCCGGGCAATTAGATCGTCGACATCGTCCGCTCGGGCACCGAGCGGCGAGCCGTGTAAGGTTTCCCAATTGAAAATCTCGTCGGAGAGCTTTATTTGCGGAGTGTGATGTACAATGAGGATGGCCTAGCAGACAAGAGCCACTGCTGCCCCCGTTGGTTTCTTCGGGCTTCGTTTCTTTTTCAGTGTCTCGAATTTCCTCGTTCTCGGTCTTCGGACCGTCTCTACCCACCTCGCTGTGTTCACCCTGCGTCTTACTCCGTTCCTGTTTCGGGTCCTCCTTCGGCCCTATATATCCTCGCTAGCGTAGTAAACAGGCGAATGAATTGGACGTTTCCAAGAGCTGATAAAGTTCCGTACCGTGTTTCATTCCATCTCCCCACCTCGTTCCTACGATCTTTTGCCCGTTCCCTTTTCCCCTCGGTAGCGAGCAGAATAGAGGTCCGGACGAGAAAGAGATCGTTTCATTAAGATGTTGTTGTCGTGGAGAACGAACATGAATGAAAGGGATGAGCAGGCCGGTGAGGCTCGCAGCAACGACCAAAGATACTTTCTTGCACGAACAACGAGTATGAGAGGACCAATGCAGGGTCGCGCCGCTATAGGGCATCGGCAAGCCGTTTTCGCGTCGTTGCCTCTAACTACCTCTCAATCGGACCCCTCATCGTGAAGAGCCTGGAATTAAATACAGAAATCCCTCTGCCGAGCACTCTAACACTAACCGGACCCTCCCTTCCCTGGTACTGCCAACTCGACGTATCATCGTCTCGATTTGGTCCCTGAAGGAAGCTTCATCGTCACTTCCGGCAGCGTCCACTCGTATACTCGAGCTCGTTGTAAAATTCGACGACGGGAAGAAAAGTTATCGACGGATAGAGAGGCGTTGTTACTTTCGATGTTTTGATCGCGACGAGTCTCGAGTGCTCGAACAATGTCTGGCCAAAAATGCCACAAGAGTTATGCTCAATCAATTGTACTTATGGCATCGGGAAGTCGTGTTCTCGTCGCTGCCTCTAAGTACCTCTCAATCGAACCCCTCATCGTGAAGAGTCTGGAATTAAATACAGAAATCCATCTGTCGAGCACTCTCACACTAACCGGACCCTCCCTTCCCTGGTACTGCCAACTCGACCTATCATCGTCTCGATTTGGTCCCTGATGGAAGCTTCATCGTCACTTCCCACAGCATCCACTCGTGTACTCGTAAAATCGTCTACGAGCTCGTTGTCAAATCCGACGAGAAAAAACGTTACAGACAGATACAGAGTGGTTGATATTTCCGATATGTTTTTTGTCAACGAGCTTTGTCGAGAGTTTGAGTGATGTTTCTACAAACGTCAAAAGAGTTATATCCAATCCTTTGCGAATCATGGAAAAAATTACAACGCCGATTGTCAAATAGCGCTATCACTCGAAATCGCTAAACTCCAAAGCGTGCAGATGTTCTCGAAACTTTTTTTTTATCCTTTGTCCTTCGCTCCGGCTTCAACCAAATTCGTAACACCCATTTACATTCGGCGCTTGTGTCGGGCAAACAATAGGCATGAATATAAAAATACAAAATTGTCCCAACAACAGACTCGGCATCCGCAGGCACCGCAGGACTTTTCGAACTTCAACGTGACTCGCGTGGTCAACCACCTCAGAGGCATACCTCCGCTCCAGAATTCTAAAGTATCTCAAGTTTCCGACCCTCCGGGCTGCGTTTCAGCTGAGCTGCATGAAATATTTAAACCGACAAAAAAAAAAAAAAAAAAAAAAAAATTCTATGCCTTCTCATGTTTCTCTGTGCCGTACCGCTGTGCAACTAACTGTTCGTCGTCAGACCTCGCCTATTCATATATTACGTCCCATGTACAGACGTACATACGGTTAGTACGTTATATATACGTACACCAATTCTGTGTGCCCTCAACCTGGCTTTCTCTCGAGATTTACAGCGGTGCACCGCATTCGCCCTTGCCGCAGCAGTGCACCGCGTGCGTGCTTAGGATTACGTACGCGTCGCAGTGTACGGGAGCAAGTGTGCCGCTGCACGATGCACCGTGCTCGCTACGATATAGTAAATGCGTACACCATTCTACTACAAATATACACACATATGTGCACACAGGCCGCTCTGATACGCGGGAACTCGACGTGCGTTTCCGTCAGAAAATGAAAAATAAAATAAAATAAATAAATAATAATAATAAACGTGCCATTGATCGAGCAAGCTGGGATAAAACCGTCGCGCCCACGTACGCTGTATGCAAACGCGCGAAATAATCCTGTTAAGGTAAAACCAGTTAACGACACGTGTGACAGGGTAGGATATTTGCAAAGCTCAAAAACGTCGGTTATCCAACGGTCGTAGAGCGAAGTATTGACTCGTTTGTGTACTTCCGCTATTACGTCGTTCACTCCTGGCTGCGGGGGGTGGAAGAAGTAGCGGTGGCGGAGGAAAACTCCCGGAGCTAACACTATGCAGCCAGACGCAACTTGCATCTACGAGTTGGAACGAGTTCGGTGAAAAAAAAAAAAAAAAACGAGGAATCCTTAACTCGGCATGACTCGTGCTTCATAATGACTCCGGTTATCTGTTTCCAGGACTTCCTCGTTAACGTCCGAGTGCAAACTTCTCGTGAGCAAAAATTTTCTGGTACTACGAGAGTGAGATTCCACGAGTACCTTCCTCTCTTCCAACCGGATGAGAGAAGATGCATCGTGCTCTCGTAATTATTCAGTCACTCGGGTTTCTTGACCTCCTTCACTCGTCTCTCCGGGCGGTTCGTTTATTTTTCGCTAAGCGTTACTACAGGCTCTTTCGATTTGAAAAATCCCTCTCAATCGGAGGATCACTGAGCGGAGCAACTGTGGAGCGGAGGGATTTTAGCATTCGGAGTCACTCGTGGGCGGCGACCCGAACGGAAACCTCAGATCCCACACTTGCGCGCAACTCAATGTATACGGGCTTCCATTAAGTGAGCTACTGCGCACGAATACGTTTCTACTTAGAGCCAGGCTCATGCCTGTGCGTAAACGCCACGCAGGTCGGAGTCGCGGTCGCATTTACTGACTAGACGTTTCGGAATATTTGTGAGGAAGCGACAATTCGTCGGTTTGGCATTCATCCTTGTCGTAGTTACCGACGTAGCCGTAACTGGCTGTCGAAGTGTGCTGAAATCTTCGACCGACCCCACGGTGAAGCCGTAACCGAGTCGTCTTCACGATACGAACCATTCAGCTTACCTACACCCTACTTCAAAGGAGTTTCCCCGTTCGCCACCGCACCTTACCCCGTAATCATCGTCATCCGTCGGTGTCCGAAGATTTTGTCTCCGTCGCAAAGCCCCGTAAACTCCTTCACCGCAGTAACCTATTCCACTTCTTTGCTTCGACTCTGCACAAGAAACAGGCCGGGTTGGTAAAGTCAAGTTAGTTAGTCATCATTTTCAGATGATGTCAGTTCGTATTTCCGATGAATCGATGAATCGTATTTGAATGCCGTGAGTCGAGCATTTGAATAAAAATCGTACGCAATTCCGTGCGGAAGAATTCCGGTACATATTTGTATAAAGTTTCATTCAATCTCGAGTCTCCGGATCCACCGAAGCCCGGAGTAGACGAACCGGAAGTGAAAGATTCGCCCCGCTCGACTAGCTCACGGTAAACAGGGAAGCTATAAAAGAACCGAGTCAACTGCGTATAGCCGACAAACAATTTTATGTGAAAACATCTCGTAGTACTTGAAGGACCTCCTTTTGAAGACACTTTTGATTATTTTACTCCACCCCAAAGTCAGCCCCGTAGCGCTTTTTGAGGGTTCCGCAAAGATTTTTTCCCGTAAAAAGTTGATTGCCGAAATCTCTTCGAACTTCGGAAGCCAGGATCCCCGCAGATCCGCTCGGGGATGTCCCATAGCGGATCTGCGGGGATCCTGGCTTCAACGTTCAACAATCCTTTGCGGTTGCGGAGTTGTCAACCGAGACGAAGGAGGGCAGCGATTGCAGAAGAGGCGAGTTGATAAGGCATAGTCATTTATCGCGAATTAATATGCTACAGGACCGTCCCCGGATGCCTCTGAGAAAGCGGCACTGTACGAGCTTTAAAGGAGTGCACGACGGGGAGGACAACATGGTTTCCGAGATACAGAGGAGGGCGCCGAGCTGACGTGCGATTGGTTCGACGGGTGTGGCGGAGAAAGGGATGAGGAGGGCTCAGCGAGGAATGGGGGAACGTTGGGAATTTAAAATAGATTTGCTTGTACAAAAAACCCTTCGACGGTTCTGGTCCCACACCCCTACGAGGCTTATCGCGAATGGGTCTCTTACTCTTGCTACCTCGCACACCCTCGAGAGCCACTGCCATTCCTGAACTCCTCGTTTTCGTTCCTACTCAGCGCCAGTTACGATGTTGGTGGCGTTGGTTTATTCAGTCCCAGAATACCTTGCGACAATTTTCTCGAAGATGTGTCTTCACGGTCTTGGCGATAACAGTAGACTTCCCCTGTTCCAAAGAAACAAACGATGAACAGCGATGTCTACGATGAACAGTGATGTGTACGATCTGGATGGAGAACGTTCGATATTCCTTCTTCCACTGATACGATTGGTGATACAACCCCCAGTTACAGGAGTATTCTCAGGAATCCGCTCGGTTCTCTTCCGACACTCTTTCAAGGATTCCTAGCTGATCAGACTCGAGACAGTTGGCAGTGCTGGTGGCACTGGGTTATCGTCTCGGTGAGGGTAGTAATGTCGATAGCGGCGGTGGCTCTCGATATAAGGAGACAGAAGCGGAATGCCAGGAAGGAAGAAGACGGCAAAGAAAGCGGGTGAGAGGGTGAACAAAAGCGCGGGGGTGAATAGGCTTTGGCTCGACCCTACGGTAGTCTTCTACATCCAACACACCCCAACCTCCCTTATTTTCGCCAAGACCAGCCGGCGGGTTTTTTTTCTCTTCTCACCATCTCCACGTTTCTTTCTTGAATTCGTTTACTCGCCATCCCTCTAGCCGCAAAAGCTTATCTTTCCGTTCTTCAGCGTGTACCGCGTCACCGCAAGCAGATTCGAGAGAATGAAAGATCTCGGATAAGGCCCGACGACCTTGTCCCTTCCATATTATCCGCTGGCGAGGCGACACCCAACTGGTTTTAAGGCCAATGCGAATTTGCCCGTTTGTAATAGCGGGCTTGTGTCTGAAGCGAGGAAATCTGGTCTTTCACACATGATAAGTTCGTCGGTTATGTTTGGTGTACGAGAAAGAAGACCAGATGGATACAGCGAAGGTGAAACGGAGAAAGAATGGACGACGTCACAGTGGAAGTGTCCATTTCGGAGGGAACTTACGACAATGTTTCTGAACAGCTATTTTCTTCCTCCTCTTCCATTCCATCTTTCTCTCACTCTCCCCCATTCTCGAGTAGACAAAGATTTTCTATCTGTTCCCCAAGCGTTCGCTTTTCTCCTCGCTGTCCACTTTCCTATCCTCTCCGGCGCTTGTACGTCAGTCGCTCTTTCCATTTCACCCTCTGTGACCATGCACGTCTGTCCGGAAAATGCCATGCAAGGATATCGAGTGAACCCCACGACCACGGGGGTGCGACGAGCAAGCAAAAGAGAAAGGAAAGAATGAACAATTGGCTCGTGACGCTGCCTCGGCTCGACCCCATTCGATGTTTGTCTTGGACCAGAAGAGGCGTCCGTAATTTAAAGTCCGAGACTCACCCCCCCGCGTTCGAGGCATTGCGCTGGGAAAAGTTCGACGACGATCGTACCAGCCCCCATCGGGAACATGCACACTGGCCTACCAGTGACGAGATTCTGGGGCACTCACAAATCCATTGCCGGTGGCGCTCGTTAAAAAAAAAAAAAAACAAAAACTTTTCTTTTTCGTTTGTCCGTCAGAAGCGAGCAAAAGTAGAGATGTCAGCACTACGGGAAACTTTGAAAATGGGACGTGTTCGATCGGATATCGTCGCGGAGTTGTTTTCTACGGTACTGCACTCGTAATTTGGATAGTTCTTTCGAAGTTTCGCTTGCTGCAAACCTAAAAAAAAGGACGCCTGTTCGTCATATTGACGTCATACGCAGATATTGCTTTCACCAGTTCTAATCGATCGTTTGTTTGTTTCTGTTCGCAGGAGGTCTCATGGGAGCCTAAAGATGACCGATACGATGGTCCTTCGTGTCCTCCTGGCTCTGCTGGGAGGCACGCAAATCCTCCGAGCCGAACCATCGCCCGCACCGACTGTCAAGAGCGCCGGTAAGTGGATTCGTTTGGATCGAAACGTTTTGCCCACTTTTTACGTCATATGTCCAATTTTAATTGCGATAAGCATAGGTCATACGGTACGCGAAAACGATTCGCTAAACTTTCCACCGTTCTGAATCGTGAAAATCATCGGCGCCGCCGTCATCTACTTATTCGGTTCCCGATATTACCATGGCCCATTAGCGAGGTACGCAAGGGGCAATTGGATATGCAGGTTGAAGGGGTGGCAGGATTTCGAGAGGTAAGCTTTCTATAGGTTACCCCGGAGAGGGCAATCCATTCACGGGTAATTACGAAGGGCGTTCGCGCACTCGATTGCCAGCTATATATGTATAGGTGTGGTATAGCTCCGAAGGAGCTGCAGATGGGATGAGGCAATCGAGCGTGCTCCCGCAGGAAAATGTAAGGACGTGGTTGGCGTCGCTGAATGGATGATGTAGATGGGCTTTGAGAAGAGAAGCAATCCCGGGAGGGTTAAGCACGGCAGCAGCGCCACGACGAGAGGGACATGCGATCGTTCCGACGATGTAATTGTATGGCCCAACTGACGCGACGTCACTATACTTGCCACCACACACATTAGGGCTCGTACCAAAGTTGTGCCGTCAGAGCAGTCCGTTGGATCGCTACTGAAGCTTACATGTGACAAACTTACCCTCCCAAAGTGCTTGCCCCATCGTACCGACGTGTCAAAGGGGCTTTTCTACGTTTGACGATCATGAAAGCAGTCTCTTCGTAATGGCTCAGAGTGAAACGCTTGATTTGAATACGTCTCGACTAAGTCGCTGAGCAATCTTATACAGATCAATGGTTTATTCCGTACAGTTCGGGTCTGTCGCATGAGATCCAATGGGAGAGGACTGTTTTGCGTCAAATTGTTTGTCCGAGCTTCCCGGCTGTGAAACTTTTTAATGGTCGCATGACCTTTGGTCCGGTCACGAGTTTCGTCATAAAACTCGTTCGAGATTCTGTTTGTATCGAAAACAACTTCACCAAGTTTCTCCACGGGCTTGCTCTTTATTCTGTTTTGAAATTGCTAAAAAGTTTCACTTCGCTGTGTAAAACTCATCCCATGTAAATCGATTTGGAGTGGAAAGATCGGAAACGTCATTGAGCTCACGCACCGTCAAAATTTTCGGTACGAGAATGGCGTGTGAAACGGTTGATGACACGTAGCTGCAACGACCACCGTTTCCAATGCTGCACCCTTGAACCGAGTGTACTGCTCACTCGTCTCCTTTAATCCGACTCTCCTGCACTTTTGCTCTTTTTTTTTGTTGTTCCTCTTCACAGTTCTCTTGAAAACCTGACAATTTTTTTTACTAATTAACGATTGTTCGCTGTCCACTTTTCGCTCTCGGCAACGATTGCGCCACTTTAGTTACGCTGGAGCACCATCGGCCCTTAACAAATATAATTACGTAGTGCTAGTTTGTTTATTGAGTTTCCCCACTCAAATGCGGAGAGAGCGGCGGAGAGCGAGCTACGGAAAGGGAAACAGTATAGGTTGGGAGAGAGCGGAAGCCAAAAAATTGTGACCCGGTTAGCGTTTGGCCATACTCGTTACTGCTAGGTTACGAGGGTAGGGAGACTATGCGACTATGCGAGGGGCATAAAAAAAGCGTTCCTCTTCTAAATTACACCAGGGTTCTATCTACTGCAAAGTAATCGAGTCGCGGATCCCCCGGTAATAAAGAGTCAAAATAGCGCCAGTGCGATAGAACCAACGACTGGTGGTGCACACAACTGCACACCCATAAGTATCAACAAGCAAACCCAAGCAGGATGTATATGCGAGGTATCCGACGTTTCTGGTCGCGAAATGATTTTCCGATAAAACGATTTCCACCGATAGTTGACCCGTCCCGCTAAACCAGCTCACTGGCTTTTACGAAATCGCGGCTAAAAACGGGGGTTCATGCGAACTATCCTAGATCGTAGCGACAGCGTGGATGACGTATGAAAGGTATTGCGATGCGCGTTTTCTCGCGCGAATCCTTAGCTTTCGCGACGACTTTCGGTAAAGTCTATTTATCAGCAGGTCATTCAGGGGAATTGGGGGGGGGGGGGGGGGGGGGAGAAACAGATCCCATCTTCTTTCCCGTGCACGGGTGTACGAAAGATCTCGGAAAATACGCCGACTCACGACGAATTACTCTGAAACCCCTTCACCCGACGCCAATCGCTATCGCCTCGGGTAATTAATAACAGTCTTCCGTGTTTGGGGCGAAAACCCGTGGGAGAATAAAATGGCTGTGTATATGTATATCTATATATTATGATAGCGAGGGCGTGCGGTCTAACGCTCTCGAGAACTCTGCTTCGCGATAAGTCTCCATAGATTGTTGAAGACCTTTTCCCCTCCGTCCCTCTTAAACAACCGCCGACTAACTGCTGCGCTCACCAAAACCCAATCGCCCACTCGAAAGACGAGCCGCGGCTTCCTTTGGGAACTCGAAACTTTTCCGAAGATAATGGAAGCGGGGTGATAAACGGATGTTGCGATGATATTGGAAATATTTATCGGTCGAATTAGCGCATGTTACGGGAAAATTCGGTTAAACCAGCTTCAACTTTGCCGTGAGAAACGGCGAGTCAAGAGACATCGGTAAAAGGATCAAGGAATTGGACAGCGTCTCGACACCAATTAGCGATTTCAACCTGTCGCTCTAAATCATACGGCTTGATGTCGCGCGACCAGAGTCAGAAGGGCGTATTCCGCCTTCTTTCAGTTAACAACAATAATAACAGCGAATATCGGTCAAAGATTTCCACCGAGGAAATCGGCTGAAAAAAAGTAACAACATTTTTTTATAACGTTTTTCACTAATTACAAATAAAAAATAAGCAACAAAAATATACAAGCCATTACGTCTGTACGAATGGAGAGAAGGAAATGAGAATTAAAAGCTCTCGATAAAAGTCTCGCGATATTGAATGGACCTCGACCATTATTCTCGATTTTATGGATCGATCTGTCTTCACCTTCGGGTTCCCGGTTTTCTGCGTCCATGCTCTCTCCCTTCCTCTCCGCTGGATGCTCTGCACGGGGTCACTGGTTGCAGGAATCCTCTGCAGAAGGAGGCGGAGGGCCATCGATTTATCACTCTCGGTGAAGGAGGGTTCGGGGAGGAACTGCATGCAGGGCGGTTATACTGTCGTTCTAACGGGGTGGTAAGATAGTGGGATATAGATTCGTAAGTTTTTCCTCTGCGCACAGTGGACTGGTCCGGGCTATCTCGTGCACCCTCTCTTACCCTACGGTGTAACGAGCAGTAAAAGCAACGTCCGTACTATTACATATTCGTAGTGGCAAAAGCTCAGCACTGGCTACGGGTCAGCGCTGTGTATACACGGCGGACTTATAGGTCGGACACACGTTGACGACGGGTGCTCGATAGAGGACCCGGTAGAGCACAGAAGCAAGGAATGGCATGCAGCACAAGCCGCGTTCCTCAAACCCCCGTGTGCACCAACGCCTCGCTCGAGATTATACGCGATGGCGTGTATAATGTAGAATCGCGGTGCGCGTGACCCCGATATCCTGCAGCCCCCGAGATGTGCCAACGGGGTGTGTGCCGTGCTTGTATGCGTGTACGTGTACACAGGAAGGGGCGAGGACTGGCGTACGGAGACCCAGCCTCGTAGCGCATAGAGATCAAGTGGCGAGAGGGACGAAAGGGAAGAAAGAAAAGCCGGAAAGCCGGGGACCAAAAGTACGTAGAGTATATTGCACAGTTCGCTGGGTCACCAATCTCGAGAGTCGCTGGTAAAAACTAAGATTACAACGGGATGCAATCAGCGAGTCCGGGACCAAAGGGGACCGAAGCTGTGGGCTACCGAGGCTCTCTTCGCCTCCCGCACCGTGGACCACCCGCGGATTAACAGTGGAAACTATTGTTTTGCTCGTGGGAAAGGTGCAATAGCACAGTTACATGCAAGCAGAGGAGCCGCGCGACAGGGAAATTCACACAGTCTCGTACGAAGAAAATTGTTACCCAGTCGACTTTCGGTGTCCCGTCGTTGCATAGCCCGTTTCGCCTGCTGGCTCGGTCCGCACTGGACCGGGAAGTCAAGGAGGAGGTGGGGAACGAATAGTTGAAAAAAAAAGACGCGGGGGTTGAAACACGACAGCGAGAGGGCGGGGTACTGATACAGGATAGGGAACAGGAACGACGGGAATAGTGAAAAAGAGAAGAAATCGGAGAACACCGGTGCGCCCGGCAACGACGAACTTTCAAGTTTGTATGCAGAACTCGAACAATCGTCGTTCCGAGATACTTCTTTTTTTTTCTTTCTTCCGTTCCTCGCACACCGGCCTTGTCCGAGATGAATACGCTTAGTGCGCGATAATTTTCAATTCATCCTTGCGCGGAGAGACTAACGAGACCAAGATTGGGCGACGGGAGAATATGTATATATATATATATATATCAAACCTTCGTATCTATGTTCGTTCTCGATCTTCGCGGAGGGGTAATACCGTAGTTTGAATAGATTCACAGAATTCTCAGGAATTATTCAGTAAAGCGTTATCAATTTCAACATCGCGACCAGAGCAATTCCTGATATTCCTTCGTTCAGATCAGATTGCATGAAGATTCTTATTTCGGCAAAAGAAAATTAATAATTGCCCTTTCCAGTTTCTAGAACTTCGTAGCTGCTTAATTTTCAGTAACTTTACTAATTTCTCGACAACAACTTCACGCCAACAGGGAATTGCGACGACGAAGTCACCACTAACGAATGCGCTATCGGCCAATTTTTTTTTTTTTTTTCCCGATATTTCAATTTTCCTTCACTCATCCTGATCCTCATTCTGCTTTGTCGATTGAAATCGGCAAAGCGATAGTATCGTCGACGATCAAACGGAATCGAAAGGGAGCAGCGGGGTCGTGTGTACGCTCATCCCCTTCGCTGTTAGCCCCCGTTTCACGAACAGGGGTAGTTTTTCGTCAATAATCCTCCTACCCCTGGGCGAACTCGCTGGCGAGTCTGGTCGCAGCATCGGCCGCTGCTGCGTTTATAGTCGCAACATAGAGCCAGCCGGATCTCTCTTTGTCTCTCTCACCTGTCTCTCTCTCTTTCTCTATCTATCTATTCGCATGTCTGTAGAGTAGTTTATTATTCATTGGGATGCTGCATTCCCAACGCGGATAAGCGGCACATTGTTTATGCATTAGCTCATGGCCAGCACCGCCGCTCTTCTGCCGGCCTGTCCTCCCTTCTGGCTTTGCAGCAACAGTACCGGCAGCATCACGGCGCAACGGAACAGCACAAGCTTACCCTCCGCCCACACGTCGATCTGTCCGTCGTAAACTAAAGTTCATTTTGCCTTTTTCCACAGCGCTGACGAGACTGCGCCTCTTCGATCACTCTGTGTGTGACTGGCGCTGACTCTTCCGCACACCTTTGATTACACGCTTTACTCGATCAAGCCTTTGTCCAGTGAAATTGTCGCGAAACTTTCGCATTTCCCATTCTTTGTGCGACCAAGGGAGACCGGGCAGATTGCATATTATGGGAGAAAGAGGAAAAAATTAGCGAACGATCGACTGGTACTCAAATTGTCGCGTGGTCTGAACGATACGACGCAAAGTGTCCTAGAATTTCTTTAAGTGATCCTCTGATTTTTCTTCAAAAGCTTCGCTTGATCGACCCCGTGTCCAGTGAAACAGTCGCAAAACCATCTTGTTTCGAATTGTTCGCATGACTTGTTCGAATTGTTCGCATGAAAAAAAAAAAAAAATCGGCCGACCATCGACTGGTACTCAAATTATCGCATGGTCTGTACGATACGACGAACGTCTGGACGATACGACGCAGTGTCCTCAATACCAGTTCTTTAAGTGATCCTCTGGTTTTTGTTCGAAAGCTTTACTTGATCAACCCTGTGTCCAGTGAAATTGTCTGTCCAAAGGACAGGCCATTTTCCATGTCAAGCAAAAAAAAAAAATCGGCCGCCGATCGACTAGTACGCAAAATATTGCAAGGTCTGGACGACAAGACGCAAAGTGTCTTCGGTACCATTTCTTTAAGTGACACCTTGCTTTTTGTTTGCAAGCTCCATTAGGATCATCATCGAGAGACGCTCGTCGGAAATCTTTGAAATTTTATCTCGAAAAAGTAAAGTAACGCTTCCTCATCACCGTTGATCGGGGACTTCCAAGGTTACTTTATCATCCGCCGGCAAGTTTTTAAAAACTTGCCGGCAAGTTTTTAAAAACAGTCTTCGAGACTCGAGCGTATCCGATGAACCGAAGTTTTTCAGTACTTGAAGTGCCAAACACTGTACCTTTTACTCTTCTCGAGAGAACGAAAAGAGTAAGAGAGCTTGCCGAGAAATGATGGGTAAATAAGGGAATCTTCCGGTGAGATAATAAACCTCCTAAGAGCCCCACGTGGCCTGTCTTCCTTACATGATGAACGACGCACGCGTACACGCCCGCAAATTCAATATAATGTTTTTACCATAAATCAAAGTCGTCGCGAAGTGAGGCAGAGGAGGAAGAAAAAAAAAAAGCGAAGAAAATTTGGTGCGAAAGTTGGAAGATGAGCTCGGCCGCAGTCTCGGTATACATATTTCTGTTAAATTGGCGCGAATATTTGATACAGAGAGCCTCACTTAGAGTAGCTAGGCCGCGTAAGCTTCGTCAATTAATTATGCAATTAGCTATATTGGCCAGGGGGAGATACAGCTCTCGTTCGCCTCCGTTCCTCTTTCCCTCGTTTTCCTTCTCGACGAAACTATGAAATTTATGTAGTATGCAAATACCGCCTCAGCCTCGACTCTTCCCCACTCTTCCGGCTTCGTTAGAGGAATCCTGCAGTGCGCCGCGCCGCACGGAGAATGAGAAGAGCGAGTAGACGATATCGCACCGAGGGCGAAAGGTAGAGACCGAGCGGGCATGAACGAGGAGGAGGGAAATGAAAGATCGCGAGCGAAAGATAATTTAACTCATCGTAATATATAAAGTTCTTGCGGTCTTTCTAATTGGACAATTAAGTAGGTTCGGAATTAGTTTTCCAAAGTCCCGGGATTTTAATCGGAGACTATACTCGATCGTCCCGATCGTGAGTTTTTCTTATCGGGAGCGTCATTCGGATTCTTCCGGCGCTTCGCGACCGTCCCGACTCCGTGCCTTTATTTTTAATGCGCCTGAAACTTTCATGGTCTCCCCGCCTTTCATCGATACACAATGTATCGATACACAATGCCGCGGTATTAATTAGTCGGTTTCCCGATTGTTTCATAATTTTTTTCACGGTGCTATAACAAACGCGGATTTAATAATAAATGAAAATAACAAGGGGAGCTCAGTTCGGAGCGGCAGGGACGGTAGCGGTTTAATTTTTGCATTGTAATTAACTGTGCGCAAGTTGGTCCAACGCTTGTGTGTGCGGGGCGGAAAGGTGGGACTGCAGGTTGACTCGAAATAATAATACCGTCGCTTGCATGCATTGTGCAATTAAGGCCACGGACCATTTCAGTCATTCAGATTTTTCCATTTTTTTTATTCATTTTTTTTTAATGCTCTCACCGCCCTTTCTCTACGTATTAATTAGCGCCGGTCACGAGCACTGCACCGTTTTGTCCTCTCTTAGACGACTGTGGGCTTCTATACTCTATTCCATACATCTTTCAAACTTTCATCGTCACGCCCTCCCCGTCACCCTCCCTCGCAAATGAATAAGAACCCTTCATTCGTCTTAATTAAACATACCGTCGATTAATTATATGTCCATCGTAACGCCCTCTCGGCAACGTGCATTCCTCCCAAGGAACGATCGGAGTGGAAAAATTTCTTAAATTTAATTATTCATTTAACATTTCAACTTTTTCATAAAATGGTAAGATTTTTTTTTCATGCAAACGATTTTGAGAAGCTGCGTTTTTTATAACTTTTAACACCATTATCGTTAGTAAAATAATTAGTAATTAGTAAATTATATATTTAAATACCGAAAGAAAATTTCACGACATAGAGCGAATAAAATCAGCTGATGCGTTTTCGTTTCGGGGAATTTCTGATTCCAGGTCGTCGATATATTCTCAGATTAAATTTCTAAAATATATCGGTAACCTATTTCCACACCTTGCTCGGCTCCGGGCTATCGCAGTAACGCACTGATTTAACCGGAGGGCGAGGATAGCCCGAACGAATAAACGTCGTAACTCACGTTCAACAGTTACGAACGGTTCAATCCACAATTGGAAGCGTTCCAAGGACGCGCTTCGAGTGCCACACGAGGTGGACGGACTCGTACGGGTAAGAAGAGAGCCACCGGAGGGTGCACAGCTGAAGAAATTCCCGAGAATCCTAAACCCTCGCTGCCGGGCTCGGCTCTTTGGAGAGATTAATTTCGAAGTCTCGAGTTCTTATGGAGCACGGCTGCTGCAGCTGAGTCTCCGAGTCTGCAACATTCGGTGGCGTTAACCGTGTCGGTGATAAGCTGACCCTACAGGAGAAAAGATCCGTAACGTTTTTAGCCGCCACTTGCATTCGATCTTCGTCGAATTTGATATTTTCTATTGATCTTGCGCGCTCTCCTGCTTCATTGACCATTGCCGTTCATTAATTTTTAATTGAATCATCGACGATGAAAATCATTTTAAAAAAATCAACGAATGCGCATTTTTCACTTGGAAGAATACTGATCTTACCCAAGAAAATATCTATAAAGTTTTTAGCCGCCACTCAAATTCGATCTTCGATGAATTCGATTTTTTCCATTGATCTTTCGCATTGCCTTTCTCCGCTCACCATTACCGTTAATGAATTTTTCATTTAATTATTGGAAAAGAAAATCATTTTTAAAAATACGACGAATTTGATATTTTCCATTGATATTGCGAGCTGCCCTTTTTCTCTCGCCATTACCGTTGATTAATGTTTAATTTCATTAACGGAGATGAGAAGAATTTTTAAAATATCAACGAATGCTCATTTTTTACTGAAACGAGAAGATAATTAATATGGTTCACGAAAAACGCATCGTTCACAGTTTGAATTAATAAATTTCAACGGCATCAAGAAGAAACTTCCCTGACGCATCGGGGCTTCCCTATGCGGCGTGAAGTAACGAACGAGAGTAAATTGAGTACAGAATCGATTGATCGTATATACGAGCGAGCGGGTGTTGGCTAGCAAGCGTTAATCTATAGATATAGGCGGGGGCATGAAAGTACGGCCCAGTTAGTATACTACAAGTACGTGTATATCTACCTATACCTGTACTATATACATTCGTTGAAGCACGAGTTACCGAATATATGCGCGAAACGTAGCGGCTAACTGAGCCAACTACCGCAACTTACCCAATTGCGGCTACGGGCCGTTCGTAACTATCGAACGTGAGTTATGGCGTTCGTCCCCGGGCCGTGGGGTCGCCCGCCTTCATCTCGTCGCTGCACACGGGGTCGGTGCACGGGGTGAGAATCGATGCAACGAGCGCGTGACATGCTCGCCCCCTCCCCCTCCACCCTGCCCCTTCCCCCCCCCCCCCCCCCCCCCTAACGACCAAAACTCCGAGACTTGTAGATATAGCTGCCTGCGTTCGAAGCTCGCTGAGCAGATTCCAATCACATTTATTCGTGTATATGTATATATACATGTATATGCTGTAATTTACTGATAACACAAACTTTTCGAAACATTGAAACTAAAATCTGGAGTAATGATTACCTCTCATAATAACAATGATAATCTGACATTATTTTCTCCCAGTCTTGTCACGTGAAAAAAGATTCTGGATCCGAATACAAGAGATCGTCAGGCAAATCCCAACGCCGGGTACGGTGCTAAGGTGACAATGTCAATACTCCGACAGTCGTCGGACGAATTTAAGTTTGAGAAATCCAATTTGACACTTGAAATCGTATTTACGAACTTTATTTGATGCACAGAAAAAAGTTACACAAGGCTTGAGGCTAAATTTTTTTATATTGCTGCATTTTGTTAAAAGACGGACGACCCAATAATCGGACAGTCCAAAGAGGTGAGGTAGCCAGCTTTCTTGTCTTCAGTTTTATTCGGCGTAAATATCTTTTTTTTTAAATTGAATGAATAAATGGGAAAGAAATTCTTTTAGTTAATATGACTTAGTTTAGTGCATACATCAGAATTTTCGAAATATCTGATTTTATGAAACATTGGGACACACAGTGTTCGAATATAAGTGCGTACCGAAAAATCGCGTCCGTGGAATGGTACATTTTTAGACTCTCTTGTTATTTCTGTATCTTTCTACAATTAACCGATGTGTTTTGGAAGACTGGAAACTATCAGCTTGACATAAGCTTTAGTAATTTCCACAAAAAAAATTCTTCTTGACCATTTAATAAATGTTGGAATCTGAGGATGCTCTTAACCGTCCGACCATCGGTACTTCTACCTTGCAGATATGTAAAAAAAACTAGCTGGAAGATTTTGAAAAAAGATGTAATGCAAGAGACATCAGAGGAGCAGAAAAAAGTCCTATTTGAAAGATCTATGCGATTGATTAAAATCTGCAATTTTCATCTTTACACTGACCCGATATATCGGACGGACGATAAATGTAATACGTCGGACGATGATTTTCCCGTGAGTCGGAACAGGAAACTCAATAGTCGGAGTCGATGTACTGTCGGTGGAACAAACGAGTCGAGGGATGAAAGTCTGCGCTCAATTTCGCCGCAGCTCGTTGGAAATCTGTTCGACTTCCCCTTTTTTTTCAGCGTTTTTTTAAAATCTCGCCACGAATGCCTTTACAGCCGTTACGGTGCTTCCTTTCTGCAGCGGTGTGCAGCATTCCGCGCGATTGCAACGAGGGAAGTACAGTTCCCGATTGAAACATTCTCGTCGCTGTGCGAAAGCGACCGTGCAGTTCTGCCCTTTGACCCCTTACCTGAGCAAAGTCGGTGCTTTTGCGAGCCCTGATTTCCCGTCAAGCCCGCGGGAACCGTCGGGAAGGCTCGTACACTTCCACAAATTTGATATTTCTCAATTTTTCTCAACCGATATTGCCTCGTCGGGATATTAAAGAGCACTGAAAAATATGTTACTACCCGCGAAGCTTTTCCCGCCCTAATTAGATATCGCTATAACGCTTCATTGGCGACTCGCTCTGGAAGGAAAAATCACTGCCGAACGGACGAATATTTCACATCGAGAAATACAAAAATTCACATCGAGAAATACAAAACGGTTTCCAATCGAAGATCGTCAGGATTCAATTACTTAAAATCCTATACGCTGTGAATTCTCTGGTAGTGCCGAGTTGAACGCTAGAGGTGGAATTGAGCTCTCCAATCAGTCACGATGGCAGCGAACGAAATAAATTCACACAAGCTTTCACCCCGAGACTTTCCTGACACGGCGACGTTCGCCCCCCGTACCCTCAGTCTGATGTGTCGTCACTTTGTGAGAGGCAGGAGGGCGGAGTGCCCGAGCTGCTTTTGAGGATAGCCCGGGCACCGAGCGGAGGTCGATGACGTTATCATTCCGGCGAGAGCCGGAGGTAGAGACGGCGAAAAAGCCTGAAACTTTTATGAGTAGTGTGCATAACGAGATAAGAAGCCTCGGGAGTGCATATCGCATAATTTCCCAGGTCGGCGAAGAAACGACGACGGCGACGACGACGGGAGGGACGGCTTGAAGAAGAAGAAGTCGTCTCCTCGCGTCCCAGAGGACAAAGCGAGTGTAGAGCCCCGCGGATAGGGGTTGAAAGTCAAACGTATATGGGCCAGGCATGAGCGGCATGATAGCGAGGGTACGGCAGAGGAGACGGATGAGGTGAAAAGATGGAAGTAAGAGGAGGAAATACGTTGAAAGAGAGAAAACGGTGAACAGAAGACGAATAAGACAAAGCGAAGCGGAACCGACTAAAAAGTAAAACGAGCGTGTACGACCCTAATGCAATTTCCTCCTCTTTGAAGCCCCCTTTGTCTCTTCGACCTCCCCCTGCAGTCCCGCGTCTCGCTCCACATATCCACCGTCAAGTGGAATATCGCGAGAAAATTCACGCTTTGTGCCTTCGCCTTGTACGAGGTTTCCTCCTATTTCGCTTTGTCCCACGGCCAACATGACGGCAACTATTATTTTTGCTTTACCGTACTCCGATGTTGTCTTCGCCTTTGCATGATACACCTTCATTTTATACGCCGAATAACTGGGCTCTGCACGTAGCACATACTGCAACGTGCCACGATTGTTATCGCTGTTACGAGATGAAGTTGGAAGGGTGGAAACGCGGGACTGAAAGCACCGACAGGGCAGGCACAGTAGCAGTTTGGTGAATCGATTAGCGAGTTAAGTGGCGTAAAGTCAGTTGAGGCCTTTTTTTTAACGCTCGCCCACCCTTCGTAACCAGACGCGGTAATTGCTCAAAAGGATCGGACAACGTCCCACTGTTTCACGTACATTGATATATACAGATATACACATCCTCCGTCTGTTGTTTTCTAACGGAAGGGGTTGGTTTGCTCTGTTACGGCTTGATCTGGCAAACAGGGGGCGTGATGGAGCGACTGGGATAGTGAGAGAAGATCGACCGAGTGTTTTCAGTCGCATCTTTCCTTGATGCCCGGAAATTGCTGAGGCGCTTGTGCATGCTGTGCTACCGCACGCTCGGCACACACAACGCCCCGGATTAATAGGAGCTTATTTCGGTATGGGAGATACCAATCGGGGATCATTAATTGGATCGTTTGTCCGACGTTCCCGCTCTCGGTACGGTGTGTTCCCACGGCCACTCACTCGCGGATAAGCACCTCCGTTATGATATTCCACAGCTGTACATATTATCCATTATACATGCCTGAAATGACCCGCAGGCATACAACCGGGGAACTCTCCAAAACTCAAACACACAAATGGTCAGTATGTGGGGGGGCGATGAACGTCGCAGGTTTGGAGAACTCGCGCGGCGTCTACTCACCTATTCGGGGCTACGAGCTGGGTGTATCCGACATTCTGCATGAACGTATGTGTAGGATTGTGGCGTTCCATACTTGGTTGTTCTACACTGATCGCGCACAACAAGTACACATGCCAGAACCAAATTGAATGCCGAAACGGTAACCGCAGCGTGAGTTACATGGATGGTTGAAGAGGGGCGGGGGGCGAGGTCGGATGGATTAATTAACTTTTCCGGGTCAATCTCGTTCTCCGGTCATCCAGAACTGTTCGTGGAAAACTCATTCGAACTCTCATTGGTATATCGTATCGCTGCTTGTGCTTGGAGAGGTAAGGTCCTCGTACATGCTCGCTCGCTTCATCGGGATTAGTCACGATCCGGATATTGTGCCACTCGATCCCTAATTTTGGGGGCATCGGATTGTAGAAATTATCACGGGGGTATTGAAAATTAAACATCCCTGATGCATCTTCGTCCTTCTCTCAGAAATTGCTACTGAACGTACCGGTCGAAAAAAGTATGTTTACGCTTGTAAATATAAAGATAAAGAAAGATTTTCATTGATTAATTCCAGTCGGTGATTTAAGTACAAATTGGCGCGGTGCAATTCGCTGTCACGGAGAAGACTATCAACGTGTCGTGCTATTTATAGTTTATAGTTTTTTTTCTTATTTGTTTTTGCCACTCTATGTCCATAAATTTTAATAAACACACGACTCAAAGTTTTAGTCGGCCTTATTAATGATTGATAAAAACGGCAGTAAATCAGAAGAAAAAAAAACACGTGCGTGATTCGAATGTCGGGTTGCTACACTTCTTTCCTGCCGCAAATCCGCGAGCAAAAACCGGCGGTGGGTTTACCCGAGCCAGCAGATCGGATTGAATTGGAAATGAGATCGACGAAAGAAGCGAGGTGGATTTATGTGCGCAGTGAGGGCGAGAGATTGTGCTCCCCCACGTCGACGTCGTTCACGATGAGGGGGAATGGAAAGCAGAAACAGCTCGGCAGGGGGGGGGGTTTGTTCGCGTTGAAAAGACTGTCAGCCATTTAATAGCCCGCCGGCCGCTGGTGTTGAGCAACTGTTTGTATTGTTTCAGCCCAGCTTTTACTGTGCCTCCTTTATCTTCCTCATTGATAAAGCAAACCGCCTCGAGGGCGCTTCCTGGAGGACGATACAACTTCTACATATATACAGGCAACCTTCGAGAAAATCTGGAGCGGACAAAATCCGTTACATCGCGAAACTCGAAATTATATACGCCAACTATCAATCGGACAACTTCATTAAGAGAGGCGGATTTGTCTTTCTGCCAATTTCAAAATAATTCCACAAAACAATCGAGTTGACTCAACAATGTCTCTGGCCGATGAATTTTCGAATTTATGCATCAAATTTCCGTCACAAATTATTTTTCAGTAATATAATTCTAGGGGATTCTCGTAAAGGGAGAAAAAAAACTTTGTCATTGTGTTGGTCGTTAAATTATCTTAACTCAATAATTATTGAGTTAAGATAATTGAACAAGATAATTCAAGATAATTTAAGATTTATCGGTTAACGCGACTAATTGTTTTTTTTTTTTCTGTGTACGCCAGTAAATACCAAATGTTTATTCCGCGTGTAAGATGTGATTTAACCGTCGTACATTTTTATGAAAAATAAGTTTCGAATTTTCGAATCATCGGATAAAATGTAGGGTAGAAATAATGGAAACGATTTCAATTGCGAAATCCGGAGACGCGAGGCGGAGCTTATCGAGTCCTCTCGCACTTTCCATCGCACCTACGAATTCGCTGCCCGAGTGAATTAAGTTAACTGCACTCTTCTTCGGCGCACAGCAGGCGGTATCGATTTATCGGCTAGACGGTGGAAGTTAGATGAGCACGGACGGCTCGCGATCGCTTCGATGTCTGGGATAAAAGTCCTGCTGGCCTGCGAAATATCGATATAGCGGGCGAAACAATACTTATTGCAAGAAAAAAGATCGGTAAACATAGATATATGTGACACATTGTACATCGAGAAATGAGAAAATCTTGAGAGACTTTTGAAATTTAATTTAACGGCGACGAGAGAGAGTGGGGTCGGGATAAAGGTAGCAGGAACGGAAATTCGATCAGCGGAGGGAAGTTTGACGTGCCCAAGACGCAAAAACTGTCGACATAGTATCTTTTATATATTGGAAACGGGTGTTTCAGACTTCGCACTGGCAAACTAAATCGTCAAATGCACATATCATATATTTAAAAATCAATTTTTATTGCGACATTAACTATCAATTTTTTTTTTTTTTAATTATAACAAATCGTGGGTCCAATAGTAAAACAAAACTGTTGATTGCGAACTGCAAATATTTGCATCACCCGAAAGCTTATCACTATCATCGTCGATAGCTGCTTTTTATCGAACATAGTTCCAATTGGCTTCGTTTGAGAATTGTACGTGTTTCGATCAAATCGCGAAGTTCGCTTGCAGAATCGTTGCGGTTTCAATCGTGCATAAACATTTCAGCGCAAACTTACCTCGAATTGATCGGCAAACATTTGTGCATACGTGATGCGCGTGGGACGGTTCGTGCTGTTGTCAATAGAAATAGCGATGACTCACCTATTCCGCGCGGTGTCCATCACTCGCCATAGCCCGCGTACCCTTTTCCCACATAGATCTCTCGGTCTCGCGCTAACTCTCGCCGAAGGGTGCCTCGGCTTCGACGGTCACTGCAAACATTTGTCAGCTCTCGTTGGTTCCGTGTCAACTCGATGAAGTTACGTTTACGTTTGGGAGTCGATTTGTCGAGAACCGAATTCACTGGACCTCGAACGACCGCTATTCTTGTATCTCTTCCTCTTCGTACCTGTGGCGAATCGCACTTCATCTCCATTCCGTTTTACTCTTTGGTTCTCGTTGACTTATTCATCGTTTGAACGGTCTCATTGGTCAGCGTATGATCCGATACGAAAACCCACTCAAATCTCGTCGATCGAACACTTTCCAATAAATAAAAAAAAAACTGCATTCGATGGCAATTGATACAATTTTTTCCTAGACGATTATTTGAACGAAAGAAAAAAAATTGAGCTTCAATCACGATAATATTGGTATACTATGTCCCGTGTACAGTCTTGTATGATGTGACGTTGAATCTTTTTCTCCGTGAACGGAAACGTTTCGCGATTGATCCAATTTGTCGATCGTCACAGATCACGTCTTCCGATCGGGAGGCTGGTGCGTGTCGTCGTGAGCTCTCCTTCTATATCTGATATCGGAAGAATAATAGATACATCGACTCACGGAGAGATGAAGCAGCAAACATTGGACGTCATGTCATAATAATAAAAAAAGCGCTGCGTACGAAGAAAAATCCTGTTCATTCGATCAATTTCCATGTCTTTCCTGACACATGGAGAAAAATTTACGATGCAAAACAGCACTGTGACTTCTGTAACCACGAAAACAAAAGAATCGTTTCTCGGAACCCGACGCGCACCGTTACTGGACATTGCACCTATATTGTTAACTTTTTGCGCGTTTGAGAGCCACTCACTTATGCATGCGCGTGCAACGTGCTTGGTATGTCAGTAATATTAATAAAGCACTGTGTCGTATCCAACGTTCAAAATTGAGCAAATTTTACCTCCAGTAATTACTCGTACATAATTACATAATTATGCAATCGCCAGCCGACAACCAATGAGGTCGTTCGATAGAGGTCGTGAACGTCACCAACGCTTGGTCTCATCAACCGATAAATCGAAGGTTGTGGTATAAAAGTAATGTTTAAAAAACATATGTATGCAGCGTGATAATTTTATAAGTATAGTTCCGACATCTTTTTGGCATGATTTTTGAGACGCTCTGTACATATCGATGGTCTAATGCCAGAAGGGCGTATTGGCTATGTTTATACACAACCGATACGTCCTTATGAAACCAAGTCGTCGTTGATATAACGTCAAAGCAGCGTGAGCTCTATTGCATTGTATCACAATTTGTTTGATTTTAAAAAACAGATACCTACAGCAATCAATAACGTCTTTATCTATGCAGATAGATAAGTGAATTGTAAACACACTTCTAAACGCGAACGACGGCACGGAGAGTGCAACAAAAAATGGAACGCAGTTTATCGCGCGCAAATGAATTATCTACCAGTTGCACGTGTGAAGCGGTCAATCACTGCGACTCCATCGGTCTCACTCACGCTTGAGTGTAGCGATCCATCTACCATGCCGTCATCGTCTCAATTATGTAATTGCGTAATACTCGAGAAGTTGAGAGGAAAATTTATGTCCGGCTCGCAGACAGACTTAGACCCAGATAGCCAGCCGAGAATTGAATTATTCAGTGCAGCTATGACTTCGTTGTCTCAGGTAAAAAGAAATCGATAAATAGAAACGATGACCACAGAGTGAATAGAATCTTGACCGAGGTTCAATGAAGAGGAATGCTTAAAATTAGTCGTACCCGGTTTTAATCTCGATTAATTTCGTTGACAGATCAGGTTCACAATTCAATTACATTGGAGTTATAAAGTTATAAACAGTCTTTATCGCGAAACGATTATTATATGCGTAACATTTTAAATAAACACTTGCGCACACGATCATAGGTAAACAGCTAAAGACAGTTCGAATTGCTTACAAAGAATCGACATTCCTGTTGATTGCCTTACAATTTTAAGCTAGTATCGCGTGGATCATTTCTACGATTAAACAAATTGCCAATTTTCAGAGATCCGGTGACGTTACGATGCCACGAACCGCGGCTTACACTCCTTCCGTTTGATGGATAAAAAATAGATAAGCCAGCCTTTTCGATTTCGACAGAGCACCACACTTTTCCGACCCGAAACGATTCACGTTATTTCTATAATACTTCGTGAGAGCCTCGGTTTCCGTCGTTCAACGTAAAATTGTCGAAAGATTACGCAATTCCAAGCGATTTAACTAATGACACTGAAACTATCAGCCGCGTTTTAGCCTCAGGCTCTACTCCCAGCTTTCTCGGTATGCCTAGCCTCATTTCGCGAGGATTATAACCGCGCAAAATGCGCATAAAAAATCTACAAGCATTCCCTACCCACGCTCGTCCGAAAAATGAAGTGCTTGTAAAAAGTTGACGCGACTTCGACAACGTTTTTTTTAAGAGTATCGAGCTACACCGTGTACAACGTATCAGACGTCGAGTAATCCTCGAGCGTTCCAGTCGGGTAGCCGTCTCAGCATCGTCTTACGATAGAGCTGTCCCTTGTAACCCGGATTGTCGTATTCGCCGTTCTCCCCGAGGATCTCGTCAAGGCGCTTGGCCTCGCTTTTGTCGACGAGCATCAACGGCAGTACCGCGCAAGCCGAGATAACGCCGTAAAACTCGCGTTCCTCAAGGCTCTTCTTCAGTGCTGCCATACTCGGTGGTTTCGTTTTGCAACCTAGTCTCTTCATGGTTTTCGTCAGAGTGTCGAGATATTCCTCGAGAAGAGCATCGCAATGATGCACGATCACATCGTCCGATGGACTCGTGTTCAAAAAGTACAAAAGATCTACAGCCGGTGATGTCCAAACGCACAGCTGGAAATCGACCTGCGCAAAGGAAAATAATTGTACTGTCGAGAAATAATAACAAAATGTCATGTAAAAAATACTGCCCCGAGGAAAAAAAATTTCAAGTGCCATAGTTGTCGAGAAGATTTTTCTTTTTACTCGTCGACTGTATTGGAAACGAAATAGCGACCGCAACGAAAAGGCACGAGGCGAGGAGAAAAAGCGGGTGAGATGAAAATGGTTCGGGAAGCCGAGACCGGGAGTGGTGTTAGGAGTCGTGTTTAGGAAGTCGTGAAAGTCGGGATAGAGAAAGAGAGCTGGGACTCCGGTTCTTACGGAGAGAAAAAAAAAAAAAAAAGCGGTGGAATAGAGAGGGATCGAATTCGAGAGGCCCGGTTGTGGGACGAAGAGAACGGAGAACGGATTCTCGTCACTCTCCGGGGATAGAGTACCGAGATTTCAAGAGAAATCCACAGTCGTGGCAAGTTCATTGCATTATTCACGTTGCATGACTTCCCGAGGGTGCTCGAACGAAAGCTACCGTTCCGAGGAAACGCGGTAAAAGCTTCGAAAGGATCCCCGATTATGTATATACACCTGATACCACCCCACATACAACTGATCCGCGAGGATGAAATCCTCGAGGGTACTGGCACTCGAATTGTCCCTTCTCTCATTTCCCAATTCAACCATCAATCATGAGGCAGCGCCAAACCGGAACCTTAATCGTTACCACTGGCTCTCGATACTCACGAAAATATGATCGGTGGCCTTGCCCTCGTCGTTGTACCGGAAGAGCATGTTGTTCACCCAAAAATCACCGTGGTTCAGCACGTTGAAGTCACCTTTTGTTGGTTTGGCAGCCTTCGCAGCCTTCGCGTAACCCACCTCCGATAGTGCCAATATCTTTTTCGCGTAACTGTGTGCATACGATAAAAATGCTTTGTCATATAACCTGTGAGTATTTGATATAACTGAAGTTTGTGACGGAATTCATGCGTATCGAGTGGAGAAAGAACAATTGGAACCCAAGGCATCTTTATCGTTCCGTTGATAAACAAGTTTGCTAAGCTGCAGTGATTCGCGATGACTGCCAACCAAGTCCCGAGGGAACACGTACCCAGGCCCAAGTTCTGTCCAGTTGCCGACTTCTTTCCCGAGACAGTCCATTCCAGTGCTGAAGAACTGACGCATCTCTTCGGCCTGATCGGGGTGAAAGATACCCTTGTAGTACGTGCTCATCACATTAGGGTCCTGAAAAAAACGACGAAGAGTAATGCATATCATCGGCAGCCTATTTGTACTACAGTTTTCCAGTTATCCTCTAGGTGTCGTGGTCGAAAGGGCTCAACGGGTGAACTTCGTCTTTCAAGCTGACTTGCCGACTGTCCAGTTCCCCGGAGGTCGAACTGCAGCGGTTCCGGAGAAAGATCAAAGAAATCTTAAACCTTCGAATCAATTTCACAAAACCCCGGACCCTGAGCCTCCTTTATTCTCGTTTATTTTAATTTACTTGCACGGTTCTCTCATATTCCCATGGCTAATTCCCGCCGGTATATATGTTTACGATTACGCGATTGAAAGTTTTCAAGATTCAAAAAAAGTAGGTCACACATTCTAAGGTACCTTTTCGTAAAGTGCCACGGAACTGGCGTGGAATTTGGCCAACCCTCGCAACGCGAGAACACAGTGGGGACGATCAAGTCCGGCCTGACGATCGGCCATGCGATAACCCAACGGTGCCAGATCCTGAATCACCAGCAACGAGGGATCACCCTTCTCGGTGTACAGGACGCGTGCACCCAGACGATAACCTTCTTCGTTGAGCAAAACGTTCATCCTCTCCAGAGTTCCCTCCATCATACTGATTTCTGTATTGAAGATTCCGGCTTTCTCGATCTTCGTTCGATGGTTGCAGACAGGATGTAAAAAAAGATGTCCGACATTGACTCCTCACCGGAATGCGTGTTGCGTGACTGAATGAGTGACAGCGCGGTGTGATTGCGATGCGAATGAAAGGATCCAACCCCATCCTTACCATATTTTTTATGTTGCCGTCGGCGGTCGGCGCGACCTTCACTATCAACGATATCTTCTCGGTAACCCTGCGGCCTGAATTATTTCGTGAATATTCCACGGTCGCCCGTATCATGTCGCTCGTGTAATTGTCACCTACAGCAGTAGCCGCTTTCGTCGCGACATCCTTCACCTCTATCGACGCGTCTTTTTCTGACTTCCTCAGTACCTTCTCCACGAAATCAGCGTTCAACCAGCTCGGCATGTCACACTGCATTCTCGAAGATTCGGTTTTTGGCAATGCTGAAAGAAGCCGATTTGTGACAATGTTTAACACTCGCTATCTTCACGGACCCAATTGAAGAACCAAAATTTGGTGAACTCTCGTCTACATATGAAATCTGCCCCGACGAATAAGAAGAATTTTATTGCGACTGTTATCGAAAAATTGTTTTGACCTGAAGCAAATAATGTTCTCGATAAGCATTATAATCCCAAGGGCACTTCTCGGCGTCGGATATATGTTTGTTTTATTGGAGAAATAACGCAATGTGAATGTTGCTTTGACCTATTTGTAAACTTAATTCTGCTTTCGGAAAATGCACAGCCGGTTAATAACTGTGAAGTTAATAGCTTCCAAGTAATTTGGCTTTCTCGATTTCACGAGAGAAAAAAAAGTGCGATTCAGTTAAGTCAACAATAAGGACGAATGGAAAATCTCGATCCGTTTCGCAAGGTACACTGAACGGGTGACATCGAACGTCGGTCCGGGATCGGACGTGTCACCGTCGATGGATCCCTCACGATTGAGGCACTCCGAATCAGCTTCACCGACACGGTCCTCAAGTGAAATCGATGAGAAAACCTGTTTCCAAAAAGCCACAGAAAGTGGCAAAAGTAATTTCCTGGGTTTTGCCTTCGTCGCTTGCCGCGATTGGAGTACTTCGACCGCGGCTGAGCACTCACGAAGTTTGCACAAGAGTGTGCAACATGGAACGCGTGATAGATGAAGTTGTACACTGGGGAATGCCGAGTACGTTCGGTGTGACGGAGTGAATTTGGGAATGGCAGATCGAATTTAAGTTCACGGTTGAACGTTTTACACGAAAGCCCGCAGTGTGTTCCTTCACAATTACATTTGGCCAAGACCAGATGCTACCAACCCGCAAATCGCTGCCGATATTTCTCACAAGTGCGAATCCGGTCGACCTTGTCGACGTTTTCGTGAACGTAGCGGCAGTGGATTCCGCTTGACACGCGTTCGCGATCGGTAAGAAACAACGAGGTCGGGAACCAGGGAGGGAGACGTTGCTTCGTCGCGAACTAGTACCACCGAGAGGAAAAGTGACAGACGGATTGACGGCCCAGCGATGCATCAGGCTATATTTATACCCTGCCTCAGAACCCAACGAGGAATAAAAGCGATTCTTATTCTTCTTCCACTACTTCGCTTTTCCAGCGTGCTGGCTGCATACTCGTCCCGTTGCATACTGCAGCATTGGCGCTGCAAATACCCGTGGGCCTTATCACGTGGAAGCGAATCCCCCATCGTTTCTGCTCAGTCACTCAATTACATCCAGACTTGCCTATTGTAGCAGATTGTCGTATACCCTTCCCGGTGATTGTTTCATAGATAAGAGCATTTTTGATTTCTTTCCTTTTACCTCGAAATATAATTTTTTTGCGCATTGACATTCTACCACTGTGTGCTACTAATCGATGATAAGATAACAGATAACTAATCGATGATAAGATAACAGTCCAATAACCGATCATATTTTCATAAGTAATCAAATTATTATTTAACGTGAGGGGCAAGATATGGAATCGATGCATTTGACGAATGTGCAGTGAATTCGTAAATAGCTGGTCCATTGACAAAATTTTTTATCGATTCCGATCAAGCTTTAATGGTTTCAATTGATATCAATCGATCAATGGCTTTTCATTATATAGATGGCTCGGTGACATCGTCCAGTGCGATTATTCCGCAATGTCAATCACTTGGGGCTGTTTGGTGCCGTAAACAGTTGACCCACGTGGCGCGTTCGCGATCGGACTTAAACAGAGGAGGATTGTTAAACCCGTATGAGATATGAGTTATATAAAAAGATCTCCAGCATCAAGAGTCAAGGTGAGCGAGAAGGCTAAGGCTTTTTTTCAACGCGTTTGCATTGAGACCGTGGCTGCACTGGTATGGATGCATCGAGCACGCAGACAAAAAGTTGAAAGCGTCGACGGTAGCAACCATTAACAGTCTATTCACTGTTAGAGAGATTATCACAGCCAAGTCGCATTTCCGGTCCGCTTCTCAGCCTTGATCTCGATAACTGTTCGAGTTTCGAATTCGGCGCAAATAGGTATGGTCTGAAAGGTTATTAAAAAAAAATCATTAATCGCTGAAACGATGAATTGCCAAAATGTTGGCTGCACGTGCGGAGTTGCAAATTCAAAGTTACTCTTACGACATTGACAGGGGATTGATAAATAATTACAAAAGTATGGAAATCAAGCGTTGAAATGATCGGTCATTAATAGAAGTTGCCGAATCATGCTACGTCCTTATACCTCCATCCATTCGTAATCTCATCGCTCATCGTACGTACATAAATTTCAGGCTTTTATCCCAGCCGACTAATTCATGACAGACTTTTTTGATATTTTGCTGTTTTTTTTTTGTCGTAAATTGATTACTCTTATGTACGAAGAAATTCTTATGCTTAAATTACAGCCTCAAACGGCTTCGTTAATTCCGGCCGTTGAGTGGAGCAGATGCCTCCATGCGTAATCATTGATATATACATCTTATACATTGTAACGTATTCGCGGAATGAAAAGGCAATGCCTATTATGAAAAGAACAATATGCGAAATGTTTTTTGTCTCGAACGACATTTCGTAATGTCATGTAACCGTGTATCCGTCAATCTGTTTCAGGACTTTAACACGAACTGACGGATACCCGGTTACGTGACGTTACGAAATATCTTTCGAGATAATAAACATTTCGACTGATCGTTTGTTCGTCCGTCAAATGTTCTGTTGTCCGAGCGGTTCTTCATGACCTCTTACCGAGGATAATCGTCTATCCTATACCACGTACGATATTCTTTGCAATGTATGTTAGAAAGTTGTTTCTTTGTTCTCATTTTCGAGAATAGAGAGATTTTTCCCGTGACCTCCAAGGCCCTAATTATTCTTCATTGTATAATTAAGTCCCTCCAGGGGAACCAGTCTCAAGCCCTGCACAGTAAAAAAGTTTGTACTTTTACCACTAACTTATTGTCCACAAACGTCCACAATTTTTTATTTATTAATTTTCCGATTGCAACCATCCGGTTCTAGTTTTACAAAAAAAAGTACGAACTAAATTTGTTAATGACACAGGAAGTAAAAGCACAGGTTTGTATATTCACGCCTGAACAATCGAGTTTGTCACTTATTCCACAAAATTATTTTTACGAAAATTCGTATTCCGATTTTACTAAATTATTTTTTACTATATGATAACTATTCTCCTTTATACCATTGAAGTCGATCATAAATCATTTTGGACAATCTCAGACATATCCCTGGCGATCATAAGATCATGGAGCTAAATGTGCGAAGACCAAGTGCGAACAAGAATAGGTTTATTACTCGGAGTTCCATTGTACATATTTATTTTTCCTATTTACAATTATTTTACATGTAAAATTGATCTATATAATACTTTCTGAAAGCCTCTATTTCCTGCATAAAACGCAACAATGTCAGAAAATTAGATGACGCTCAGATAATTCATTTAACGACACTGAAGATATCTGCGGCGATTTAGCTGCTGGCTCTGCATGCTGCTTTTTACGTCATATTAATGTAGCCACCTTGCTTGAGAATGTATATACGCCACATGTCCATAAAAATGTGCATTCGTTTTCATCAATGTTCGTTTCAGAATAAAGATGCGTCTAAAGCTACGGTGCGTCTTTAATACTGCTTCTCTTAAAAGTGCCAAATTATGTGATACACAATGTGTCAGACGTCGAGTAGTCCTTTAGCGTTCCACTCGGGTAGGCGTCTGAGCATTGTTTTGCGATACTGCTGGCCCTTGTATGCCGGGTTTTCACCGGCACCTCCCTGGGCCATGATCTCTTCGATGTTCGTGGCGTTGCTCTTGTCGAGGAGTACGTATGGCAGAATCGTGCAGGCTGCGAACACGCCATAAAACTCCCGTTCCTTCAGGCTCTTCTCCAGAACCGCCATACTGGGTGGCTTCGTCGTGCAGCCAATTTTTGTCATGGTTTTCGTCAAAGTGTTCATGTATTCCTCGAGAAGCGCGTCCCGGTGATGTAAGAGTACCGTTTCCGAAGGACTCGTATTCAAGAAGTATAAAATATCGATAGCCGGTGATGTCCAACTGCACAGTTGAAAGTCAACCTGTAAAAAAGACAATGTTGTGATTCAAATTTTTTTTCAATTTGTCCGGCGTCGCAGTCATCCCTCGCGGCTTGGTTCAACGATCGACCCCACATTATAGTGAAACTCGTCTAATCACGGTTTCATTCGCGTTTAACACTCACGAAAATATGATCGGTGACCTTGCCCTCGTCGCTGTACCGAAAGAGCATGTTGTTGACCCAGAAATCACCGTGGTTTATCACATTAAACTCGTCATCTTTTCGATTGCCAGCTTCGCCAGCTTTGGCGTAACACACATCCGATAGTTTCGTTATTTTCTCCGAGTAACTGTGGGAATACGGTCGATTAACTCGTTGTGAGACAAGTGAGCATTCAGTAACGTTGAAGTTTGCTCTGAACTTCGTGTATCTCGAGTAGAGAATTAGATATCTCCGGCCCTCACTCGAATCCCAGGAGAATACATACCCAGGTCCCAGTTCCTTCCAGTTGGCAACTTCCTTCGCGAGACTCTTCATCCCGGTGATGAGGAGCATTGCCATCTCTGCAGGCTGGTCTGCGTGAAAAATACCCTTTTTGTATATACTCGTCACTTTCGGCTCCTGGCGGAAGAAGAAAGGATGTATTGTTGTCTCAGTAATGGAAACCAATGTTTCGAGGATAACAACTGTGAGGGCACCTTTTCGCAAAGTGCTACGGAACTGGCGTGAAATTTGGCTAAGCCTCTCATCGCAAAAATGCAGTGAGGAAGATCAAGACCGGCCTGTCGATCGGCCACGCGAAAACCCAGCGGGGCGAGATCCTCGATCACGAGAAAAGGGGAAGCTCCGGTATCGGTGTACAAGACACGTGCGCCCAGGCGATAATCTCCCTCATTCAGCAATCTGTTCATCTTGTCCAGAGTTGTCTCCATCATTTCAATCTCGGTATTGAAGAATCCGGTTTTCGCAACCTTCATTAAATCGATGCGGACAGGAAAAACGGTTTATTTCCGATCATCCCGCGAGTGTGTTTAGCGTGCGTGTATGGACGACTGTGGGGCATGATTGTGCTTCGAATGAAGAGATGCTTTCCTCGTTACCAATTCTTTGTGGCCCTCGGAGCTCGGTGCCATCTTGACTACCAACGATATCTTCTCGGTTACATTCTGGCCCGATTTATTTCGCGAATATTCCACGGTAGCCCGGATCATATCGCTCATGTAATTGTCACCTTTCGCAGTCGCCGGCTTCGTCGCCACTTTCTCCACCTCTATCGACTCGTCGTTTTCCGAACTTCTCAGTACCTTCTGCATGAATTCAGCGTTCAACCAGTCCGGCGCTTGCAACGCCATTTTCGAAGCTCACTTGTCGCAAGTGCTCGACCCCTTTTTCAAATACTGAAAAAAATTGAACGTTGATACTGTTTAACTTTGTCTTTGGCTGCCGAATTATGTGGCGTCATGGTTGTGCGTGACAGAAAACAATATACAACATACATATGGCTCCCAAATACGCGACTGCGTTTGATGGGACAAAGTTGGTCACGGATCGGCAGATCGAATTTACACGCGCACCCACACGGTATGACGTTATCCCAGAATTGCAATGCACAGCGTTAAATATGGTCAAGACCGGATGGTACCAACCCGCAATTTGTTGCGATACTCTCTTGCGTAATTTCGAACGTGCTTGACGTTTTTGCCGCAGTAGTTTATGTTTTAAGCGCGTTCGTCATCGGCGAAAAACAGTGTGGTCGAAAACCACAAGAACGATACGTTACTTCATCTGCGAACCGGCACCTGCAGGATGAAAAGTGACAGACGGATTGACCGCCCAGCGAGACATCAAGCTTTATTTATACTCTGTCGCCGTACCCAGGAAAGGGAAAATCTAAAATTCTTGTTCTCTTGTCGACTGTAGTGGTGTTGGTACGCGTGTCATCTATCGAGAAGGAGCGATGTGCTCGTTTTATTATGTCAGGCTTTTTTTACCATTGTCTGTTTCCGCCACAACTCGACGAATAAAAAATTAACCAAATTCGGAAATCAACAATACTGACTTTTAACCACAAAAAATAGTTCCCAAGGGTAACGCCTATATTTTACAGTTACGACAATGATAAAAAATGATGGTTGCAATCACAATTATAGTTTAACCAATGGAATATATACTATCAGAAACTATCTATGTAGACGTTTCCCCTGGGAACTGAAACTGAAACGATCAATGAAGCAAGGCAGGGTTCGTAATTGGTTCATTGGCTCACCCATTGAAAAGAGTTGAGATCGTTTGCGGCCGATTTTCAATAGTTTTCTCTTTAGCTACATAAAAGGATATCTATCGTCAAGGGCCAGGGTAAACGGAAGTATAACAGTTTTTTTTTCAAGGTGTTTGCACTGAGCATGCAGCTGGTGCATTTCCGGACCGAGATTGCGAAAAAAAGTTGAAAGCGGCGACGGTAGCGAACAGTAACCTCCATTCAGTCCGAGTGGGATTATCGCGGCTGAGCCTCATTACCGACCCACCTCTGATCCTTGACCCGAATACTGACTTTAATATCGAATCTCGCGGAACAAGTAGATTCTGAAAAGCTGAAAGATCATATTTTTCGGAGGCGATTAATGTCCAAAATATTAGTCAAATTTCCCGTGTCGTAAATTCAGCGTGATTCACACGACGTTGATAAAGAATGAGGAATTGATGGCTTCGTCATTAAAAAAAATTAACCTTCGAGATGATATGTTATTAGTCGAATCGGATGAGTCATGCTGCCTTCGCATATTTACCTGGTCTATGGAACGTCTAAGCATCGCACGTCGTTGCTTACAGTCTGTGTTTTGATGTACTCTGCGCGCGGTATATTTATAGAGAAACTCGTGCAAATGTGGAATACCAGGTTCTACGACACATTACAGAAATGGATTAATCAATTCAAAGTAATATTGAACCGTCCGAAATACAAATTTTACAATTTTTTTTATCTGCGATTAACGGTTCCACTTTTTCAATTGACATATTGTGTTGACGGGAATATCACAGTTCTCGTAAAGTGATATAAATTGGTAATACTTTATTGCCTTGTTCACGTTTCACAGCAGTCACATTTTTACACGTCATTTAACGCCAAGAATGACTTTTGATCAGATGAATGTGATCTCAACCGTACTGTCGTAATCGTTGCGGTAAAGTACCAATTTCGCGGTCTTCAGTACCATTAAATAAGGTACCGATTGCTGGTCTATAGCTTGAACCCAATGGCTGGAAGAAGCACGCTCGAAATTTACGCAGAGTACTTCTCTATACCGAAGTCAATAATAGACGCGAAGTCGTGTAATGTAAGTTCTTTATAATTAGATCCTGAGTCTATATTTCTGTCGCGGCGCGCATGATATTTTCGGCCTTTTGATTCAGAAAAAAAAAAAAAAAAAAAAACCAACGTAGGATATTCGTGTGGCGGTTCGTTCCGGCGTTTCGTCGCCGTAATTATACTTTCTTCGCAGCGGCAATGATGAACGACACTTATCGTCACGCGACGGAATTGCCGCACGAGATATGTGCGTCATGTACCCGAGTACAAATTTTCGAGCGTTACATCGGGCCCTGATAGGGTCCTGATAAGGCCTTATCAGGCCCTTTTCAGGCCTTCTCAGGACCTTATCAGGGCCCGATGTAACGTGTGAAAATTTCTACTCGGGTACCGCTTCGGATCATATCGCATTTCGCATTCCTTCGTGAGAAGTTACACAGCAATAAAGCATTTTCTAATCTTCTACTTCGTCTTCTCTTTATTCCGTAAAACCGAGACGTCGACACTCGGGAGAGACCTCTCACCCTGAAAACATTGTCAATTGAAGACAATTACGGATAAACGTTGTACGTATCCGTGGGGTTCCACTGCTATGTCACTGCGGAGCATTATGCTGCCAGCCTGCATGATATGCCCTGCGAGAAACGTACGGGCAACGATTGCGCAATCAGCACACGTTCGAACGATAAATTATTATTTACATTTATTACCGATCTAATCGGGTTATGCAATATCCAATGTGTCGCCGATTCGACAATAGCCTGACTTCATATACCATGCACGTTTTTTTTCCTCTCCTTTTTTTCTCGCAACCTCTCCGTCATCGATGTGCTTTCGTGCACCGCATTTTATACCTGCGTTGATTTATGCAACATCCACATATACAACTAGACAACCGAGTGATTTAGACGTGCTATATTCTGGGCAAGAGGTTCACCAGCGGTTCATAGTCACACGTTAAATCATTTTTATATTGCTCAATCCTCTATTAATCATTACCTTCAGTGTTATCAATACGTCACCACTAAATAGAGGTAATTCGCTTAGTAACTTGGAAATGAAACAAATGAAGTGTCGACGGCAGAATGAATCGCGTCGTTGCAGTTTTTTTTATAAGAACATTTATTTCGTATCTTGCGTAATTGAAGGGTGGCATCACCGAAGAGAAACATGACTAGATAGAAAATGCATTTCTTTACAAATATTAATCTCAACTGAAAGCTATATCGCGTGATTGATTACACATGGCGTATTTCATATGCTTATACATAGAACATACGTCCTTATGATTTTAGTCACGCGACGTAACTTGTTCCAAATGTCCTATTCTGTATATGTAAGGCAGTCCAAACGTGGATTTTTGTCATTCAACCCTGAGTTTAATAAACTAAAAGAGCAAAGTATGCCAGTTATTATAGCATCAGGCAGTGCCAAACGTCAATCCCAGCATGGGTGTGAAGAGTCTTCAGCGTCACTCCTTTATCACGTCGAAGAATGTATTATTCAATTGTTGATGAACCCGCGCGCAATCCACGCGGGTAGTCGTCGCAGCATTATTTTGCGATACGCTTGTCCCTTGTACGTAGGATTAACGAAGTCATCGTGCAGCAACATTTCTTTGAAGTTTGCTAATTCACTTTTGTCAAGACGTATGACCGGCAGAAACAAGCATGACGCCATTACACCGTAAAGCTCATAATCCTTCAAGTTCTTGTCCAGATGTTCCATAGTCGGTGGTTTCGTCTTGCAGTGAAGCCTCGCCATCGTTTTTGTCAACATGTTCAAATATTCGTTGAGAAGATCTTCACGATGATGCAGATCAACATCCTCCGCGAGACTGGCGCTGAAAAAGTTCCAGATATCGATAGCAGGTGAATTCCATATAGGTTGCTGGAAATCAACCTGGTAAAAGAGACTTGAAATTCGCTGACTTACGTTGACGATTGAACTATGAAAATTTTGCACGTTTATTCGTAAATGATTTGTTCGACTAGGATAATAGGTGATCGTCGCTCTTAATTCACTCATTTATTGCCTAATTTAAGAGTCCGGTCAATCACTTGCGGTTTTATTAATTGAATATGAGTAACTTATTTTTTTTAGATGTCTAATCGGGCAATCTTGTTGCACGCGCTCTTTTCCGATAGTGCTTGACCAATGTGTCTATCGAAGATATCGAATGGAAAGAGATAAGGATATGTGTGAAGGATTTTTCAAATGATTGCAAAATAGACAACATTTCCTCTCATTTCGATTGTGAAATGATTGAATATCATGTATTTTCTGGCTGTAACAAATATCGTGCAAGGCAACATATCAAGCGTCAATCAATCCTCGACTGTTCCAAGCATTCAGCCGCTTCAGCATCATTTTACAATATGTTTTTGTCCTGTACGCCTGGTGTACTTTCGTACCGTTCGCCTGTATGATATCGCCGAGATTATTACTTTCGCACTTGTCCATAAGCGCGAATGCCAGACCCACCGTTGACATTAAAACTGACAAAAATTCATGATCCTCCAAACTCTTTTGCAGATCTGCCATGCTTGGTGGTTTAATCTTGCAGCCAAGTCTCGCCATTGTCTTCGTCAGAACGTTCAGATACTCCTCAATAAGAGCTGTGCGATGATGCATGTAAACGTCGTCTGAGGCACTCGTGTTAAGAAATTGCAAAATATCGAGAACTGGCGAAGTCCAGCAGCTCACTTGAAAATCAACCTTAAACGAAAGACGTGCGTTATTGGGGTGTTGATTTTTAAAAATGACAAGTTGCTATCACTCCATTAGCAGCCAGATATCACTTACGAAAATATGATCCGTGACCGTGCCTTCCTCGTTGTATCGGAAAAGCATGTTATTAACCCAGCAGTCACCATGGTTTAGCACATTGAACTCGTCATCCTTCGGTTTGACACATTCTGATGCCCTCTCGTAACAGACGGTCGATAATTTTAATAGTTTCTCCGAGTATATGTTGGCGCTGTAAAAAATGAGTCGTGAGTCAAAGAAATCCTCAAGGTAAGAATGTAATATAACGCGCAACTCTTTAAACGACTCTTTGAGCTCCCGTATTAGCGAAATTTGAAGAAAAAAAATCGGTCAAATGATCTGAGATTGGAATTGGAATGTTTTCTACATTCCAATTAATAGGGCTTTTCCCCGAGAGATAAAATACCTGGATCCCAGTTCTGGCCAGTTCGCTACTTCAGTGGAAAGCATTCGTACACCATCCGTAAAGAATTTATTCACCATATCCGGATTTTCCTTGTGATAAGCGCCCTTCGTGTAAGAAAGTTTCTGATTTGGTTCCTGGAAAAAAACGTCAAATTCGGTGACTGTTGACTTCGAATTATCCGAATTTGTATACCTTCTCGCAAAGTGCTACAGAACTAGCGTGGAATTTGGCCAATCCTCTGATTGCGAGTGTACAATGCTGCAGATCAAGACCAGCCTTTCGATCGGCCATGCGATAGCCCATTGGTACTAGATCATCGATCACGAGGAACGAAGGATCTCCTTTCTCGGCGTACAGCACACGCGCGCTCAAGCGATAATCTTTCTCGTTCAAAAGATTGTTCATCTTCACCAGTGTGTCCTCCATCATTTTTATTTCTTTTTCAAACAATTCAGCCTCTGTAACCTTAATTATATCATAATTGACGGATAAAGATCATTTTTCTAGGTCAGATTAGGTACATTTTTTTTCTATTCACTTGTGTACTTCATACGTTTGTGAATATCATAGTGTTTATTGTCAGTATTTATCGCATGATTCGATTATAATAGCAATGAAGATCGGTATTTCTGCCTACCAGTTCGTAATTGGGATTGTCGCGTGTTGGAGCAATCTTCACTATTAGTGACGTCTTTTCGACTGTATCATGACCAAGCTTATTGCGTGAATATTCGACACCGACGCGTATCATGTCGCTCAGAAAATTATCACCATTCACGGTTGCGGGTTTTGTCGCAATAGCTTTCACTTTAATCGAGTTATCACTTTCCGAATTCTTCAGTACTTTTTCCACGAATCCTACGCTTAACCAGGTCGGTGTTTGCAAAGACATTTTGGAAAGGTGACGCCCGTTTGGTCTTCGCTCCGCGTTATAACTGAAATTCGACTATGGTCTAGTCCGGTTTTACTTCGCATATTTATGTCACGAACACATGAAAATGGTTGACCTCGCGATAACTGTAGATAAGACCGTGTGGTCGAGAATCAGAAACACCTCCCGGCCGAGTCCGGCGAGGCGGACGCACGCGCACTCGCTCTCATCCGAGGCGGCACGTGTTACGTGCCGCGTGCAACAGGTTTCACGCTCATCTACGAGTAATGGCTGACACGGGTCACCACGCGCTCACATTTTCACAATATTTTCTGTTGTTTTGATGAAGAGTTTATTTTCACTGTTTACCATCCATATTGTGTATATTTACCCCCGTTCCTCTATATCTCATCCTGGCATTTCTCAAGCACAGTGATATAAATATACGATAGGTTATTTTATATGGATTCTAATTCATTGTGAAAGTCTTTGAAAAATTCATAAAGGTCAGTAAAAAATGGAAGTGACGTTTTTCGTCATTTTCACAATCACAAAGAAATTTTTCAAATACTATCTGTAAGACTTCACATCCAGTGACATCCAGTGACAGAAACGTGTGAATAATGGAACATAGGAAAGTGGATAAAGAACGTGCTCGATACGTTTCAAATATATTTAGAATGGCCTTCGAGTGTGAGAAATCGTCGGCACATTCGATTACAGGATGAGACCAATATTTGCCCGACAATATCTATGAGCGTGCGATCGCAGAGATAAACACTTTATCTCGCAGCACGTCCGTGTCACGATGAGCGGGTAATAAGTTTTCACGCGTTTCATCACTATCTTCCAAAACAATGAATTATCACAGCGCCCACGACATTTTTTATCCGCAATCTGTTCGAGATTGCTTGTTTTCGTCGCCGTTGTTATCATGGCGCCCCGGTGTCGCGCAAACGTTTCCCATCATTGGTAGATTCATGAGATGTGGCAATAAGAGAAACCTTGAGTCAAAGCTTGTGAAACGGATTTTTAATTATGTATGCGAGGAGCAGAAACTTTAACGCGGTTGCAATAATATTTTGGTATTAACGTATTATGTCATACAATTTTGGCACGTTAACAGCGCGATTATTGTTTCGGAAGTTTTTCGGATCTCCGACATTACAATTCGCAAATAAACGACAATTTTGATGCTCGTGCAGCTTTGGAGTTTCGTTAGCAGTTGGGAACTCGGGGTCAGTACGTGACATTGTATTTCTCTCGGGAAACTATGTGGCCCACGGCGTACCCAACATCCTACACTAAAACCATCGAAACTAAACGTTCCCCGGGATCTGCAATCAAGAGCCCTGCATAAATGAAATTCTCGTTGTTGCATAGCGGCTTATCGCGGGGCGCTAAACGTTATCGAAATTCTTGATCGAAGAATTTTCGTGGATCTATGCCGACGACGAGAAATTTACATTACGATTGTTTTGTAACAACGAGCTACGGCTGCTGTGCCATGATGATTGGTTTGTTGCAAGGTATGTGTGTGGCGTGTCTGTGCGCGACGAACACGGCGAGCCACATAATAAAATCGTCTCGTGCGTCGTATAAATTGTTCCCCAGTCTGCTGAGCGCCTTGATTAGCATTTATTCTTTCGTCGAGTGTCAATCTCATCTGCGCACACATGGGTGGCTAACGAGTAACGTGTACACCATACGAGATGCGATCGCGAACGGTGAAACGAGTAGCACTGTCATTAACTCTATGACGCCGGTAGATTTTATTTTTATTTTTTATTTCACTTCCTCGCAGATACTAGGTGAAATGATGGGCATGCAAGCGGAAAGGCATGTACCCTGGAAAAATGTGGCGTGCTCAATTTATATTCTTTTTTTTTTTTGTTCTTGTTTATTTTCACATCAAGTGTTGTCGACAGTTGCCGACTATGGGAAAAAGCGAGAAACTATACGAGCGCCCGGATGAAAGCTTCGAAATCAACGATGCGCCCAACTGGGGCAATGTGGAGTCTTGCCGATGACCGGAAACTCCGCCCGCTCGATTTTTCACGACCGGAAGAGGTAAAAAGTTTTTCCACCAACCAAATAAATAACGGTGGACTCATCTACACAGATATAAACTGCATATCGCACGGCGGTGGTTCAGCCAACGCGATAGTATGCGGGAAGAACTATCGCAGCGACACGTACCGCTCGTCAATACGTCGTTGGAAATATAAAACTCATCATTATACTCATTATACTATAAAACTCATCAGACAGCGGAACTGCAGTACGCGATTAAAAATAAACGGCTCGTTCTTGTAAACAATACTTATTTTCACACAACGAAACAATTTGTTCGCTCCGGTGCAGCAGTACGAAACGTACTGTATGCAGGAGAATCTTTTTCCGTGCGAGATTTTGCCGATGGAACGAAATAGAGTAATACAAAAAAATCAACAATTTTCACGCTTTTGAAATGCCCGCGGAGATGGCAATAATCGTTCCATGTGCTCCCTTGCGAAAGCAACGTATCGTAGCAGAAGTGTTCGGGCTCTCTCAATCGTTAATCCCGATGGAATCCTCTCACCCTCTGGGTTCGGTGTGCACAGATACATGTATGTACTGCACATGGGTGTATGTACAGTAAATATATACATCCAGTTTTATCGACGCGACGCGTTGTTACCACGACGTCAATGGGAACTCCGTGCCTCGAAGGGCGAGATGCCGTTCCATCCCTCTCGCGTGTCGGTAGTCACTGTCGCCTCTGCGTACTCCGCATCGCGACAACCATCCAATTTCCGGTGAGATTTTTTTCGCTCTTTCTCTCGCCCGACTCGCGAGCGAATCATCGCCATCGGAAATAACGGAGTAAGCCAAGCGGATTTTCCGCTCGGAGGTGCGAATGTTGCGCGATAATGAAAAGGAAGGAATATAAGAATTTAATAAACCCCGAGGGTATAAAAATCGCTGCGTACGGATGAACCCGGAAAATATTGCAGGAATCAAGATTATATCGAGCCATGTGAATTCAACCTTTCTTTTCGTTGGATGACTATTGACAAATTATTTCTGCTTCGTTCCAATCTATAATTTAAAAAAAAAAAAAATGCAGATCGTGACAAGAATACGTGGAGCTATTTTTTAGTTAGTCGAATTAGACTTCTAAGGGTGGTATGCAAAATTTGCATAGTTTGAAGAAAAAAAAACAATACCAACGCTTGCAACCCGACCACCTACTGGCGCGATGACAAATGAGTTTTGTGTCCGCGTATTTGCCATGCGTCCCCGTGCTTACACCGATGATGGGTGTACACGGGATACTGTATGCACGGCATTACTCTAATGGCATGCGCAAGAGCGATATCTGTGAGTTATAGAACTGCGGATCGCAGCGGAATTCAAATATCGATACACGAAACGCCCTAACCCGTTGCGAAACGCCGCGACGATTGCGAGTACTTGCTCCACCCGGCGGCACCACTTCTTCCTGGCGTTCCCTGAATGCAGTCGTTACGCTCGCACCGGAGTTCGCCTCTGTAGTACCCTCTGCACGCCTCATCCCCCTCGTAGTTTCCGGTACCCTTCCCCACCTTCCCATCCACTGCCATTTCTATCGTCACTCACTCCTCGCCGCCGTTTCTCCAGGCACCTGCTGGCACCGCATTGCATTACGACACTGATGGTCCATCCCGCATCCTCCCCCTCAAGCCCGCTCCTTTGAGCTCGTTTCCCAGCCGCCTCTCGTTCGAGACAATTTTATACCGTACGAATAGATATTGCATACGGCAAATGCGGCACTATAAAATTTGTCTCCCGATAGCTTCACCGGGTGTCGAGCATTGTTGGCATTCATAACGCACGCCCGAATCGCCCTGAAATCGTCATCGAGAGCCGGCGACTCATGCCTCATCGAGAAGCTATCAAGATATTTATTGCGTCCTAAATTTTAACAACGAAGGAGCACGGTGGGCTTGGATTGAATTGGCAGTCACTATAATCGTCACGCCAGGTGGCCGCGAGGATCCAAGTCGAAGTTTTATGACAGAGGTCTCAGGCATCCGCTCTTAACCGCCGAATCGATGTTCTCTTATTTTTTACTCATTCGTTGTCAACAGAGAGAACACGAAGATCAAAATTTATGTATGAACTTCAAATTGAAAAGATGAAATATGTAAAAACTTCACCGTTAAAGAAATCTCTCCGGGACTTGCCGTGCAAGATTGTACGAGAGATAACGACATCGAGTCTCATCTTCGTCGATGTATTTTCCTCTTTCCGTCGTGAAGAGAAAGCTGACGGTATTCATTCTTGCTTCTTCGCTGTGTGCGTGAGCGACGGGTATCGTGTTGGGAGCATCGACCTATATATGCACGAAGCAGATCTTAAGAGCCCCCTTCACCGTCTTCACTGTGGGTGCTTCATCGAATAAAGTGACAATTTCGAATGCGCGGAAATCTCCGTCCCAGCGTCCGGGCTCCGGGCGGATTTCGCGTTGCGGAGCTGCCTCGTGAACATCTAAATGTAATACTGGTATCGCCGGATTAATTTTACCGCGGGCGACGAACTCGTCTCCTCATCTCGGAGGAGAAGGGTGCAAGAGTTCCGCGGAGAATGAGAAGGAAACTCTCAGGCTCGGAGAAATCCCTGAGGCTACGTGAAAGAGGTCGAGAGGGAAGAGCCGCGACGAAAGCACTCTCAGGACCCATGGCTCAATCACATTCGAAATTCTTTACCGGGAATTTTTTGATGCACCGATGAAGACACGACGAGGTGTCTGTAGATGAAGAACAATGTCTTTGCACATTGAAAGTTGAAGAGTCACAATGAAAGTCGCTCTTGCACCGAGGACACTTATCCTTCGGATTGCTATGTGGCATTCATTTAGTCGACTCTCGTGAATCATAAATCATGAATCAATTGTGTGATATTTTTTTAAATTTACGGTTCCTTATCGAAGCTGTTCTTGTCGGTCATATTGCGCGGCAGATTCTGATTGTAATTTCAACAGCTTCTGAAGATTTGACAAACATCAACCTTCGTATGAGGCCGACTCGCCATCCAACCCTATTTAATCACCTATAATCTGTGTGACGCCTTCATCTTCGTTTCATGCACTGAATCTTTTGATTCACCGATGAAAACACGACGAGGTGTCTGTAGATGAATAACAATGTCTTTGCCCATTTAAAGTTGAAGAGGCGCAATGAAAATCGATCCTGCACCGAGGACAATTATCCTCCGACTTGTGATCTGGCATTCAAACAGCCGACTCTTGTGAATCATAAATCATGAATCAATTATGTGATATTTTTCTGAAATTTACGTTTGGTTCATATTGCGCGGCAGATGTTCCTTGCTCTAATTTCAACAGCTTTTGAAGATATGTCAACCATCTTCCTTCGTATGACCCCGATTCACTATCCAACCTTATTTACTCACCTATACCCTGTGTGACTCCCTGGTCTTCATTTCAAAAGTTCTCCTCGCTCGCTCGATCTCGTTGTCGTTGCACCCCGCGCTCGCCCGTAACCAAGTTAATCCAATCACGGAACAACCGTTTCCATCCGAGCCAGCAGCAGAACGGGAGATCCGGTGTACGGCACTGTTGTATCCTTACAGAAATTTTTAGACCGCAACATCGACGATCCTCGACCTGGTCGCAGCAACGAGGCGTCGCTTTTGCTATGGAGAACGTCCTGCCGGGAAAACCTTCCACATCTACCACTCTTACACGCTCCGCCGACCACTGGATTACCTCGGAACAAGTTTCCTTGATATTTCCGACGGTATTGAGAAAAGGGAGAGAAAAACATAGGATCGCATGCGAAACGGAGGGAGGAAAGAAAATAAAAATAAAAAACACACGGTCGGTTCTATTTCACTTACCCATTTAAGTTGTCTGCAAACCGTGTGTATAAAACTGCACTGTCGATTACCAGGTCAAGATACGACAAGAATTAACTGGAATGCGAACTACTTTTACCGGATTGAAAATATCTTGGTCGTTAAAAAATGATTTTTCTCGAACGCGATTCACGTACAAGTACGGGTTCCCGTTTCCTGTTTCTTTTATTTTCGATGAAAACAAGAGTGCACTGGACATTAATGAGCTGTAACTTTCGAGTAGTCTGTATTTTATCGGATATACGAGTTTCTCTCCTATCCACTGGTATTTTTTACTTTATATATATATATTTTTTTTTCGTTTTCTGCTTGCAAAGAAAACATCAGGCTGTTTTTTTCAACAATTTCATTCGGCCAGAGTAATGACCAAACAATCCACCGGGCTATTTGGTATATTGCACCCTCATAGTTGCCCTCATCCCGCTTCCACAGTGCATCATTAATTAGTGAATATTCTTTGTCGAAAATGCTACGGCTGTTTTATGACGCGCAACAAATCCCCACAGTCTCCCTTTGAAATTTTCAAACGCACACTTCAATTACCATGTGACCGTTTATACGAAATCCCTCGCAGCGAACGGACTACCACTACAACGACATCAGTGTTCATTAAATTTAATTGGCAACCTTTCGACAACTCGAGCCAGAAGCAAGAATTATGATTCTGTTATTATTTTGCTGGAACACATAATTTGACATAATAACGGATCAAGGTGTTGGTCAGGAATTTTTTTTCTCCCCGCTCCAGGCTGATTCCCGGATTTCCATTGTAAAACTTAGCTTTGATGTGCATAGCAATGCTGCTTTCAATTTAATTAGATTATTCCGAGAGAGGCGAAAATATTCTCGTCTTCGCGATTTGGCACGATGGCACAGAACATCGGCTAATACCGTCGTCCTGTTCGACATATCATCATGAATATTCATAAAATAATAATTAATTTTATCGGTGAGAGGAAAAAAATATATGTATTCAGTTTTTCGACATTTTTTTTTTTTTTGTCATCTCTGTATTTCAGATTTTCGCTGCTTTGCATTCGCCACCCGGGGGATCGGGCGGTGTCCGCGAGCGCGATTATGTGCCACCGCGAATGCGGAACGAGGCGAAGCGTATTGTAATTTGATGAGGGTGCGGGGATGTGGTGGGTCTACTGAGAGATGGTCGGGGCTCGTACCGATGTCCGTGCAAATATATTCGACACCATTGACGCACACACACACACACATGCATAAAAAACTAGCATGAAAGCACACAACATATTTCCATTCCCTCGCGCTCGAACGTTCGAATTTAGTGTTTGTACGCTCGGCCGGGCTGCCAGACGAGAGGATTGAACAGCGAAACGTGAATATCCCATTGAGAGATTTTTTATTCCTAATTGCGCATTCAGAATCTACTTCTGTACATGGTATATGCGCGCTTAAACCGCCGCCCCGGCGGCTGGAGGTATAGTCTCCCTTCGAGCCATTTCTCCGCGCACACAGTATCACCGTAGATGGTGCATTCCCAAGAGCGCGATTCGTCGAATCGAAGGTAAAGGACGTAAACGAAAAAACGAAGGGGGCGAAAGAGTGTAAAAAAATAACAATGCAATCAGGAAAGTATTGTTTTCTTATCAATTGATAAAAAAAAGAAGCATAATTTCGTATTACTTCCGTGCAAGAAAGTTATTGGATCGTTCGATACAAATGCCAATTTATATTACAGACTTTTTAAAAATTTTCCAATCCTCGATAAAATTTAAAAAAATAAAAGTAAAAATTCGCCGGATGCTGAGGACCCCGAGGACCGTCTGTTTCACGATGAAAATTCAATAAGGTGTCCTTTCGAGGTTCATACACAACGGTACGGCCAGTGAAAATCGAGTCTCAAGCGTACCCAAACGTTTTGACAAAATTTGTCGGTCGACCATTCAGCAAAATTTTTTAACTCGCGGAATAAAGTCCCGAGAGAAACCGGGTCTGAAAGCTTTTTTGCCCCTAGGCATCGCCCTTATCGTACTGTGCATTTCGCGAAATTCTTTTGATCGCGATGCACAAAGCAGCTCGTAGTCCTCTTTTCGTGGAAAGAAGATGGATACTGGTTTATACTGCTATTAGTGCCGCTATTACTATTACCACCGCTCTACGGGGTTGCTCGGCGCACTCTCGTGTAATTTGTTTGCCAGTTGGATTAAGGGCGGCCGGGTATACGAGTAGCGGATATATATGCCCGTCCTATACGTGCACGTACACCGGCTGACTCCGGGCTCGCTCTCCGGGCGATGGGGAAGATTCATTCTCGGTCGTTTCTCGGTGGACACCGGGCATACGTCTCTTTGCCTTCTGGCTTTATCGAACGCACTGAGACGACGCGGACGACGACGCCGACGACGGAGTACGGATGACGTGCGCGCGTGTGGAGCATAAGACCACCGGCTTGGTGGCCAGCTCGCTTCGAGCCTCTCAAACATCTCTCGTCGTTTTCATCCATACTCCGTTTTCTCAATGTCCCCGAGTTCGTGGCCGGCGCTCGACCCCGAGTTCCGGCCATGCTTCACATCTCGGGTCGGGTCAACCGCAGATAACGCGTCCGTTCCGCTCGAAAGATCGACGAGTAGAGCAGTGAATCAAATGTAAAAAAAAAAAAAATAGAATTAGCATTGACTAGGATTCAAAATTTAAAAAAGGACGAACAAGCGAAATTGCATTCGACGAACTTTTATTCATTTTCTTAATGACCCACTTGTTTCGATGGATTAAACTTTACATAACGAATTAGCGGTGAAGATATAAATAAAACAAAATTGATTTCCAGAGTTGTTGAGAAAAGTGGGTTTCGGTTCAAAGGAGAGATTTCAGAGTCGCTATTAGAGATGTTTCGTATTGGAAATTTCAGGGAATTGAATTTATCGGTTCCAGAATCGAGGGATTGAAGAAAATCGCGAGGGCGGGGGGGGGGGGGGGGGGGGGTGGGCTAGCTACTGATCTCGATCGACCTTGCCGAGAGTCTAATCGGAATCACAAGCCACCAGAGAGATGAGGATCGAGGACCCTGTAAGAGCAGCGCCGCCGGGGAGATGAGCGTCGTGGCGACCGATCGGATCTTTCACCCGGTCGCTCGAACCACCACCGATATGGTCAGACCTCTATCCCACGGGGCTTCTTAGGATGTGGAACTTCGTCGGAGCCGAAGTCCTTCGAGTGTACGTCCTTGAAGACTTGCCCGGCAGCCCCGCGCTGTGATTAGATCTTGGCTACATCATCCCAAAGAAGATGTCCCGAACGCTGAGTGGATGACAAAAATGGACTGGATCAGACCAACGATAGTTGTCAATGTACCCGTTCGGAAAATACAGGATTCGAGGCCACACTTTTAATCGATACATCCAGTATAGAAGGGTATATAAGTTTACCATAAAGACTCGAATAACACGGTCCGTTTAATTATACCGAGACCCATTATGGGTTCGGTATAATTAAATAAATGTCAGTTTATAAATTCCAAGGAGCAGCAAATACAGCCTTGCAGGATGACAAAAATGGACGAAATCAGACCGGCGACAGTTTTCAAGGTGTTCGAAAAATACCGGATTCGCAGGTGCACTTTTACTTGGAGCGCAGTATACAAGGATATATAAGTATACAAGTACTCGAATAAGACGCCCCGTTTAACTGTATTGAGAGAGATTATGACTTCGATACATGTGACGGAATTCCGTCAGTTTATAAATTCCAAGGAGCAGCAAATACAGCCTTGCAGGATGACAAAAATGGACGAAATCAGACCGGCGACAGTTTTCAAGGTGTTCGTTCGAAAAATACCGGATTCGCAGGTGCACTTTTACTTGGAGCGCAGTATACAAGGATATATAAGTATACAAGTACTCGAATAAGACGCCCCGTTTAACTGTATTGAGAGAGATCATGACTTCGATACATGTGACGGAATTCCGTCAGTTAAATCAATTCCACGGAGCGGTAAATACCGCCTCATGAAATGCATACAATGGGTGTGGCACTCTCTGACAAAGCGTAGAAAAGAAATGCATACAGCGAGTGTAGCGCTCTCTGTCAAAGGGTAGAAAAGAAAACAAGGGTCTGAGGAAAAGTGGATTAAACGGGGATCGAAGAAGAATAAGTCGGACAGGTTGCCGCCTACGACAGTTCAACGGAGTCCCCGGACTCGAGCCAGAGTTGTCGTGTTTCGGTCGCAAATGGTGCCTCTTGCTCATTCCGGTTGTCGGATGAAAGGTAAAAGTAGTGCAATAAAGCGAGTAGGCAGAGAGTAAGAGGAAGAATGGAAGTAACGAGACCGGTTTTCAGAAGGAGTGAGAGTCCGAGGGAGAGTAACTAACCCTGACGTAGGTAGAACAACTAACAATGAAAACGTTGTGTAACCACTCCCCTCTCCCCTCTCCCTGAGTATCCACCGTCGCTTTTTGGCCGTCTCTTTCACTTTTGGTCTGCCGGTGCCAGAATTGTACCAAACTCTCAGCAGCCTCCGTTGCGCCTCTCTCAGCAGCCTCCGTTGCGCCTCTCGGCACCGACGCTTTCCGGAGCTTTCATTTACGAAAACAATTCTGAAAAGCCGAAGTCTGAAAAGAGCAGGAAAGCGGCTGGCGTGGCTTGAAAAGAGGGGAAACCCCCGGATCTCTCCGACTTCGCCCTGGCATTCCGAAAGTGAAGCCACAACTGCCCAGGTAATATATCACAATGGTAAAAGTCCACAGTAAAATCAGGCTGGCACGTATTTCAAAGGTGCCGAATTCCCAACGAGCTTCGTATCTCTTCTCTCTTCTATTCTCTCCTCCAATTTCTCTCACTCCGCTCCAGTCATTTTAATTAATTTTTTTTTGGTTCCTTATTTTCCATTTCTCATCTTTGCATGCTCTTTCGTTATAGGAAGTCGCTCTGCTTTATCCTATCTCCGCATTTCTATTTCATTCTCGCTTATCGCTCGTGCGACGGCCCAAACACCGTTGCAGGTGCGCCCGGATTGAGTAACTCGCACAGCATAAACGAGTTTACAACTCCAAGGTCTTGGGATTCGCATTCCAAGTTCCCTGCGCTCTCGTGCACTCTTCAGTTTTCCGTCATTCACGCTGCGCGGCGGGATTAACCGTCGGGTGGTATTGCTTACTTGTCTGACTTTACTTTCGCTGAGAGATTTAAACAGCTGCGCGCGACTCGGAACTTGAAACCCTCGCGAGAGACGAAGACGCTCGGTTATCCTTCGTTTTGTTTCACGCGTGTGGACATTTCGGCCATGGTTCCCTTATTTCTCTTCGCTGCTGAATGAAGTCACTTGTTACATCTCGAATTTTTCTTAAACATGCTTCTTAAATTTAATCTTATTTTTCAAAAAAAAAAAAAAATGAAACTCAATTTAAAAAGCTCCCTCAAGTTTCCTTGAATACAACTCGGTTTTCCAGCAAATAAAAATTGAAATGCTCGCGTGAATGTTGGTGCCGTCTGCCTCGGCGCTTTCGCAAAATTACCTCCGATATGTCCGCGTGAGCATACAACTATCGGAGTCAAGATTTCCGTTCGTGCGAAAGATATATAGAACCTCGGGGGTGGTCCAATATTATTCTGCTGCGTTGGCTATGTATCGTGCCACAGTGGGGGTGACGGTGTGCAGAAGACATCCGGTCGACTCGTCTTGCGTCTAACCTCGTGACTCTATGTACATAGTCTACATGGTCTTCCGTATACATATATATATATATATATAATGGGAAATATATATGGCTGCGTCTCTTGAACCGCTGTCGCCATCTCACCTGTACCGTGTACGTATTGTCACGGGAAATCTTCTTCGCCTTAGCTAACCGTCGCAACTTCTCTTGATTCACTCTAAAAGGGTCCGAGAGTAAAGCTTCGGCTTTGCTCGAGCTTTCCCTCACTTCCTGATACTTCTTCTCTTCTCGTCCTCAACTCCGTGAAGTTTCCGCACAGACCAACTCGTTGGCTCCTCCTCGCCACGACACAGCCGTGCCGTCCTCACATTGACTCGTTTTTTTTTTTTACTCCTTCCTCGCTCTCTTTTTCTATCACTTGCTTTTTCTGTATCGAATAGTGCGGGATCGTGCGAGAACTTTCTATCGCCGGAAAAATCCTATTTCATACTCCATCTATTCTTTTTTAGTTTCGCGGTTTCGTTCGATTCAGTCGAGCGGGTTCGGGGCGCACGGAGGCGAGGAAAGCGCGGGAAAGGGTGGCAGCGGGGAGGGCGCGGTACATGGGATGTACTGAGAATGGCAGCGATGGAAGTGGCAAAAAAGAAACAACATCGGAGGGAGGGGGACACTCCTGTTCCGCACTTTGGAGACACGTTTCTAGCGTAGGCACTGTACTGTCTATTCCATTTGTCCGATCGAACGAACTCCTTGGCCTGGACAACGTGAGGCGCAGTCTGAGGACTGTTGGGAATCCTCCGTGCCATTTGAGAAACCTAGAACTTTAAACCCCCGATAAATCGGATTTCGTAATTCGCGCACCTATCGCCAACTGATATTTCCGTTTGCTCCGTCGTCACAGACCGAAACGGTCCCTTCAGTTTGAGCTTTTTGAACTCAAACATTTTTTTTTTTTGCTCGATCCATCCGCTTTTCGAGAAAAGGTCGAGAGGCTCGGACATTGAAGAACGGCGACTCACGCACTTCTTCCTCCGACCTCTATCTTTGATATTTCTCGTGAAGGATTTTACTTTCTCATCTCGCGTTCATTTTCTCTCCAGCAAAGAGAGTTTTTCCGTCCTCGGATCCGTAAGCCGGGAGGTAAACTGTGCGGAGGCCGGGAGGTCGGTATAAGTAAACAGAATCGGGGGCGGGCGTGGCGACATCGCAGCACCCTCGTCCGATTCGTTTCGGTGTCTCAAAGTTTGTCAGATAATTAGGAACCGCGACACGCAAGCTAACGGCGAGTGCCATAAGCGCGCGCGTGTATATATGACGCAGGGAAAAGCTCGGATTATATTCCATCGCTTTCCGTGCTCTCTCGTTCTGATCTTTCCCCGAAAGCTCAACGGAGCTTTAATCTGTTAAGCTTACGCGAGGGGGGGGGGGGGGGGGAATGGGGCAAAACCGTGTACAATGCAGGACCGAACTAACTTCTCTCATGAGATTTTCCGGGCTCGACACTTGCGAACGCGTGCTCCACGTACGTATGTGTCTACTATTGAGAAAACTCGCTAGCAGGTATATACGTATATGTAAACATGTATATAGCGAACGTGTGCGGTATAGAGAACTATAAGCCACGAACTGGTGTGGCGAGTGGGAAGGGGGGCGCGAAAGAGCGGCCGTGTTTGGAATAATAATTATTGTTGTTTGGATGAGAGAAATCGTTAAAACGTGTCAGGGAATTTCGAAAAGCCTGGGGACGAGACGCGACGACAGGGCGGGTTGGGCGCGTCGCGAAGGGGTGAGAGACAAGGACTTCTGTGCCGCCTGAATAATAATTCGCTCGTACGGCGGCGAGAAAATTTTAGTCTAAGGATGTCCGAAGAGGGTATGAAAAATAAATACGGGACCGGTTTTTTTTGCTTCGACCCTCGCAACCCTCATACTTTCTTTCACCCTTTCAATATTTCACAACCACTTTTCGTTTTTTCTTTCCATTGAACGGTGCAATTTTTACGGGTAGGTTCGTTTATTTTTCACGAAGTACATTGTCCGATTGCCTGTTGTGCGAGACGGTACCGGGCAGAATTTTCACTTCTCACGGAGGGGAGGATAATATAATGGTTACGCGACACCAATTATCCCGATAAATGTTCTCTCGCTAGAGAATGTACTCCTGTCGAGGTGAATTGTTAACGTTTCGCTCGCGGTTGCGTGCCCACCGTAGAGCCGTTTAGACGCGGTGAGAATTAAAATTCTTTCCTCGATTCCATAAACTCTGGTTGCGGTATCGCGGGCTTCGCCGCGGCTGCGGTACTGTTTTATCAAACTATGTTCGAAGAACCAAGTATTCCCATTCGAATACTCGAGCCGTCTGGCATATATACTCGAAGGCGCTGTAGGCGAGTTTCCTGCAGCCTGGAGGGTTCAGTCACTCCCTCCTGTACGGGGTGATTCGAAAAAATTTCATTCTCGCACATTGCCGAACATGTCAGGGGCGAACTGTATGAAAAATACCAAGATCGCATAGGTGAGACAGCTGATTCAAATCGTTATAGCGTACCTATAACTATATGCTCTTTGCAACGCATGCATGAGAAGCGCCACTCTTTGTGCCTGCAAGGCGTGGCAAAAGTGGCGTTTTATAACACGGCGTACTATAATGGCACTGCGCATGCGCACATCGTCCCGGTTTTACTTCTAGCACGCTAATTTCACTTCTCGCACGAGCTGCCACGCATCACAGGCACAAAAAGTCGCACATTTCCTGCATTTGTAGTTGCAAAAAACATTATGCAATACGCGTACGAAAAGCGGACTCCCAACGACGATTGTGAAGTAGTCAGAACTCTCCTTCTCTTGCACTACAAACAACACTCGGCTTCGCCTCGTGCTCGATCCGGCTTGCGCACCCAACTTCCCAACCTTCGTCTAAAGTACGCTTTCTCGCACTAGTATCGCATATTATTATTGGGTGCCTACTGAAAAAATAACCGAGTTCTGTTCAGCTCGGAATGATCAAGCCATCGGCATAAATCGATCTGAAATTTAATCTGAATCATCCTGTATATCTCTGTGTAGCATCGTCTGCCTCGCATGTCCCACATACGTACGTCGGGCTTGTCCGTCGCGGGATTCGTACACCTAGTGCCTCGGGCCTTCTCGGAAACACTCCGAATCCCGAAATTCCCCTGTCGCTGTCATCTCATCCCGCTCATCCTTGTCCCAGATATTGTGAGCATGTCGCACCCGTGCCCGAGTACCTGAGGGGGCGGGGGGGAGGGGGTCGAGATTACCAGTGCATTGGTGAGGTCGCACAGAGTTTAATGAGATTCGTTCATGCGTATGGAGTCGGGTATGCGGTTTATGGTGCGCGTGTGCACTCCTGCACTTCGTCCGCAATATGTAAACCCTTCCCCCCACACACAGCCTCGCTGTTGCTACGAATAATACAGGATATGGTAACGATCCTGAGTAAACTTCGTCCGCTGGATATAGAACCGTGTGTGATACCTACAAAGACGTATTCAGGCAACACCCTTGTAGACACTGCAACTGATGAAAAATAAGACATTGCACGTACTTTTTTTTTACCCCTTAGGTAGGTAATTTTACAACACTTCTAGGAGAATTGTCGCACGGTAGATGATATATGTTGGATGCATATGAAGTTTATAAAAAAATGGTCGAAGCATATTTTATTTTGTACCGAATTTTTGTTTATGTATTGATTATAGTTTAGATGTAACAGTAAGTGAAACAGTATTTTTCGTTTTCGTCGTTTCCGACATTTCACGAATTCCACAGCCAACTGCAATTTGTCCGAAAGTTCCTCCGTCGGATTTCAAACTTTTTCACGTGTCGGCTCGGCGGCGACGCAACGACATTCTTTTAAACCCTCCAACAGCCGCGAATTAATTCCAACCGGGATTTGCGTGCGATGCGTTTATCACTGGAATTCAATTCGGCGGTTATCGATTCGCGGTTTGTTTAATAGCTGCGGATGTTTCAACCTCGAATTTGTCGACGATACCGCTGTTTCGCCGCAGTCTCAGTTTCGATGCGCCCGTTTACACGCACGCGACCACGATCTAGCGCGCTTTTATGGTCGCGGAGCTCGAACATTTTGGCGAATTACGGTGACAAGAAGGCGGCCTGGTACACAGCTTGATGCCGTTTCTATAATAATATTCTGGTTTTATCGCGAGCGTGCCGCTAAATCGGTTCGTCCATTAAATCGTCAGGAAAATTATCTTCGGCGAATTAGCCCGCAAAGTTTCTCGTGTTCCGCTTGAAATAGATCGTACCGGCTGTATTGTTCCTGGCAGGAAAATCACCGGTGGATAATTCGACTATCGTCGGTACATTACCGTCCGATCACTCGAGGGTCGCATTAACGTCTAAAACTCGATTTCCTTATGTAAAAAGTCTACGTCCGGATTCAATGTATATAAGGATTTTCATGAAAATTGAGACGATTCGAAGTTATCGTGGAACGCTACATAGCATTTGCCATGAATAGCGTGTAATCTTATAACTGCGACTGTATGGCGTCCTGATGGGATCAAATTGGAGAAGAACTGCAAGGGTAGAAATATTCTGCGAAATGAAGTACAATAAATTGGGGACGATAATTTTCGGAATGGTGTGCGACATATATACGTATGATTTTATTTTTGCGAAGCTAAAAAGTATGACTCGGGTCCGCAGACTCTCTGATCGAGCTGACACCTTCTTCTTATTAGTCTAGCGTTAACGCACGCCCTTAATTCCATCTCTGCGACTATTGTGACAATTATAGTTTATGTTAGTAAAACATTTTTTTTTTATCGACGAGTAAAATGAATTCCCTCAGCAGTTGAATCGTGATAATAAATTAAACAAGCACTGATAAACACACATCAATAAATCAACGTCTATTTACCAGCCACTACGAGTGACTTTAGGCGGTCACTTTTAGTTTTGTCGAAGTACAATCTAGCGCTTCACAGAACGTTGTATGCAACTTGTATTACGCGGAAAACAATTTCATCTCGTCTTCACGAGCACCACGCTATAACCGTGAATATATAAAAGTTTATATACAAATATACATACATGTGTATATGCGTACATACACTGAAAAACAGAGAAGCTCGACATCGTCATCGTAGTCTCGTTTGCCGGTTCCCGGTCTCGCCGAGGTCCGTCGCGGCTGGATTATCCAATCGTCGTCCAAACGTCTTTTCTTTATGACTTGGCGAACGGTCCAGAGAAGCACGAAGGGCATCAGCCCGCCCCTCATTCGCCAGGAATTAATATTAAACTTCCTGGGTGTCGCGTCGTCTGCGTCGCTACCGGCTACGCTGTACAACACACGTACGTGGGTCTGTATATGACGATCCTTGCTCGGTGGATTGTAGTGGTGATGAGAATGGCGATGGCAGTGGTGGTAGGAACGCAGAAAAGCTTTTCTGCGGTACGTAACTTAATCATAGGGGCTGAGAACGAACGAACGAACGGGGTTTTGTAGCTCGCGGCTGCCGTGTTCGATATATCACGCTCCGCTGAGCAAACAGCCTCGCTTTCAGCAGATCTCGCGATTGGCTAATTTATTCGGAAAGCTGTAACTTCCAGTTGAAAAAAAAAATTACGCCTGCAATGATGGATTTAAAAAGTGAGTTGAACAGACGGAACGGAGCGGAACGCAACGGAACGGAAGTTTCTTCTCATCCAACCGCGAACGCGCCGTAACGTCAAAATTTTGGTCTTGTATTCGTACAAAATCCAGTGTTCTTTGAAACAAACTTTTATTTCGCTCAATCCCCCTTTCGCAGCGTCATACTTCAATTAATTTTTTTTTCTCGCATAAATGTATGCTAATTTTTTTTTTATTCGTGACGAGGTGCCTAATGCACGCCGGCGCGGAGAATGCATGCCGACTCGTTTTCTCGAGTGGCTATTTGTTTTATACTTCAACATCGACGAAGGTGCACGATTCAACGAGGGTGCGAAACGATAAGTGTGTGCGTCGAGTTAAAGTGCCGTCAGAGAAGCGCATTGCGCTCGCAGGAACGTTGCGCCGCTGGTGCACGTCAAATACTAGAGCCGGAGTAAAACGCACTTCAGTACATTCTGTAGGCGTACATTCTCGACTGCCAGTGGAACTGGCTGGCGCTCTCGGTAATCTGGCTGGAATTCCCTCCCGGGGAGGTGCGGAGGAGACGGGTGGGGGCATAATGAGCTTCGTTAATTCAAATATCAGGCAGTGCGCGAAAGGTCGAAGCACCCCGAGCAACACTATATACCCGTCTGGGCTTATACCGAGAGTTGCACTACAGCGGTCGTGTTAGTTTTCGAGAATAGAAGGTGGATGGTAAAAACCATTTCGATGTAGCGCGATGGTGCGAGCAGCCCGTCGGTTTGGGCTGAGATTTTATGTAAATACCGGAGAGTTTCAGTTCCCCCTCCCCCGGTCGCCGAAGGTATGTAAGGGATAATGGGCCCTCCCGAGGTAGCGCCATTAAAACAGTAGCAGTAGCTGAAGAGCGGTGGAATAGAGCCTCGCCGATTTCTGGCTCACACCTCCGCCTCGCCGAGGCACCCCGCCTCGGGCCCGCTGGCACAACCCTCTCGCGCTCGAATAAATTTGATCGGCAAACAATTAACGCCCGAACCATTAATTCGACGAGTGAGCGGGGGAGAAGGGCCGATGAGGAATGAGCGAAGAAAAATAGAACGTTCCTCTTCATCTCTCAGGCCGGGCTGAGGGCTGTTTGCGAGCTCCAACCTTCCCAACCCTCTAGTTCCTCTCTTTGCTCGCGTAACTCTCAGCTTCCTCGCATCGTTGCGGAAATACACTCGAAGAACGTGTACATACAAGCCTGAAACTATTTTTCCGGGATTTCTTCAGTTTGTTTTTTGTTTTTTGTTTTTTTTTTTTTTCCCCGAGCGCAAACATCCGAAGATGTTTGCGCAATCTTCCTGCGATCGGACTAGAGCATAACAATATTCTTTCCTGGACGCGAAAGCTATGGAGGTAAATACTTCAGATGTTTGGGCAACGTTCCTGCTATCGGAGACGAGTATGGCAATCGTCTTGCTTGTATGCCGAAGTTGCCGGATTGTTGTAGTTCCTCTCTGCGGTACTCGCATTCGTGGTTTCTTTGACGGTAAAAGAGATGAAATTTAATACGCACGTCACTGGCAATTATACTGTAGGAGCACGAATTGTTCGGGCAGGATCCAGTGTCTGGACTTCCGTACTGAGAACAACTTCCGTACCGGCCATCGCGGTGAACGCAACGAAGAAATATCGCATAGGCTGGTAGATTAATGCAGAAACATTCAAATCATTTGAGAGCAATTTTTCTGGAAGCAAACGAACCCGACCTTCTCGTCGAGTTTCTGGAATACATTGAAAAAAAACTCAAAGGAGTCTCGAGGAAGTCGGGGAAAAAAATGTCGGAACGAGTTGACTTCGTGCACCTGAAATGCATTGCAGCGGCTGTAGCGGAGGTTGATCCAGCAACGGATATAAAAGTAGGACGACGCCATCCAATCATTCTTGTATTACCGGGATTGCTATAATTTGTACCATCCATCGGCGTTGGATATTTCAGCTCGAGGCTGGGGCGGCGGGACGCGAGAATACTGTGAGATGGCAGATTGAAAATAGAGAGAGTGCCCGAGCGCTCGTGGCAATACGGCGAACCAGCCGAGAGGAAGACACAAAAATATTTATCCAAGAGATTTATCGGAAATGAGGATGAGGAAGGTCGCGTGGACTTTAATCCTGACGGCACCGTTAGGAGTTTAATATTCATTCTTTTCCACGTAAATCAGCAGAGGATTCCCATCGAGGGAAGAAAAACTTTCAACCTCGCCGAGGTGGGTGGAATTATACAATTTTTTTTTTTCATCATTTTGTTGTGTGAAAATACTGGCGTATCCAACGAAACGCGGCTTATTAATTCCTGGAACTCGCGGCATAAAATGTATTGTATTAAAACATGTGTTTAAATGAATTATTCGGCAACTCCCACACAAGGATCTGGAAAACTTTAGAAATACCCGTAGAAATGAATTTTCATTTTTTTTTTTTAAACACTGAATATCTGTTTTACGTTTCGGTGGATTACTTACGCGTTCATCCCTACCCTGGGGGGGGATTACGTCATCTCGCCAAAATATTCTCGAAGCCCGCTTATTTTCCATAATAAAGTTATATGAATTCGTTACTGCAAACTCATACACTGCGGGACTGGACGACGGGGGATAGAGGAAGTTAAAAAAAAAAAGCATGAAACTTTGGAAAACAATTACGCAAAGTGAGGTCGAGCGTGAGAGGAGATGGGAAACTGGAAGCATAAATTTCTTCAACTTCCATAGCCTGACTGCTTATGATGGTAACTGAAGGCAACTTCACACAGAAGGCAAATTCCTGGACGATTCCTTCCCGATCCGCTCTGGTCGAAGTTCGCTCAGTACCAGGGGATGAAAATATGCGAGCCGGTTTCGGCACGGGCGATAGATGTCGGATGGTCCATATCAAAATGGTAAAAAAATTAGGGCGCGTGCCCGCCCGGTACAGCATACGTTTGCTCTAAACTTAAACGCGAGACAGGAAAATGCTTCATTTCCTTCCTACATTTATAAAGAATATAGGTAAAAGTGCACAAAGTTTCGTACGGAAGCTCGGAGCTTCCGCATGAATATGCAGAATCAGCATGTCAAAGATAGTCCGTGTAACGCCAGTTTGCCTTGCTTTCAGAGGGCTTAAGTGCAACGCGAACGTTTTCCTCGTAGTAAAATTTACGAGTAATAAGAAGAAAGGACCGGAACCGCTGTCTGAAGTATCGAGCAGTAGATAAAGTGTACCGACGGAGTGGAGAACGCTCGCGAGCTCCGGAAAACCCCTACGTACCATTGCGCCGAGACTTCCACTCGTCCCGACGACACAGCATTTCAACTCTTTCCACGACATTCTTTAAAAAAAAAAAAAAAATCGAGAGTCCCGCTCTCGAAGCGAGTGTTCTTGTTTCACCGGGAGCCGCAACTAGCGATCCAGAACCGCGAGACCCGACGTCAGCCTCCCAACGACCCACTGGAACCACCTACCAAACATCCACCCTGCTGTTTCCCCCAACAACGATTTACAGCCATCTGATTTTACCCGCGAACCACTTGGCGGCATTGCGCACCGAGACAGAGTAAACGCGAGGTGGCCAGTGAGCACAAGGGTGGAAAAAGGGTTGGCTGGCAGTTTCTTATTTACGACCCAGAAGAAAACCAAAAAAATTCCTACCTCTTCCCGCTGGCTTTGATAATTTGTTATTTATTTCCGGCACTCCGGAGATTCTCGTTCTCGATACACCGGTCTCCCGTTTCTCTTCTTGCTGCCCGCTGAAGCTCGTTCCTCTCTAGAAAACTATCGCCGCTCCTTCCTCCCCTGTCACCCCCGGCGGGCGCGTTCCACCGCCTCGTATTTCGGATCTTTTCATTCCAAGGCCGGAACGGTTTATTTGTCGAATTCCTCGATTTCCTTTTTCCTCTCACATTCCAAACTTCGATCACGTTTGATATCATCGTTTCCTCTCATGTTCCAAAGATCCACAGTGCTTCAGAGCCCTGCATTACCGACTATTAATTTATCGGCGAGTGTCATGTCCGTGTCTCCTGAATACGATAGCTACGTTTTATTATTACCGATGAGATTTTTCGTTCTTTGTGGAAAATAAACCGTACTCAGGAAGATTGGAAGCGTAGAGAGAGGTAAAAAGAGCGGCTGTCGGAATCGGAGAGGAGGACACAGGGTTGGGAAAGAAGGTCATGCTCCTCAGCGGCGTGACAGCGGTCTCGCGGATGCCGAAGTGGAGGGTTGAGCTCCGTTAAGTGAAGAAAAAAGAGGGGGACCGGAACCGCAAAGAATATCGGTACGATGGCAATGGAATTTTCTAAAGCGGCTTCAGCCACTTCTGAGCCGTGAAAAGGAATGTCGGATGCGCGAGAGTTAGAGGGAATAGTTGCGAGAGGATAGGATATTGCGGGAGGATGGCGACGTTTATTCGGTTCGCCCTGGTGCTGATGCTTCGTCGTGCACATTCGAATGGCAGAGCACATCCGTAACCCGAAGGCTTGCCAAGTTTCGCTCGACCCGGCAGCGCCGAACTCTACACTTCCTTTGCTTTGCTGTACCGTGCAACGTCGTCGGGAGCAATTAACGATCGACCGAGAAAGAGTAATACAGCAGAGGCAGCAATGGACACTGCGAGAAGCAATATTTCTCTTCATCTCACTGGCTTCCCGTGCCTCCCGCCGACAGTATGATTTAAACATGTCGGAGCTACAAAAAGAAGAGTCGCTCGTCCGATGAGGAAGTCGTTGAGAGGGCTGGGATACGCAAAGCAACCATTGGAAAACGCCAACACTGAGAAGAAGATCCGTATTTTCTACTATAACGAAAAGTTTCGGGGGGGAACGTCTATATAGATCGTTTCTGATAGTATATATTCAATTGATTAAACTATAATTATGCTTGCCACCATGATGAAAATGTCAGTGTTGTTGTTATTGCTATGTAATTTTTTCTCAGTGAAGGTATCGGCTGAATGACGAAGGAGGTCAGCTAAAGCAGCGTGCCCGTCTGAAAAGGTCGATCTATTATAGGGTAAATGCATAATCGGTGACAAACGAGAGGCTTTCGTCATCCAACGAACACTACGTCAGATCTGGCAGTGACTCGGACGATACTCAAAGTTTCTCACTAAAACTTACTCGATATCCCTTAGGCTACGAGAATTTCCGTCCCGGTAACCTCGAGCTCCTGGAGCTCACCTCGGTGCATTCGTGACTAAGTGCTTCAATTTATAAAATCATCATTATACGGAGAAAACGTGGGTGTAGGAATTACTGAGGATAAAGAGGAAAGACCAAAAAAAAAAAACGGGGTTTGAGTTAGCAGCGAGACTGGCAAACCCTTGGAGAACCCTCATCCCTTTTTGTTTGCTCGTCTTCTGCGCGGAGCGGCGCAACGATCCGTGAGGGTGGTCGCGGACCTTGTCGAGCAGACGAGCACTTCTGGATTGCGAAGAGGGATGGAATGGGATAGGGAGAACTAGAAGGAGAGCCCGCGTCCGTCTCGGCGCGTTGAGCGCAAACACGCGACACCAACGGCCAAAGCCGAACACACTATAGCCGAGCACACACAGGAACTCTATGCTTTCTCTGCGTTTCGCTTCACTTTGCTTTCTTTTTTTCTTATTATTTTTGTTCCTTTCCATCCTCGCCGTCGCATCGCAACTGCCGCTCCACAGGGGCTGCGCCAGGGGTGAACGGCAGCAGCGGCGAGTCTTTTTGTCTTCCGCCACGCTTGCCAAGGTGTCTGACATCCCGGTGCTAGCTACGGTTTGTTGCGCTTCTTGGCCAACACCCGGGACACAGAAGCACTTAAGTTTATGTTAAAAATCGTGGAAACGCGGTGGAAACTACCGATGCCAGTATTTTCTCCACTTGCTGCAATCTCGTATCCTTTCTACGAAGGTACGAAGAATGTCAGTGCAGCGGCAAGTAAGCACAGAAAATAATCGTAAAAATGTCAAAATCTTGTTTTTTTTTTTAACCATCGTGACGGGAACAATAACAAGTGGTAAACTTCATTCGCCGTTTACCCCCTCAGGGTCCAAACAATGATAATTAAGAATCGAAAATTAACCCGATGGTCTTGTTGTTTGTTCTGATTCCATGTTTTTTTTTTGCATACACTCCGTTACATTTCCATACAACTAGATGGATGGATTTCCAAACATGCATTTGAATCGATCGCTCCGTCCCGAAGACACTAGGGGAGAGCGGGGCAAAATGGGACAGTGGGGCAAAACGGGACAGCGAGGGTAAAACTCAATTTTCCCATAATTTTTGGATGTCCCATTTTGTCCTAACGATACATCCGGATTTTCAACGCCGTTTTGCCCCACTCACCTTCACCGCCACCATCCAAAAGTTATTCGAAAATTGCGTTTTGCCTCATTATCCCGTTTTGCCCCGCTATGCCATTTTGCCCCGCTCTCCCCTAATCCCTCCGGGGAATCTCAATCCGTACATTTTTTCCTTCCTCGTGAAAAATACATGAAGAGCCATGAATCGAGAGCGTCACGGTCATTGCGCCTCCACGCCCAAGGGCCACAAAAAAAAAAAAAAAATATAGTCCCCATATATGTATACATACACATTCCTGGATCTTTCCGGTCGAGAAGCTCTCGCTCGAATACATACATATAAAAAACCTCGGTGTATACCGTACGTAATATAACGTTTATTTAAAAATAAACGTGGCAGTCTCGGTCCGTGATACGATGTCGAGATAACAACGCGAAATCGTCTCTCGTAAGAGACTAATGGTGGTCATGAATCGAGGTTACCACGGCGGGACGGATCGTGCGGGGCGCGGCTGGAGGGGCAGTGAAACTACTCGCGGGCTTCACCGCACCCTGGAACTGGAGGAACAGCCGGCTGGCTACCCGCAGCAGCGGTGGTCCAGAGAACCATATCACCCTCTGATTCTCTATTCCGGGCGTTTCACCGCGGAAACCATTTTTTTCCTCGTTCCGCCCGGAGGATGTTTCATTCTCCGGGGCGGTATGCACCGGTAGTCTTGGCGAGTGTGAGATGAGAATAATATAGAGGGAGCGAGGAGATTGAGAGCTCGTTCGAGGGAGAAAACGGGAAGAGCGAGGGAAACTTCCCGACGTTCGGGTATCTTCCGCTCGTCCACCAGCGGCGGAGTGATGGGAGAAAATTATGCGACCAATCGGGAGGAAGCGAGACTCGTTTCCGCGATGCTCGTTCCAGACATACTCGCGATGCATCGCAGAAGTTCTCGCCCGAAGTTTTGGAGATTGAGGACTTGTAGTGCAGTTGCTCGCGGTTCTTGGGCGATCGAACCAGCTGCGGTTGGAAGGAGACTCGAAAATGAAAAGGACCAGTTATTGGTTTTCCGCCCGAAGGCCAAGGATCGCGTGGGTTGGTCCATCCGGCAGAGTGCGTGGATGTAACGGAAAGAAGATGAGGATATGAGGGAATAAGGGATGACGAAACGGTAAGAACGTCGACGTGGGTCGGGGTCAAGAGGATGGATTTTCGGGGCTTGACGATGCTCATATTCCCCAAAGCTTCGCCCTATCGCTTTCCCCTCCTCCCCCCTAACGCCCCAACAGACCTGCTTTTCTCTTTATTCAACCTCCCCCACGCATCTGACTTTACCGGGCATCATCACTCATAGAATCTTCGCCCGCAATCTTTCCGTAACGTGGCGTCAGACGCGGGCGAGCTCGGAGCCTTCGAGAAACCTCGGTATACTTTCACCGTGTAGCAGGCGGTTTGGCTCGGCGCGAACGTGAATCTACCACACCGGAGGGAGAAAAATGTCCCGAGGGTTTGGCGAATCGATGAGTTTGCATTAAACATCGCCTCGAGCTTCTTCCTTTTTTTTTCTTATCCTTCTCTCTACTACGCGCATCCACAGCCTGTTCCCTTCTACCTTGCTCTACTCCTTCCCCTTTTTCTGCCTCCCCTCTATCCTCCCTCTCCTCGCTCTCGGTGCAACTGGCTTTCACACTTTTCGCGTATTTCTCTCCTTCCGTGAATTCTTCGCGTCCGCGCATCGGCAATACCTCTCGACGTCTTACCGTAGCCTTGGATGTGACGTTTTCACTGGCTGATTGAAATGTGTCTGTAGTTAATGATGGTAAACTAGGAATGGAAGACGTCAAACTGTTCTATTGATGTATGCAAACCTAAGAGAAAATACCTAACGTAACTTCACTTCAAAGGCACAAGACTTCAAAGAGCTCTTCAGTCAGGCATGAAAAAATAGTTCACCTGCTGTTTTCATTTTCGGAAGCTGAGAGACTACCGAAACCATTGGCATGAGAAGGGATAGCGGTATTGGTTTAATTCTCCAACCACTGGAGTGTTTATCCCGCAGTACTATAGTTCGCAATCGAATGGAACTAACTGTAAGCCGGCGGTATTTGTCGCCATAACTCGAGAGTGCCTTTGAGCAAGTACTCGTGCTGTCGGCCCTTTGCGTTCGCTTGCACGACGTCCGTACTCCTCAAGGGTCGTGGAACAACTACAAATGCGCCGAGGAGTGAAACGTCGTCCCGATTCGATGCTGCGGTCTCGGCCGTACTACAAATCGTCGCGATAAATTTTTTGTGTCACGATATATGTCGGAATGTCGAAAGCACATTAATCAAAATAATAAAAAATTAGCGATCGGGTGCTTCGCGCACGACTCGAGGGCTCTCAAAGCTCCCGATATATAAAACGTCATCGAAAAATAAAAATAAACCTTCCTCTGTAACGTCACGTTCAACGTGTACCCAGCACATACAGAACTGTATACACACTGTTAACAATTTTGTTCGAACATTTATTAACGGTATTGGAAGCTTTTTTTTATATAAACTGTTTCTGCAATTTCAAACACGTGTGCGTGCAATATTACAGTAGAATTTTTATTTTTGATGACGTTTTTTTGTAAATTTCAGGCAAAAGATTTGTAATTTGAATATCTGGTATTTATACCTCACAAATTGTACATTAAATTTACAATTTGTTTTTTATTTGATTTTTGATTTTCCGGAGTTAACCGGAGGCGGCATCGCGCAGAACAAATACGAAAAATGTGTGGAATTCCATTTTGTATGATACGAAAACCGACCTGCCGAAATTATAGCATATGTGATGGAATTATATTTATTTCAGGCATGTCACCGGTTGAAAAAATTCAACGAAATGCCGTCCATCCATGTCGAATTTCATTCCATATGCCATGAAAACCGGCCAGCCGGTTTCAGACTTTATTTCATAGAATTAAACGAAAAGAAGATAATTTTCTGAGAATCCCGCTTTGTTCTATCTCCGATCGTCGTTACATTGAACTCCGTATCTCAAAACCGCAGACCCAACCAATCATATTCATGAAGGCGTGTACCCAGCATACACAGAACAGCATGCACGCGCGTCATACATTCTCGCCGCAGTAGAGACGGCACGAAGCAGTCAGACGAGAGGGGTGAACAGCGCTGATCGTAGTCGATACACGTGCCGCGCAGAGGCGATGCACATTGTTAAGAAAATGTGTTATTCCACGGGGTGAAAGCCTGCCGGAGGAAAAGCCAGAACACCCTCTCACTGATCCCACTACAGCTCTGTAAACCCTTTCCGCTTGCCACCATTCGCAGAGCCCTTTCTTCGCTTCCCTACAAGCTTTCACTGCCGTGCGAACACGGTACGCGACCCGTATACTGTATGGGGTCGAAATGGGATCCAAACACGATTTGGTAGTACGCGGATGGTGAAAAACACGAAACGGTACGGGTCGGAGGTTGAAGGTATCAGAAACTCATAAACAAGTTGCAGGTGTGATTGAGCGTCGGGCAGCATCGACCAATCCCAGATCCCGAAGATCTCACCCAAAAATTAAACGAAGCTATAAACCTTGCAGAAAATTTAAATAATTATGGGGGAAAAAAATACGGATCAGTTAATCAGTAAAGCTTACCGGCCAAATAATAACTGTTAAGAAGAGTGCTGCAACGAAAGTCTACATTTACCCAAAAAAAAAAAAAAAAAAAAAAGAAACTACGAAAGGATGAAATTACACTGCAATTGTACGAGTCGCAAATAAAGTTTACGCAATTGAAATTGTCGGGCGTGAGATCCTTTTCGAATAGGAGGAAGAATGGAGGTAGTGGGTTGGATTCTATTCCGAAAGTACGTGTGAACCCTTCGTACGTTCGTCGTAAGAAATAGCCCGTATTGTCGATCGAGGCAACGGTTCGTAGCCTGGGTGCTTCTCGAAAGCCCGACCTGTTCGGGCCTCTCGGTCGTTCTGGGCGCTACTACAGTCAGGCACACCGGAATGAACCGCGACACCCCATGCATATTGAGAGGTTTTCAGCACCTCCACATCGATGCTCCGTCTGGACGAGATCCAGCCCCGTTCACCGGCTTACGTTCTTGCCCTCCGACGAGGAACTATACGATCACGAAGAGGGAACGCCGAGGAAAATCTTCCGGTGAACCCTCGTCTCCGCCCCCTCTTCATCGTCCCTTCATGCGCACGCCGAGCAAAGGATCGACGCTCGGTGTCCGTTCAGCCTCTCCGAGCAGCCTTATCCCTCCTCGCCCGTCCCTTTCCACGGATCTTATGTAAATTCGATTAAACGTACTGCGAGTCGGAGCTACAGGGTGATGTAGTGGCTCGATTAAATCGTTAATCGAACGCGGCTCTTCCTCTCTATCGGGTCGTTTACGATTGTTCAATAATTCATTGAGCCCCCCCAGCTGTGCCGGTTTTCCCGTATCTGCACTCGGCATTCGCAGTTGTCGGTACAGTCCTCGTGTCAGGCGAGTCTTTCCTTTGCCTCACTTCTGCCGGTTTATCGCCACGCTTGCCAGATTCAATATGCGCGGATATGAAACTGATAGCCACGTGTATAAGCCAGGGGTTACACTCTGGGCTGGGGAAAATATTTTCCGAAGACAAACACGAATGACGATGTGTGCGTCGGATGACGAGGGTCGGGGATCGGAAAAGCAGTGGCTGTTGGGAGGAATATGAGCGACGTGATGAAAGGAGCTTCCCCGGTTTATCACCCCCCCCTTCTCCCGACTAGGGGGACCGCAGCGGGATCATTGAGATTCGTGCCTGGTAGTTTAGAATTTAGATTAATTAATTTAATATGTGTACAGAAAATTCTCGTTGAGCGGGTTTGATTAATTAATCGATTGCTTGGAGCTTTGGCCGGTGTTGTTGCTCGGCGCCCCGTGCTCGTTTACAATCGTTTAATAATTCATGCCTCAAGCACCGTCCCAACACCCTCACACTCTCGTCCAGGGTCTCCTGATACATTTACACAACGAAGTTTAGAGCGCGGCTTACGAAAGGCAAACAAACAGGTGGTATTTTAAACCGTACGACTCACGGGGTTTAAACTCCGCGAATGTATTATACTGCACAAAATACCGCCAAGCCTGTTTGCGGAACTCCGTCTGCGCTTTAATTCAATTGTTGCGCATAATTATTCCTATGTTCTCGCCTAAACGGTTCTTGAGGGATTTTCTTTCTTTGATTGTTGAGCGGTTTGCGAAGCGCCTTTCGTGTCGATTCGGTGAGACGAACGAGACAAACAATAACAGAAGGGTATGCCTTTTTTTAAATTTAATTTTTGCAACTGAGTTTAATTCGATTCCGACGAGCGGACAAGATTCCACAGCTGAATTACAATAAATGATTTTTTTTTAATTTAATTTAATTTAATAAAAATGTACTAGTGGTTTTGATGGCTCGCAAGCTTCGCGCGCTCGCAGTGTCTGTGGGTATCTATGAATATCCGTGAGTATCCGTGATTATCCGTGATAATCACGGATAATCACCGTGAGTTCCGCGAGTGCACTGAGAAAAGGATCCAGTAAATATGACTATATCGCTTGAGAGATATTACCAAAGCACATAGGGGAGAGCGGGGCAAAATGGCACACCGGGGTAAAACGGGATAATGAGACAGAACGCAATTCTCCAATAACTTTGAAATGGTGGCGATGGTGGTACGTGGGGCAAAACGGGTTTAAAAATCCGGATGTATCGTTAGGACAAAATTGGGCATCGAAAAATTATTGGAGAATTGAGTTTTGCTCTCACAGTTCCGTTTTGACCCGCTGTGCTATTTTGCCCCGGTCTCCCCTAGTGCGTACATAATTATTGTGCCTACGTTTGAAACACCTGCATCTGGCAATTTGGTACAGGTTCATAGCGAACAGCTATGATATGCATATATGTTATTATATAGAACATGGTTACGCGGTGGCAAGGGTTACATAGCATATAACACCGTAAGGATATTATGCACGTTCGACTAGTGATGCGCACATAATTGCTCGAATAAGGCAAATTAACAGTATTAGATTAAACAACAGATTATTTAACATTGACGGTTAATTAAAATGTAAAACGGTATCTGTGAGTATCTGTGAGTGTCGGCGTGAGTGTCCAATCGGCATGAACTTCATTATTACGTAGACGTCAATGTTACAAACGCACCGAGCGCGACTGCAATCAAAAGATGCGTGTGAAACTGTGAAGGAGAAAAATGAGCGTGTGAAAAATGATGCGTGTGAAATGAGGTAGCGACACTTCGCTTGTGCCGGTTGCCGGAGCGTTTATCTTTACCCCGTTCCTTCTTCACCGTAGCAACAAGCGCGCTCTTCAGTGTACATACAGTCAAAGCGGGACAAGGAGAGAGGATCGGAGTTTAAGAAGTTGCGAACCGGGAAGATCCAACGGTCTCGAGACTCTTCCCGCTCTTCCTGTCTTTTTCACGGTCTCACGTAACGCACGCGGAACGACTCGTTGTTTGTCGCTCCGACGATACTGAGAACAACGTTTTTATTTAATGCTCCTCCTCCGGTCGTCGTACACGTCGCCGTTGACATGGCACGCGATTCCGGGGTGGGGCGCGAGGGCGGACGAGAAAACTTCTAGGTCATATCGCAGCATCACCGTTCTCGGTCCCCCTCCTCGTTTCGGTTCTACGCTTTCTTCCCAACGTCAGCAAAGAGCCATCACCGTACTCGTTCGTCCCTTCTCGTCTTCGTTGTTCACGTAGCGCCCATGCAATATGTAAAGCTTACGTGACTCGTAAAGTGGGCTACGTGGCTCGTCCCGCACGAAACCGTAGATGGCAGAGGCCGAGTAAGCCATGAATTCGTTCACTTTATGATAAAATATCCTCCGCTCTCGTGGGGGAAATCGGAGATTCGGAAAAATTGATATTACCGAGACAATTTTGTGAAATTACAATCGAATCGGCAGTTTAAATTGGCAAAGGTTATTTTTTTTTCGATCACAATTCAATCGTCATTTGTTATCTTCTCGAAGAACCCTCTGATTATAAATTTCTATTATTATGGCGCGTATGAAAGGAAATTGGGGCGCGAAAGATTTTATCAGCGGATTCGTAAAATCCGTTTGCGTAATTTTTATAATTGCTGAGCTTTGATGAAAACGTTATCTACGAATACTACGTAACTCGTCCAGCCCGAAACCGTAAATGGCAGAGCCCGAATAAGCCATCAATTCATTTACTTTGCGATAGAATATCCTCCGCTCTCGTGGGGGAAATCGAAGATTCGGAAAAATTGATATTACCGAGACCATTTTGTGAAATTACAATCGAACGAGCCAGTTAAAATTGGCAAGCACAATTTTCTTAAACGCACGGGAAGTTTGAATTGCCAAAGGCTATTGTTTGTCGAAATCAATTTAATCCTCGTTCGTTATTGTCTCGAAGATCACTCAGATTATAAATTCCTATTATGGCGCGTATAAAATAAAATTCCCGGGCGAAACATTTTATCAGCGGATTCGTCGAATCCGTTTACGTAATTTTTTTAATTGTCACGACCGGATTAACCTCCGGCGTACGGCTAGCGAGCTCGTATTATTCTGTTGAATCCACGAATGGACGTGGGAAATGGGAGAATTGTAAAGAAAAAAAAAGTGTAAAATAGAGTAGGGAAGTGTGTAGAGACGTACCGGCGGCGAGCGCTATCATATAACTGTACGTATAGCTGCGTTATAACGGAAGGCTCGCCCAGGGCAATAATATCGAAAAGGTCGACGAGCATGCACGGCGTAGCGAACTCACGGCGGCGGCAGCGCTGCGCATCGGGCGTGAGGGATTTTGCCGATACTTCGGTGCGGAGCACTGGCGAACCTAGGAAAGGCGAACTTTCCATCGAAGTTGCAAAGCTTTAAAGCGAAAGCTTTAACGGGGCTTCGCGCCTCGCTCTCGGCGAACAACTTTTTTTATTTTACAATAGGGAAGCGTGCTAGCGGTAAAATCCTGGCGGTGGTCGTCGCGGTCGTGATGGTGCGAGATTCCTGTGTTGAAAAAAAGAATAGAAAAGCGGAAGACTCGGCTCGAGAGAGGAGAAAAATATTGGAAGGTAGTGCCGAGAGCGAACGAATAAAAAATAAAAAAAAACAACAACAAGCATCCCTTCGAGAAAAATTGTGGAAGGCCGGTTGCGGTAGGTCCGGAAATCCGTGGCTCTCGGTCGACTCGGCAACGGAAGCGACCGCGGCACTTCGGTTTCATTATTATCGTTTCGAGTATACGAGCACGTGTGCCCTCGAGTTTTTCTTACTTTTCTCACGTATTCTATCTCGCGAAGAGCTTTTACTTCTTATTCCGAAGCACACGGTGGAAAAAAAGCTCAACTGTTGCCCGAGAACTTACGATGACTCGGGTTCACTGATTTCGGAGTATCGTCGAAAGGCCCGTGACAACCGCAACGAACACGACGAGTGCAGATACAAACCGTCATCAAGGTCCGAAGAGTTCTACGCTAGCTGGAAAACAAACTCTTGTTTCCTTAAAAAAAAAAAAGAAAACGTAAAAAAAAATTAGTTACGAGAGCGCAAAACGAGAGCACAAAACTGCCCGGCGATGTCCCACGAGTCCGGAGGATAAGAAACGTACTAAAAAAAAAAAAAACTGAAATAAAGTGGCCGACTCCGAGGTGTACGAGCTGCGCAGTTAATTTGCACTCGGCTCCCGGTTTCCGCAGACCTTTTCGCGAGCGTAAATATATCTACCGTGAATTCAGTACTATACACACAGCAGATGCAGAATTGCTTATGCATATTTACCTCGCGGTGTGCAGCGGCATTCTAGGCTGCTGGAACGTTTCCATGTTTCAATTAATCGTATACTTAATAAGCAAATCTCTCGTAATATACAGAAAGCCGGAGGTTGTGGGAATGTTGGTGTCTGGCACACAGTGTCTCTCGAACGGGAATAGTCAACGGCATATGGGAGTAGGACATGTGCTCGCATTTGCGAACGGACGCACGCGAGCCGGGTTTTGTATCGCGTAAGTGTACCGAGGCTCCGGACGTATTTTGTCAAGCCCTATTAGCATTGTCGCATTAATGCCGCGGCACAAGGGCCTCAGTCCATTTCACACCGGTGAACTTCAACGGCACGTCGCGGGCGTGCAAATATTTGATCGCTACAGGGCGACTCGAGTTTATCATATACTATATTTTTGAACGTGTTCGGAAAAGAAAAAAAAAAATTACTTGCGGCAACCCTTCGCAGCAAAAGGGACGATGAGAATTTTTATGGTCGATCGTGAAATATATTTAATCGCCAAATTCTGGCGGATTTTAGGTGTCGGCGTCTGTGAACGAAGCGAAATGATTAATCATTATATCGGCCATAACGGCGGAGAAGAATTTGCAGGGCTTCGAATTGATCCAAGGCGGGAGAAGAGGCTGGAACGTATTTCGATCACGTCGAGCCGGCCAATAACGAATGTCTCGGAAAGACTTTGCAATCCCTTTATCGACCAAAGCTTCCGCTCCTGCTCTGTACAGTTGTTCGGGGCTCGGTGTGCCGTACGAAAACTTTTCCGCAGAAATCGCGCCCTTAAGAGCTCTGCGTAACTTCACTCTTGGCGCCCCTATCTGGTCACGGTTCTTTTTTATTCCGTACTCTTCCGCCCTATGGATCCTCCCGGCTGTCGAAAGCTTCGAGAATTCTCGCGGGTCAAGCTTCCGGAAAAAGCTCGTAACACATTACTCACCGTCGACGGTTTCGGCCGGCAAAAGGAAAATAAAGGAGCCAGACGCGCACCCAAGCACGTTTCATACTTCGCTCGGAATTTACGATAACGAATAAAATTAAAAATATTAGGCCTCGAATTAAATTTCAAAAATTAGAACTCGAATTAAATGTGCAATATTATGACTCTAATTGAATTTGAAATATCGTTATGAATATAGAGACGAGTGTTGACCGAGACACATGATATCACATGGATGACCGGAATAGCTCGTCACAGCAAATGACAATCTTACAGATTATCGATTGACCAGATGACTACAGTCTTGATCGGCATTTCAGAGAGAACCGACAAGATATTTAGCTGCGATTGTATTAATAATATCCGCTCCAAAACCAAATACGGCCGTTATTTATTATAACGAAACAATATTCTTGATTAGACAATGTTTTATAATTCGTGCCTGAACTTAAAAAAACATGGATCTGTGTTGGAGTACGAGAACATTTGTCAATCAATTATACCGTACGATCGATAAGACGAGCAAACGAGATGGTGCAAAATTGCAAGAAAGGAAAAGTGGGGATTGCAAGAAATCTGAGAAGCGGGGTGAAAATCCCAATACGGACGGAAGTTGAGAACGGTGGCAAAGGGGTAGTGACAAGCGTCGCGGGCACTGGCCAGGGTAACAAAATACAGTGACCCTCGAAACAATGAATCGATGCGATCGAACTCAGAGTTGGAATCGCAGCACCGGCAGTAGCAACGGTACTCGGTTGTCCGGAAATCCCTTCCGGACGACCACCGAACGTTCAAAACTCGTTGGCAGTATTCAGCATCGGCGGAAAGCTCTATAGATAGAGAGGGAGGAAGTAGTACGGAGCGCAAGAGCCAGAACGCTGGTGGCATAGAAGGCGTCACAGTAGTCACAGCATCCGACGGTCGAACAGCGGTATAATCATAGCTCGGCCGAGTGGTAACAGCCATTACGTTCCGTGCACTCGGAACCTCGTATAGCTAGCTGGCTTCCACTCGCTATAACGCTTCAGTTTGCAAACGTAATTACAGATAGAGGCCGAGAGTATTCCGCAGGTCAGAATCGGACGTGCCGCTGTGGTTTGTCGTCTCACGCTTCTCCACCTTCCCGACCTTTAAATGAAACACGACATTGGAAATTAATTACCGTAAGCAGTCTCATCCCGTACGATTAAAACGATGCGGACGTTTGCGCTCGATTCATTTTCTGAAGCATCGAAAAAATTGTTCTTCGAGGTCGACGGACGATTTTTTTTTTTTGTCAAAATTTTTCAACGATATTTGACAACTCGCCAACCACTTTGTAGATTGAACTCGGAACGGAGAGCCCAGGGCGAACGCGATTCTACGGGGTAAGCCTCCACGAACAGCGTGTACACGAAACCAAATGCCATTTTTTCACTCCAGTATTCGCGCGATGTTATAAAACATCGTTAAATTTTCCCCCCACGACGAGGTGATCTATTTTTTTTGTTTACATATTTTATTTTATTGTATTTTATATTCAACGGAAAATCGAATTTTTTATGCATGAAAAAAAATTCCAGTGATAAAGTGTTTTACATATTTTTGGTGCTGTATGATTCTATATCATGTGGGGAGGGTCGTTAAAAAAAATGTGTTTATATGTATACATATTTGTGTAGCAACGCGTCGACACGCCACTGGTGTGGATAAATTCGTGATCCATTTTTCCCAACGTTTCGACTTGATGGATCCATCGACTCGTTACGCTATCGACATAAAAATTGTCGAAACTGCAAAAAAACCATGACTCTGCACTTTGTCTCGCGGGTTGTTATACGATTGCGTATATCCGTGTAACACAGTAGGGTTCGCGGCGGAGAGGCGGAAGGGAGGCCGAGCCCGGATGTCGGATTAACTGGCGTGGTCTGACATAACTGTAGTTATCGTGGTCCGATAGTAACAGTCATTACCGGTGCGGCATATCGGAACTCTGCAACACACTGCGCGCTGTATTCAATTTCAAGTAGACAAACGTGATTGCAGGTGTGGCAGAACTCGAGATTGGACCGTGTAAGGATTCTATCGCTGGTAGGCGCGCAATGTTAATGACAATAGGCATTTGTATATATAACGCCGTACGGAATCTCGACAGAGTTCGATGATTGAATCCATTAGATTTTTTAGGAAATAACATTTTTGAAATTTATCTGAGAATATAATTTTGCTTGATCTCTAAGCCGGTTTGTCGGTTGCTTCAATCCTCGCATTTCCAGCGAACGTTGCTTGTCGTTGACATTGAGCGTCAACCAATAGGTATGTAAGTATGTAACGCTGTACCGAATGTCGACGGAGCTTGAAGATTAAATCCATTCCATTTTTTATTGAATAACATTTTTGAAGGGCCTCGGAAATCATGATTTTTAAAATCTCCAAGCCGGTGTCGCGTTTGCTATAATCCTCGCATTTCCACTAGCGAACGTTGCTTCGTTGATAATTCAAGCGTGCCTCATCCCTCCACGCCGCCGGGTTCACGGAGCTTTGAATTCTGTGTGTGTTTTTCGATTTTTATCGAACATGAAAATGTAGTAAAATTTTAGTTAAACGCGAACAAAGTTTCGTGAAGTACAAAGCTCGCTGTAGACAGACCTTGATCCGCTTAAGCAGGATGTAAAAAAAAAATCTGCCGGCCAGCAGTGATGCAGCATTCGGCGGACCAGTCTGGTCCTCGTGAATCACAGGGTAGCAGTGATAAGCGCAGCGAACACGAATCACCGAGAGTTTTCCTTGAAAGATAGCGATTCTCGTGGAAGACAGTGCGCTTTTGGTAGTTTCACTCGGTACGCTCTACGGAAAGTGCCATAAATCGCGCAGTTCTCTCCTGGGTCCTACAAACATATATTGTCTGCTGGAACTATGGAGCCTAGCCCTGGGCGCTCGGGCCGAGGGAGCTCAGACTATCAAACTTTCCGGCAAACGGCAAAAGGGCCATTCCACCCGCTTAATGAATTTCGTTCCTCGATATCATTTCAACGATATTGGAGTCAATGGCGCGGCGAGAATGCATGAGTCCAAAGATAATCTCGTGATTTTTTTTTTTTTTTTACAAAAAAAATCAAATTTTATTTTAGGGTTCTCCGGACAATATTGTATTTTCTTTCATTGAACTAACAGCAATTTTTTTAAATCGGAAATTCGTATTTTCAATTCTGTGTATTTTAACCCTTTAGTTGGGTCCTTTCGCTCTCTTATCATGTTGATAGAACCATTAACGTAAATATACGAGATGATTATGCTCTCGATTCAAAAAGTTAACTTGGGCGTTGGAAAAAATCAATAAAATCCTGACGGTGGATTATCGTAACCTGAAGTTTTTTTTTTACCTAGAACGGATAGGATCTTTAATCGAGTCTCCATCGGCCACTGCAGTGGAATAGTAAGGAGAATAGAATTTCGAAAATGTAATAGTGACCGTACAGTTCGCTTGCGATTCATTTCCAGTTAACACCGGGAAACTTTCTCGTACTTTCCCTACAGCTGCAGAAATAGCCGGGCTTCTCGATATCATTAACATAATCCGTTCGAGGGGTTGGTTGGAAGTGTGGGAAGTGTGACAGAGATGAGAAGTACAAGATAGAACGATAAAAATACTCGGGAGATATAGAATGCGGAAAGGTGAAAACGATAAAATTTTCCATTCCGGTAAACGCCGTTCGTGCTGCAGCAATGGTATCGGGGGTGAAAACTGGGGGTGGATTGTTACGAACAACTACCGTCTGGATGAATAGGGGAATTGCTGAAATTCGATTAAACGTTGGCAACGACGATTCGATCGAACGAGTCCTCGGAGGAATCTTTTGTTTTTATTTTTTACTATTGTTATGATTGTTATTATTTTTGTTGCTGTTACTACTATTGTCGGATTCTATAGCTGTCACCATTTCAATGAGAAAAATGCAAGCCGATGCAGCAACGGATGTTAAATGGTTTTATTGTTAGACTGTTATTGACGTTTATATATGGACCTTATTTTATCAAATTTGTTTAATTTAAAAAACGACATGAATAAAATAAGGTCGAGGGAAAATAATTTCGTATATAATGGAATCATTTTCAGATTGAAAAATGCCGACTATATTTTGTCTGGTTTTAAGCATTCCTGCAGTGTAATTTGTTGAGGATTAAATAAAATAGGTTTACTTGAATCGAACCACATTTCTGTCTGCTATTTTTTTCCTCACTTTGAGTCATAAAAAAAAAAAAAATAGTACTATTAATTACCAAAACAAACGAACCACAATTGTACGAACCGCAATTCCTGATGAAACATTGCTAGACTTGTAATTGAACGAAAAGAATCAACAAACAAAATTTGTAGGGTTGTAATATGCTGTTGCAGCAATGCATATGCTTATTTTTTTTTTAGATGCAACGCACTGTTCTACTAAAGTTCTATGCTCCGAAATAAAAGCCGATGATTCAGCCGCACGAGCTTTGCTCGTAAAATTCGTAAAATTCAATAAACAGATTATCCGTTCGTTTCTGTTCCCCTCTGGCGAACGATATTTGGTGCATCGACGAACGTCATTCGGACACGAAGGAATGCGCGAACAAATGCATTTCATTAATATCGAATATTTACCGTGGTAAATATCGAAATTCAATTTAAATCGGAACGTTAATATGCACCTACGCTCCGCGTCGTCAGAATGATATATGATTGAGGGGATGAAAATGTGCGAATGGGATACGGCGGGGTTGTAGCGAAAATACGTTTGACAAATTTATTTTCTCTCGAGCGGCATTGATTAATATCGCAGCTCTGCGGGCGCGCATGCACGAAATAAAAAAAATATATATATATACGAATAGTGCCGTAACGTTAATTGCCGGAAAAAACAGAAATGGACAAAGCGTTTCAAATATTTCGAAGTACTGAAAAAAAAAAAATATATATATATATATATATACATAAAAAAATGTTTCATTCTCTGTGTTGACAGGTTCGAGCTTGGCAAGCGTAGTCGCTGGAAGTAGTAAGCCGACGAGAGCGTGGGACAAGCCATACTTCGATGACATTTCGGCGAGAAACGTGACGGCCATTGTCGGCCAGAAAGCCGTTCTTAGCTGTCACGTGAAGCACCCAGGAAATCGGACGGTAAGCGCGAATTCCATTTTCTTACTTTTATTTATAAAACTAAGTCCCCGCGCGGTTTTACATTGAAAATTTTTATCTTAGGTGTAAATACATAATGTATATATGTATAGTAAATATTTACAGTCTGAAGTATGAAAAAACAATTGTCACGCTGATAGGGGCTCAGACTGTGTCGGATGATAAAAGCGAACTGAATGAGAGGGTCGAAACCCCCTCGTTAATATTGGATGAGGCATTCAAGGCGATTAAATTGTTTAAGCCGATTCCTTCCCCCTCCCCCATTACAGCCCGAAATACGTGATGATACAAAATTGATTTAATCCTGGTCTCCCCATCGTGTTTTTTGAAAGGGCATTCGTCGACGTACAATTCAAGTGATCGAAGCTCGAACGTAAGTTTTTTTTACATATTTTATTGTCATCGGCATAAATTTGAAATATCGTGAAAATCAAATAGTTGAACGTCCAATCAAATCACTGAATAATTACCCGCCTGGAGCCAACGGTTATAGAAAAACGTACACCAATACGATTTTGTTTTTACTAAACCGAAGACTGAATCGTTATACCTTTAAAAATAAAATATCTCGAACAGGTAGGCAAAAACCTACTTGTTCGCGAAAAAAACTTTTGTTTTCTTGAATTCAACCTCGAACAATACTCATTAAAAGCGTTGCAAACATTTCGACGAAAAACAAAAGCGATACAAAAGTTGAGAGAAAGAAAAATAAATATCAGACTGCATTGTTGGGCCAGGCCCCTTAATTAACAGCCGAACGATGCCGCTCGACGCCCGCTAATTGTATCGCTGTGGCGATGGAATAAAAAAAAAAAAAAAAAAAAAAAAAAAAAAACGCGTATAAACGACGGGGTAGCGCACGAGAAGAAGCATAGGGTAAAGAGTGCAGAAAGGCGGGTGGGGTGTCGGTGGGAAAAGCCGGCGTGTGGAATTCGCGGCGTGCCAGGCGTGCCGCACGGCCGCGATGCCGATAAGCGCTTTGGGATTTGCATTTAATCGCGCGTATAGCGGACCCCCCCTGCCCCCCCCCCCCCCCCGCCCCCGGCCGATATATACGTATACATATAGATGCTTCAACACCTATAACAGTCGACCACCTTTTACCAGCCATTGTAGCCGTTCGCTCAGAGAGGTCTCTCGAGAGGTAGCCTCGTTCCCGCACCATCTCCCGTTCGCTCCCTCTCGAAGCCAAGAATTCGTTCGTCCGCAGTACTTGGATCGTTTTTCGCGATACCGCTTGAGCTTACACGATTTCCTAATGAGATTCCTCCTGCGGCTCCAGGATGGACCGACCATACGACTGTGGAGTACGTAGCAGGAAATTGCACTGAAAAAAGTCGAAAAGTCCGAATCGCTGGAGATCGGCGCAGCGTCGCGTACAGCCGTCGAGCGGGTGATAGAACTCTCCGCCGACAGAAAGGAGAACTCGCCCAGTTATCGTCCAACAGTTCATTCCTCGGGCATAGAAATGAAAAAAAGAGGTAGGCAGGAGTGGAGAGAGAGAGAGCAAAAAAAAGAAACATACAAGGTGAAGACCGCAAAGAAAGAAAAAACTAAAAGAGCGAGCCTGGGCTTGAACGTTGCCATCATCGAGACAATTATCGTGAAAGCTCGACTGTACCGTGCGATCTGTGACTATACCGAAGAGGCTGGCGGCGACAGACTCCGTCGCGAGACGAAACGAGAGGCAAGGAGAATGACGAGAGAAACGGGACAAGATACTGCGGTGAGGTCGGAATCCTGGATAATAGCGGCAGAACACCCTGAGAGGTGAGAGGAATGTCCGGGTTGAAGGATGCTTCGCTCTGTAGCGAACCAGTCTGTAGATTCTGTAATCTACAGACTGGTCTCCTAAGATGTTGTGCTAGGGTGAAAGTCAAACGACAATAAAATCGGTGAGGATAAAACGTTAAAGAAGACTTTTCCAGAAGGTACAAAAAAGCGTTGAAACGATAGCTCAGCGATACTCGTTAATGTAACGCTAACTTCTGTGTACGCAATACTAATTCATCGAAGCCTGATTGTCGTTAGCCACAAAAGCCGCTCGAACAATTGGTTCTTGAAGGGGCCGTCTGCGTGGGACGAGAGGGCGTGAGAGGACGCATTGTAAACGCACCGGTGGTCGAGAGAGTCGTATGTGCTAGTCGAGGGGAATGAGCTTTCAAGGATTTCGGGGTTTTGCGGAAAACCCTCGTGTAGCCTCACGCGCGGTCATACTGATAGTCCTGCTGCGGTCAATGCGAACTGGACTAGCGTATACCCGATGCCCGCGAAAGCTTCTGCGCAAGCTTCCGGTATAACATCGGCCATCCTAGCCCCAAACCGCTCTTTATACACCGTAAATTCGTGTTCCATTCAAGCTTTGACTTACGAACGAATCTGTATTTCGGTCTTTTGTTTTACGACATTTCCTCATTAGTATTCATCGCGAATTGATGAAATAAATTGTATGAATGTTACTTAAGTAAAGATTGATATTATCCATCATGTGAATATCGAGACCTGTGCGACGACTTCAAAGTGGGGGCAAATTTCGGCGCTCAGAGTGGCCTTTGACCGAATGCAAAAAGACATCCTTGAGCGTTGAACTCTGTTGCGATAACTCAATGAACCGTTATGACGACAGTACGGCTCGAACGAGATGAAACAAGGAACTAGAAAATTTATCGTTAGTTGAAGTATCTTTCGCCGTTATCATTCACCGTGACGCTGACTGTCAAATGAACCAGTCAAGCGGTGATCTCGACCAAGTGATTGCAGCAAGTGTGTGGTCAGACACTCTGCGGTCCGGGTGGCTCAGTGCGCTCGCTACCCAGTGTTTCGCTTGCCCGCCGGCCCTGCTGCGCGAATCTTCCTGAACTCCCCGGTACGTTATGCACGAATACAAAACACGCAGTGGCGCTTCCACAAAGTTCTCGTAACTCGAAGCTACACGGGGCCCAAGGATCAAAGCATACTCAACTAATCAACTATCGGTACACAAAGCTCGGACAACTTGCGACTGCTGGAGTAGAGACGAACCTGTTCGGCCCCCCTCGAAACTATTGAGATACGAAAATTCATGTGAACCCCATCAAATTTGAGAATGATGCCAACTTCCGATGTCACGGTAGATTGAAACAACGATCGTGGTAACTTTCAATCAACGGTCCAAGCTCTCCAAGTCGTAATTTTGACTCGTCCAAACTCTGGCTAGGTAGTCTGCATGCGGGTTGTCTGAATTCCACCTTGCGGTGCAATTAATTGTTCTCTTATTTTTTTTTCCTCTCCATTCGCTCCCTCCGTTCGGAATATCAGTGGATGAAGACAGGGATAAAGTTGGTGGTAGACTAGCCGGGAAGTAATCTGTTTCGCCGGAGCCTGCAGCCGGTTGGCTCACATCTCTCGTTGTCTTGAAACCCACCGTCCGTGGCACGCACCAATTGGAATAGTTTGCCAGTGGTTTTGGTCGATCCCCCCCGACTGGCTGGCTGGCTTGTAATCATCCCTTTAGCTATGTCTCTCATCCCCGATTATATACCTTCGGCAGTGGTCCCCTGTAATGTACACTTGGCTTCCCGAATGACGTTGTGCGCTCGATCCGGTTATTCGGCTGTCTCGATGTAGTTCCCGCCAATTATCAGTTTCTATTGTTTACATAGTTTCTGCATTTCGAGATAGTCGGCGCAGGCTTGCGTCCATAAAGGAAATTACGTTATCGCCTGGAGGTTTCACTATGGTACAATTTGATCGAGAAATACCAGGTTTCGCGTTGACGCTGGCTTGGACTGAGAAATCCTGAAAAATGACCAGTCAGTAAGGTAAAAACGTCACAATGAAATATTTCTGCGCGACGTCACGTCCCGTTTAAAGGTAAGATTTTCAAACCGGAGATGACATCACAGAGAATAAAAAGAAATTGCTCTGACAAGCAGTGGGGTAGCAGGATTAATGCAGTGCTTATTAGTGCTCGGAAGGCCATCGGCTTAGTTGTGACTATCTACGCCGACCGTAGAAGGACCTATATGACGTTTTGGCGTACGGCAGCCTCTGTATGGTCAGCAATGTGCCGTTTTTCGAGTTACGGCAAAATCCCACCTGGGTAATCTGGAAAGTATAGATTGGGCGAAGGGATTAACGGCCTTGTCGCCTTGTTGTTCCGATCCCGTTTCCTCGTTACAGCCACAAATAGTAGCGACCCTTCCTAAGTATAATATACCCTCGGGCCCGTATTATCAGAAACATGGACGATCGGCGTTGCGGGGTATAGGGGACTCTATACGGGGTGCCCAACTTCGATAATTGATTTAGGACCGAGTATTTCGTACGTTATACATACATATACACGCTTTGTACGAGACTTCCGTTTAAACTTAGTTTAATTGAACAGTGGATTTATTGAGCAGCGTCCGTGGCGCCGCTGCTGCTACTACTCCTGAAATAAGGCTGGTCGAGCCACGAACAGTAGCCTGGTTACCGGAACACACGAATAAGACACCTCAAAACCACACGGACATGCTTTAACCCCGGCCACCATCGCCAGGAAACCGCGTTAACAACAACCACGATGAACTCTGGATAACCGGGATATAACGTCTCGATGGCGTGTACCTATACTTCAATGAATACCGTACATAATATGCAGCAGAATCCGTAATCGATACAGTTAAAGAAGCTTTAGCGGTCGGGTTTGTGGAGTTAGGTATTCCCGACATGATAGTATCATAATCATAACGGCCATCTTCCGGAAATGCGGAAAGAACTCTATTAATGCGGTAGTTACCATTAAATTTCCGTGAGATCTCAAAGTCCACCGTATCCGGGGACGAGGACAGTTTCTTACGAGAAAATAAAAGGCGTGAACGATGCAATTCCGAGGGTTGAATGGTTAGAGAGAGTGAGGCAAACTATAATCGCTCTTTTCCAAATGGATCGGGAGTCTATCGGCGAGCAGGCATCAATTGAGATAATGGCCTTCACGGGACAATCTCAGATACGGAAAAGACCTGAAAGAAATAAGAGAAGAAGCAGTAGCAAAGGTCCTCAAAGAATTTATAACAGCGCTGCCTGGATGGTTTTGCTGTTCTCGGTCCAACTCGGTGAGCATATAACGGGGCGATGGGGCGGTTGGGAGGGACGCGATGATCGCGCGCCACTTCTGGCTGTTCTCTCGGAATTACCCTTAATGCATCCACCGGGAGAATTGCATCGTGATGAACGAGCGAAGGAATTTCGTGCTCGCGATTCGCGAATGCGGACGCGAAAGCGAACGCGCAGCAACAGCAGCAGAATGAGAAGATAGATCACGGGAAACTTGCCGTGGCAGGAGCGCAGTCCATCACGGACAGCTTGACAACGATACCGTTGGGGGAGGAGGTGTAGCTGGGATAGTCCCAAGAATTTACAGACGCGCCGAGATAGAAAGCTCGGAACGATAGAAACACGCCAGTGCCCGATCATTACACGCGCCTTGGCTCCGATCATCATAGACTTTTATTTTAGCGGTACCTTCGTCAAAAACCTATGTAAAATGTCATATAAATCCATACAATCGGTGATGGTCGAACCAACTGGTGAGTACAATTTTCGGATTAGGGCACACAGTATCGTAATCGTGACTGTTAAAAATATCTGCATGGAATTTAATTCCGGCAATAATACGTCACGCCAATTTCCACTGCCATTGCTGCTGAGAAAAACTTACCTGTCAAACGTATGGAAATTTTTATAAATCCTCCGAAGCGCCGTTGAACCGTTCGAGTTCCAACTTTAATTTCCAGGTCACGTCCTGTTCGTCGTACGACCACGACTTTCAGTAGCCCAGCCGGGTCGCAAACGAAACTCACCCGCTAGGTACCAGTAAAATTGATAGCCTGGATCTCGGGTATCTGTGACTGGAAATAGAGAAGCATGCGTCGTAGAGGTCAGCCCGCTCACTGTCGGACGTGGATCATTTTTCATTTGGTCGGCATGTGACTCCGTGCGCGGCTGGACCGCGCGATTCGTGCCGTTTCGATGCCACTGTGCTACCAGAGCTGGTACGACAGTTAGTAACGATCGTTCGTGCTCGCCAAGAGTCCTGCACTAGACCGGCAGAGGAGTTTTATTTATCCAGCTATCTCTATGGGCTGTCCTTGTAAATTTTCGGAATACGCTTGCACGGAATACTCCCAGACTGTCCTCCGGCAACGTCCAGACGACCGAGCTGAACTATAAAGTATATCCATAGTACACGGTCATCATTTTTTATGATACTTTGAACCTTCGACGAGAAACCCTCTGCAGACTTGTAATTTTTACGATACCTTGCAGCAGGGTAAAAAATAACGTAATTTAATTACTGATTTTCTGGAAAGTGCGACTTGACTCATGGGCCGTGTAAAATGCACAGAACCGATACCGGGCCGACGTCCCCGCTATGACCACGTCATTTGGACTCAGCCGATAGCTTGGCTTTGTCCGCTGGCGAAATTCATCAAAATTTAAGCACTGTAAATTCGCGACGTTCCACAAGCGTTCCCTTTAGAACACGAATTCCAAACTTCACCATGGATCAGTTTGAGCAGGAAGTCCGATTCGACTATTCGGTGTCCAGATCCGAGGGACACAGAGAATATTATAGTTGTCCGGAGGTCCTTTGTCATCGTCGATCTTGTTCCTCAGGCTCCCTTCCTCATCAATTCCTCTCTAGCCTGTGTCCGTTTATCGCTTTTGCTCGCTATTCTCTATTTGATTTACGTTACGCTGGCTCCTGTCTCCATCGCGTAGAATATTATTGAGGCCGTGTCGGAGCTTCCTGATCGAAATAAAATAGAATACCTTGGGTGATAAATAGAGCATATTTGCCGACACTCAATCATTTTTGGTATACCGTATATATTATGGAATACATTGACGAACTGGAGGCTCGCATCCGAATCGAGCTTCTGAAACAAGTAGAGAAGAGAGGGGCAAAATGGGACGATGGGGTAAAACGGGACAGTGAGGCAAAGAGCAATTTTTCAATAATTTGTTGATTGTACAGATGTATTTACCTTGTAACGGATGTATTGACTGGGCAAAATGGGGCATCCAAAAGTGATTGGAGAATTCCGTTTTGCCCCAGTATGCCATTTAGCCCCACTCTCCCCTATCATACAGAATGTACCATAGGGAGTCAATGAAACGACATGTACAAGATTTTCCGAATCGAAAGCACCTGGTAGTGCAGCTATTGTGCCAATCATTGATGAAGCCAATGGCTGCGTCGCACGTCGCTGTGCCATAATGTAGTTCGCAGTCGTGAGCGGTAATTCAACTGGTCGAATGATAGCTCACGATTAGGAAGATTTATATTAACGACGGCTTAGAACAGAGCAATAATCCTCGATCGTGTTCCCCCAACAGTGGAACATCACGTTTCCTCCTCTCGGCTACATCCTGTTGGGGGACTGAATGCGACCGTCGAATCTGGCTTCCGTACTGGTGAGCTTAGGATCCCAGAACGGTGAGCACGAAGAGGAGGATGAGTCGATTTCAAAGCCGCTAAATTTCCATTGCTGCCAGGTGAAATAGCTTTATCGTCATTGGGTATCGAACATCTGAACATAATACACAAGTTGCGCGACTTCGTCGAAGCCTCGATGCCAAGCTTACTCCATTCAACTACTAAAATCTCGATCGAATTACTGACCGTTCTGAACCACATGCGAGACTTTGCCGTAGTAGAAAATGATGAATTAATGCCAACTTTTATCAAATTGTTTCAAAGACATTCGTTTGTTATCCCGATGCTTACCTGCCATCAATCCTCTGATTGAATCCACATGGACTAATGTTTATATGAAACGTCACAGTAACGATGTTAAACTCTGATTTTTCGTCGAACCGACTCCCTCCGGTGAATTGGCTTTATTGTCGTTCTCGGAGAAGCGGAGATTTCGAGTCGCGTACGTCCGCCTCTGCGTTCACGTTCTCGAGAGGATTGTTGCCCTGCGAGATTGGGGTGACGCGATAAGAAAGCCTGTTACTTCATTGAAATCTGACGTGGAACAAATTGGTCTTGCGCCGCCAGCGGCAAACGTTTTCCGGAGGAAAGAGTGGCGGTAAAGCACGATGCGGTGCTCGACGTTAAACGTCCTATATTTCATTCAATGCCAGACTCCATCCTACCCAGCAGTATTCTTCTACATCAGCACCCCGATGCGTCCTTTCCGTGGGTGTCGTTTCATGTACTCCCCGTAGCTTGGACGACACCCCCAACCGAGACGTCGAGGGGTCGAAAGAGCCCGTTGACTATAGCTCATCGGTCGCCTTGATATCGCCACCGATTGCGCGGAATTAAGATTTGTGAGGCGAGCTTTATTTTCGTTTATTCGAAACTGTAAAATACAGGGGTGCCGTAAGGAATAGGGGAGGGGGTGAAAACGAACGAAAGTGGAAACAACCCCAGCTGAGTGAGCTGAGAGGTGATAAGTTTTCAGTAGTGCAACAACGCTGGAACCTCCCATTCGTTCTCGTCGCAGGGCTGCCGGACGGGGGTCGGATTTATATCACGACTTGAATATACTCTCCCTCCATTATGATTAATCGGCCCTGGAACCATCCATCCAGGATTATCATTGATAACAGCCGGTACCCCAAACGGCAATAACTATCTCGATGTATCTCAAGGTCTGTCGGGTAGATTGGGAAAACTATTATCGTTGATGAAACTGTCGACAACGAGGAAGATCGCTGAATAGGAACATAATACGATGAAACTTACAGTTGCACAACAATTTTCTACTTCAATATTTTCCATTCTGCATTGTACATAACTCGTTTATTACATTTCCTTTGTACGGTCGGTCTTTCATTCCTCCTCCCCTGCCCGCTGTTTTCCGATTATTCCGTCGCATCCGTTTTTCTTGTGCTCTTTATTCACATCGCTTCTTCCGCCAGCGCTGAAGCTTACCGAGAGCAGTCATTATTATTGTCGCCCGGTTTTCCTAGTGCCATCGAAGAACCAGCGTGTACCCTCCGGGAAATATATTTATGGATGTAGTCCGGAGACGCGGTGGAAGACACACTCGGTCGTTTGCACACTGAAAATGCATAGTAGCGCGAGGAGAGAAATGTTTGTTACATGAATGGGGAAATCGAGTATGAACGTCTATTGTTGCCAAGAACGGTGCACAGCTCACGATGTCATATACGGTACTCGAGGAATAAAATTTACCGGTAAAATGCAGCGAGTACCGTATTAGAAAAGTCGATACTTCATCCCGTTGAAAATATGCAAATTAGGTCGTAGGTCCACGAGGAGAAGCAACTATCAGTGTATAGTTTGGAAGTTCCATATCTGGCCCCGATTTGTCAATGCTTTAACGCAATCTGCCCAGCTTGTATTTCTTATAAAACACCCAATAAGATCACAAGATCAGTCGGAAACTGGGTTCCATTCGCTAAAAACCTTATATAGCGTTTTCCAACTAAATTCCGGACATATAAACTTTACAGCTTTCAAAAACCGTCTTATACGACGCTCTGTCTGGAGGACGTCGTAGCGAAGATTGTTTCGGCGTTTGAAGTCGTTCATCTACCAGCACATAGTCCAGGTTCGTAGAGGGCGGTCCAATAAAGTTCGTGACATCTGAACGTTGCACAGTATCGACGGTATTGCAGCCCCATGGAACTTCTGATTGCGCGGCGAACTGGTGAAACGTCGGACTTTAGTGACGAGACGCAAGACTGCATCGATGCATCAACAGACAGATATAGCGAGAGGCGGAAATGAAGGAACGACGGGATAGAATTGAGAGGAGAGTGGGAACGAGTCACCGTGGAGAGGGAAAAAATAACAAGAGCGGCAAAGCCGAAGAGGAGTTCACTATTTGAGCACCGAACGGCCAATGTCTGACTATTGACGCCCGAAAGAGACGTAACTACTTTCAGCCAATGATGCACTATAAAATACCTCCGCTCTGGTAGCTGCGACCAGTGGCTCACTGGCTCTCAGCGTTGTTCACTCCAGTGAACGCGCTTGACTAGCTCGCCTGTTGGCGTGGGAAATTACCTCATCCCTACGTCGTTCCATGCTACCGACTGTAGTTTTCGAGCACAATTTTACCCTATGCGTAAAGTCTGATAACCTACGACTTGATCGCAGAGTAATCCATTAGAACATCGAACGTCTATGACCTGAGTCCATACGTTGAGCTGCGACAACTTTTGTCCGTCATTGACGAATCTCACCCAACAGCTCAAGCGAGCCTCGAGAATTTCGAGCCACGCCTGCACATTTCGGACTCTAGTCTTGCACACACAGTTCCCTCATCAACTGTGCGTTTAATTCCCTAATGAGAATGGTGGTAAATTCTTTTTCGTGTTCATGGATCGAAAAATCGTCGATCCAACGTGAACTCGCCTTAGCATAACGCCGGTAGCTCAGAGGCTGATGAAGGATGAAGGTTCTTGAGGAGGTCGTATATAGTCGAACACCGAAGTAGAGAAAGAGGCGGTGGGCTTAACGGAGCCAATCAACGTTCGAGAGACCGGTGGTCCAGCACGTACAGTTTGTTAATTGGACCAATCCAAGGTTCCTATCTCGCTTTCGATGGCCTGCACGCTCGTGCTGCCAACCTACAGACGTACATAGAACTTTTCGTACTAACTGTACGACTTCAGTGTGCGTTTTCTGCCTTTGCGCCAACAGCCCCAGCGGTAAGTTGAACGCGTTTGCTCGCTCGCTCACCCCGCGAGGCGTGGGAGGGAGGCGGAAAGTCCTGGACGAGTGCAGTGTAGATCGTAAATTTTCCTGACAGGGTTGGCGGTGCCCGGGTTGTACACGTCAGCCGAAGAATGGTCTTGCTACTCGACCATTTTAAACTGATCCCCCGCCCTCGGCCGTCCCATGTGTACTGCAAGCTTGTCCGAGGTACACAAATGCCATAGCTTACCGGGCACGGTAAGGGCGAAACCGGAAATGAATTGAATTGAAAATGCGAGGCTCACCGCACGAAGGCTTCGGAGTCGACAAAGTTACGAACAAGAATCCTGGATATCGAATATACTGTTGTATCGGCTATTATACTACAAGCCGATGCTCTATCTCGGAGGTAAATCACTTCCGTCTCGACGAAACGGAAAACCCGGACCGACTTGTGTCCACAATACCGCAATATTATGTGATACTTCCACTCTTGCGATTCCTCCGACGGTCCAATTCGCGTGGCTATTTCCGCGATTGTTGTACAATAAAAGAACCGACGGCGCGCACAGAATCCAGAGCGATTAAAGACAAAAAGATGTGGGATGAACGAATATCCTTGATAAAGGTAAATGGACGAGAACAATATCCGGGTGAGGGTATCGTGCCGAGCGAGAAGCAGTAAGACGACGGAAATAGAGAACAATTTTTGGTCTCTCTTGAGATGCGATGATGTTGCGGTTGAACGAAGATTCTCTCTCTCGCTGACATTGTTTCATCGGAAGAGCACAGCTAACCTGGACAGCAGTTCGTGTATTCGGGGCATATGGCGGCTTGACTTTGCGGCGGTCATCGTTTGGGGTTGAAATGCGATAGACGGGCTGCAGGGGGGGGGGGGGGAGGCGTGGTACGAAGCTCGTCGTACGAAAGGAAGGTATCGGTCCAGAGCCGTCGGCCTCGATGCAGTCTCGAAGCCATCAAGCTGAACGAGTAAAAAACCTCGTTATTGACCGTCTTGTCCCGCGGATTCCTCGATACGTCCAGCCCCTACGAGCGATCAGCTCGTTCGCTGTCTATCTTCATCTACCCTCCTTGTCTCCTCGGTGCAGAAGGACCGAAGAGACGAGGAGGGTAGATCAGGTCGGAGGAACACTCTATTTTCTTTCTCCGTCCGTGTCACAGCCTCCCCATCGACTTTTATCTGTCGGTCGAATTTCTTTTACACTCTTTGTACCTCTGTCTTCTATCTCCCCCGATTTATTTGTCCCTTTATTGCTTCTATCTTATTTCCTTCGGCTCGCTTCCGTCCTCATTTTGCGCCTGGCACTCGTTCCTCGTCCAGCTTTCAAGCACCGTTGAGTCCACTCCGATTCCGCGCCTCTTCTCTCGATCATGGATTCACCTTTCTCTCTTCGTTGCCGTCACAAAGCGGCTTGAAGAGAGTATATATAAATAGTGGAGGTAAGACGGCCCCTGGAGAACCGTGAAATTGTTGCGGTAGATCGAGAGGGTGGGAGAGAAAATGATATAAAGCGAGGGGTTTAAAGAAAAAAAAAAAAACGGGGTGTAGGAAAGATCGACGACTACGACGGCGAAGAGAGCATAGCAATTCTCGCTGCAACCCGAGCATCCCGATATGTTCCGGGATCCAAAGCTTCCAACGCTACCTCTTCTGTGCCTCTATAAGCTGCAAGGATTGAAGTCTGCGCACAGAAGGAAAATCTTTGCGTACGTTCGCGTGCATACACCTTATCGTGCACAGCATCTATGGCACTGTCGTATCAACCTGCCCTCCGATACCATCCGATTTCTTTGGCAGATCGCGCGATTCGCCGACCGTGAAATATCGCCATACAAGTTGTGCTCGAGGCGCAAAAACGCCATTTCAAAGTCTCACTCCAGAGACTGAAGTATCTAATACACGTACAGGTATGTATAGCAGATATGTATACGTAGATGCAACGAAGATACATTTTGCACGAGTGTTTATTATGTACAGTGCCCGTCATTGATGCCTGAGTTTTCTGGTTTTTCTACCTTGCTGGATATTTTGCTCCATGTACGTATAAAAATAAAATCGTGACATCTGCACCCGGTGAAGAGGAAGATGCCTTAACTGCCGAGACAAGCTGCGATAGTCTTGCTCGAGGCTTTTCTTTCTCTGAAATCTTCACCATTCCGTGTGTCTGTTTCCGACAGCGGTACTTAAAACAAAAATCGCCGATTTATTTCTCGCAAAGCGAAATCTTTCCAGCGCAGCGAGACGGAGCAATGACCGGGATTCGGAACGGAGGATGCGTGTCACGATACTGAAAAGAACATAACTCGCCCGCGGTGCGAACGCATCAGTATGCAGTCGCGTGGCGGCCGGCGTGATCCTCAAGGGAAATTTGAACCCGGAAAATCCCGTCGATCATCGTTGAAATATCGCTTAGCTCGGTCACTGAATTTTCCTCCACCTCCGCGGTCACTTTAGGATTTCTCTCTTCAAATGTATTTTCACTTCAAACTTATTGTCAAGTATGTCAATCCGACTGAATTTGCGTCGTCCGAGCGACGCTTTCATAACGACAATCTCAAAAATCTCATCGCTGGGTATTGTGTGTTGCTTTTGCAATATCCACAAATTAGAATACCGTTATTATTTCGATATTGGGCGTAACATTTCGATAACATGTTCTCCCATCTATGCAGCGTAATATCCCGATTAATTTGTTCGAGCGACTAAATTTATATGGTCCACAGAGATAATATTTTAAAAATTCATTGGTCCGGTGGAAATTGCCAAACTGACCTAAATACTTTCATCGCCGCTTTGCGTTAGCATGCGTTTTATGTACGGGGATTTGTATACCGTGTATCGCAGTTATAATACCGTGCACTCGATCCAACTGTCGAGCGTTCGTAAGCCCATGAAGCAAATACCGGCATTCCACAGTGCTCCACGTATATTACATAGCGTGTATCGTGTGTTTTATCCGATGAAAATTGATCGATTCATCGATGGGTACGGAGGAGGGATAAAATCTCCCTCACGCCCGGGAAATCCTGCGACTGCCACCGGTTCGTTAGTCATGTTCAGCGATTATTTAAACCAAAAAGGAATAATGAAACCTCGAACCCGATACGTCACGCGCATACTTCGACGTGTTTTCGACTGTAATTACGATCAACTCGATGACGTACTTCGGAAATTCATTCACTCGAGCCCAAATTCGTCGAAACGAACACGTGCACGCACAGACACCCAACCGCGAGGAGTTTAAAAATTCGGTAGCTGCGGCAGTCTTATTCGATACAGTGAATCCATGCGAGCGGCCAGCGAAGCTCCAGTGTTCGATGCAGTTTCCTCGATGGTCGAAACTTGGCGAACCACGTGCCAATCGACGTCGAGCAACGCACACTAATTGACCATGTGGGGAATTACACAAATTGGATTCATCGAAAAATGTTCGTGCAGAAACTGATTTACACTAAATTAATTCAAAAATTCTCACGCAAGGTATTAACCACAAAAATTATTCATTCGGAGGTCCGAAGACTAGTTATTGGCACGTGCGTTTTTCTGTCCATTGAGTTCGCCATCGTTTGGCGGCCAATTACCCCTCAATCGGTAAAAGACTGCCATGAAAAGATTTCTGGTGCTTGATACATTTTTTTTTTTTAATGTCGCTTCACCAATAACCGATTCGCCCACTGGCTCGGTTTCACATCGGTTTCATCGGTCAGTGCCATATGCCAAGCATCGCCGAACAACCGGGACGTCATGTCGTAAAACATGGTTCTCGATATTCTCGTGATTTAACATCGACGTATGCACGTGCATACACACACGTACACTTTTGACTGACTGGAGATCGGCTTACCAAGGTTTATCGACCTCGTCGTTGCCGTCACCGTCTTCGTCGCCGGTGAACGAATACCGCGGACGCGCGTGAAGCCTCGTTTCCTCCCTCCCGGACTCGCGAAGTGCCTTTTCACGAACGTCATTCACGTTTTCCACTTCCACCGATCGTATACTATATATATATATATGTGTGTGTGTGTATATTTGTATTTGCGCGTGGTTGACGCGGGTTGACGTTGAACGAACGAACGCGGTCGCGAATCCCTGGAATCACGAATTCCCAACAGCACTTCGAAAAATGAACGGTTCGAGCAACCGCACGCCAGGACCATTCAGTACTCGCCCGGAAAACGTACGTTTTTTTTTTCAATCCCGAATCTGCTTCGACGATGGGCGAGCCCAGAGTACGTGTGGCGGTGTAAAATGTGGAAAACCAATTGGAAGGTAGTAAATCGTAAAAGCCAAAACGTTGGACATGAAAAAAAATGAAAAATGTACTAATTACGGGGTGACGCATGTGATGGTCGTTGTCGCGTGCGCTGTGCAACCAGCGCGCCTTTGCGCGTTGGTTCCGCAAACATTAATAAAGCTGTACGACAAGCAGTATTCCTTCTTCCTCAGAAACAGTCTGTTATCTTTCGGGCTTGATAAATTCGCTGGGTCTAATTGATCAGAGAAATTGGTGTTTATACTTTGCACGTCTGCGGATTGTCTCACCCCAATCCATACCAGCCATAAATGATAACAGAAGGAAGTGTTTCCATGTTATCCATGAATATTTCAATGTGAGTACATCGATGTTTATCCGTTTCATCGACGACATTGAAATTAGTTATGTAAAATAATACGTACTCGAAAAGTGAATTCCCGAACGGGAACAGTCAATCAGCACAGATAAGCGATGACGCATCGCGATGTTCCTATAAATTAACGTGTTTCTTGCAAATCCATTACAGTCATTGTTGCGACGACGCTACAGATACACGCCATGGCTCGTTCCGCTCTCATTTTGCTGGTTGCTGCAGTCGTTGTACTTCATTTGTGTAAGTCTCCATAAACAATACTTAGTCGATTTTGAAGATTATGTGAAACATTTGTTTTGGCGTTGAACTTTTTTGGATCAATTTCATTCGGAGGTGGATTAATTTTTCTTTTTCTGATCTGGCGACAGGCATCGCCGACGACGAGTGCGGCCCTAACGGAGTTTACAATAGCTGCGGCAGTGCGTGTCCAACAACGTGCAGTAATCGACACCTCGAAAACCGACTGTGCCCGGCAGTAAGTGAACACACGTTTTACTAAGGCCGATAGAGGGTGGATTGATGATTCATAACTTCATTTATGCATTACAGGTTTGTCGGGAGGGCTGCCAATGCGCGCCTGGATTTTACCTAAACGGCGATGGCTCCTGCGTACCTCCGAATGAGTGCTGAAGGATAAGCCGCCGACTGGCAATCTAATGCGAAGAATGAATCTCTCCTGAACAACCTAACCTGCCTAACAATCAAAATTTGTCTCTGCGAATTACTATAATGATTTTGTCAGTTAAAATAAAAATGTTAGCAATGGAATCTGTATGATAAAATTTTTATTTTTATTTTTGAGGATATTAAAAACTGAAAATGTACTAATTGCGTTGTTACCCGCACTGCGCAAACGGCTCGCTAAGCTATTTTTAGAATTGACTTCGAGACAGTTCCATGTTCTCGAATACGTACCTGGCATGAATAATAACCGACGAAAGTGTTGGAACGTTTATCCATGAATGTATGGTACATCGACGACGTTGAAATTTGTTATTTGACAGTCCATCACTCACGGTCCGCTTGTGCTAATGTAATCGACGAGCAGGCCGTGGCAATTGTCATAAATAAGGGTAATAATGGGCAATAAGCGGGCCGTGGCAATTGTTATAGATAAGAATATATAATCATAGATAACGAGTCAAGACGTTCCTATAAGATGCCGTCTTTGTTCCAAATCCGTTACAATCACTGTTGCGGCGATACTGCAAACACACGCGATGGCTCGTTCCGGTCTCATTTTACTATTTACTGCAGTCGTAATACTTCATTCCTGTAAGTCTCTATTAACCGTATTTATTCGATCTTGAAGATTATTTTTTTGAAACATTTGTTTTGACATCCAACGTTTTTGGGATTATTTCATTCGGAGATGGCTTCATTTTTAAATGATGGGCTAATTTATTTCTTATATAGCGACAAGCGACCCCTTGCACTGCACTCGCCCCAACGAAGTTTACGTTTGTGGCAGCGTGTGTCAAAATATGTGCAGGTCTCTCGGCGAGCCCTGCCCGATAATTGATGAAGTAAGTGCTGTAAGATTACAATTATCTATATTTTCCAAAAATAATTAAGTCACAAGCTTTTCTTTGAACCAACGACCAATACGAAATAAGATTTAATAAAAAAAATTTTTGAAATCGATATATATTTTTTTAAAGACTAGGCTATCCCATTTTATAATTCGTAAATTAACAACTACTATACAAAGATAAACATTTTAAGAAATAACAATATTATATCGCCTTCCACGTCAGTCTTGATGTGAAATATAACGTCATTTATGCTTTATAGCGTTGTTATCATGCGTGCCAGTGCCAGGAAGGATATTGCCGAAACGACTATGACGACTGCATAAGTATGAAGGGTTATACCAAAGGATAAACCGCCTACCTACAACGCGAGGAATAAAATTCTTCTGAATTGTTACAATGTATTTTTCAGCACCAGTAAAAATTGGTCAATAAATATTGAAATCGATTAATTTAATCAAATGTGCATTTTTCACTGAAATGCATATCATTATTGAACTTTAATAGCTCGCTGCTATTAAAGGTATTAAAAGTAGGTGTTTACACTTCGCATACCTATACATTTAGACTCTCAATCGATCTTATTAACGATGACTCGACAATGCGTAGTCGCAAGTGGAGTAATGGAGGGAGGTGACTGACTGTATATCGGTGAATGTATGGTCGATTGATGTAGTTGAGAGTTGCACGCTACATAGTCAAGGTCGTGTCAAAGCAGAACGAGGAAATCTGCACGGCTACGTAATGACGCTCCGAGTCGTTCCTGTAAATAGACGTGTTTGCTCAGAACCGTCTACAGTCGTTGTTGCGAAGACGTTAAAAGAATGACTCGTTCAGGTGTTATCTTGCTCGTCGCTGCGGTCGTCGTGTTGCAATTCTGTGAGTCCCCATAAGGACGCTTAATCGATTTTTCAAGATTATTTTGCCCATCAGCGATTGCTGATGGGCAAAAGTACTATCAGTGTCTCTCTCGAAGTATAAAGCAAGCCTACAAAAATGTGTTCGAGAAATTGCACCTACGGCTCGCACTCTGTCGGTGGTCTACATAATTTTAAGAGGCGCACTCTTTGACGGTGAACTCATTTTATTTTCGATATTGCTACAGGCAATGCCGACGGCCGGTGCAACGGCGCTAACAATGAATTCAACAGATGCGCCAGTCGGTGTCCAAAGACGTGCGAAAACAGAGGTAACTCTGGATTCTGTGCCGCGGTCAGTAATAAAACACGTTTGTCTAACGCCGAGCGTTCCAGTATGAAAGATAAATAATTTCGTTTGTATATTACAGGTTTGTCGACCGGGCTGCCAGTGTAGGCCTGGATTCGTCCGCAGACGCGATGGCGCTTGTGTACGTCTGTCGAATTGCTGAAGTGTTGACCACTGCATGACAACCTAACACTCAAAATTTGTCTCTGCGAATTACTGTAATGATTTTGTCAGTTAAAATAAAAATGTTAGCGATGGAATCTGTGTGATAAAATTTTTATTTCTATTTTTGAGGATATTCAAAATTGAAAATGTACTAATTGCGTGGTGACCCGCACTGCGCAAACGGCTCGCTAAGCTATTTTTAAAATTGCACAGAGAAAAAAAATCAATTGAGTCAACAAAATGTGCGCTTACGGGTGGCGAAACAAATGTTTGGTTGATCGAAAGGAATACCTCGTTGATCGAACTAACAGGCCGTCGATTCAAATTTTTCTTTACTTAATACAACAATTATTTCGTTCGATCAACCAAAAATTTGTTTCGCCACCCGTAAGCGCTCATTTTGTTGACTCAATCGATTTTTTTTCTCAGTGTGACTTCGAGACACTTCTATGTTCTCGAATACGTACCTGGCATGAATAATAACCGACGAAAGCGTTAGAACGTTTATCCATGAATGTATGGTACATCGACGACGTTGAAATTTGTTATCTAACAGTCCATTACTCGCGGTCCGCTTGTGCTAATGTAATCCCCGAGCGGGCCTTGGCAATTGTCATAGATAAGCGATAACGAGTCAAGACGTTCCTATACGTTGTCGTCTTTGTTCCAAATCCGTTACAATCATTGTTGCGGCGATACTGCAAACACACGCGATGGCTCGTTCTGTTCTGATTTTACTAGTTACTGCAGTCGTAATACTTCATTTCTGTAAGTCTCTATTAACCGTACTTATTCGATCTGTAAGATTATTTTTTTGAAACATTTGTTTTGACATCCAACTTTTTTGGGATTATTTCATTCGGAGATGGCTTCATTTTTAAACAATGGGCTAATTTATTTCTTATATAGCGACAAGCTACCCCTTGCAGTGCACTGGCCCCAACGAAGTTTACGTTTGTCGCAGCGGGTGTCAAAGTACGTGCCCTATTATCGGCGAGCCCTGCCTGCTAATCAATGTAGTAAGTACTGTAAGATTACAATTATCTATATTTTCCAAAAATAATTAAGTCACAAGCTTTTCTTTGAACCAACGGGCAATCCGAAATAAGATTTAATAAACAAATTTTTTTTAATCGATATATATATTTTTAAAGACTAGGCTATGCCATTTTATATTTCGTAAATTAACAACTACTATACAAAGATAAACATTTTAAGAAATAACAATATTATATCGCCTTCCACGTCAGTCTCGATGTGAAATATAACGTCATTTATGCTTTACAGGGTTGTTATTATGCGTGCCAGTGCCTGGAAGGATTTTGCCGAAACGGCAATGGCACCTGCATACGTTTGGATGAGTACTGAAGGATAAACCGCCTACCTACAACGCGAGGAATAAAATTCTTTTGAATTGTTACAATGTATCTTTCAGCTCCAGTAAAAATTGGCTAATAAATATTGAAATCGATTAATTTGATCAAATGTGAATATTTCATAAAAATGCATATCATAAAATGCATAATTGGACTTTAATAGCTGTTAATAATCGCTGTTATTAAAGATGTTAAAAGAAGGTGTTTACACTTGGCATACCTCCACATGTACATTACTAGTTAACTTTATCATTGACGACTCGAGAACACGTAGTCGCGAGTGGAATAATGGAGGGAGGTGTCTGACTGTGTATCGGTGACCGTATGTACGATTGATGGAGTTGAAAATTACATAATAACAGTCTTACACGGTTGTGTCCGAGCAGAACAAGGAAACTTGCATAGATATGTAATGACGCGTCCAGCAGTTCCTATAAAATGCGCGTTTACTCGGAATTCTTTACAGTCGTTGTTGCGAAGACGCTAAAAACACACCATGATTCGTTCCGGTGTAATCTTGCTGGTCGCTGCAGTCGTCATGTTGCAATGCTGTGAGTCTCCATAAACACACTTGATCCACTTTTGAGCATTACACAGTAGCATACGAACAAACAAAAATGTTCCGTTTCACAAAAAGGCCTCTTAATTTTTGCAAATATGTTTTGTAAAATTAACGAGAAAGTAATTTTGGACGTTTGCGGACAAACAGTATGTTAAATGTAGAAAACTTTTTTACTGTGTATGCGAAAAATTTGTTCTGGCATGGAAGTTTTTCGGACTATTTCGTTCGGCGATGGGAAACGGGCAAAAGCGTACCAATCGTATTCGCGTTCCAAGCATATCAATGTCTTTCGCTCGGAATATAAAACGAGACTGAAAAAAATAGTTCGAAAAATTGCAGCTCGCACTGTGTCGTATAATGTTAAGACGCATACTCTTTGACGGTTGACTCACTTTGGTTCCGATATTCCTACAGGCAACGTCAATGGTCAGTGCAATGGCGCTAACGATGAATTCAACAATTGCGCCAGTCCGTGTCCGATGACGTGCGAAAACGGAGGTGAATCTGGAGCCTGTATCACGGTCAGTAATCAAATACGTTTGACTAAAACCGGACGTTCCAGGATGAACGATAAATAATTTCGTATAAATATTACAGATGTGTCAACCGGGCTGCCAGTGTAAGCCTGGATTCGTCCGGAAAGGCGATGGCACTTGCGTACGTCCAAGTGATTGCTGAATGTTGACCGACCACTGCATGACAACCTAACGCTGAAAGTGTCTCTGCGAATGACTGCAATGATTCTGTAGGCTTGAATAAAAAATGTTAGCAATGGAATCTGTGCGATGAAGTTTTAATTTTTCATTAAAATACATCTCACGGTTTCATCTCGATAAGCCATCGCGGCCACACTCGGAGATACGTAACGCACGAGGAAAACCCGACGATGTTATTAGCGGCGAGCAAACGAGGAAAGTGTTACGGAACCGCACGGATGATTAATTCGTTATCTTCGTCTCAATGTGCGCGGTAAAAAAAAGATCGCTTATGATCGCTCGTCGATTTATTGCTACAAAGTTACGTAATGCATCCGATGAAAAATACTGCTGTCCAGTTCCACATAAAGTCACCATAAGTTCCAACGATAAAAAGTTTCATTTTTTGATTTATTTTTAACACAAGTTTGAAGTAAACAAAACACGTACGAACGAGCAATAAAACTCGAGGAAAGGGTGTTACCGAGAAAAGGGCTATCGACTTCGGGGTTATTTCGAAGGTTTCACAGCCCAGGACCAGTGAGGCTGGATGGCTGAGTGGCTTATGGAGGGGCGAATAGACGGAAAGTCTGCACGCTGCGATCTTTTGTGGCATGTGTCTACCCGGTTCCAAGTATCTTTCCGCGAATGCCCTCTCTCGTTTCGAGTCCCGAGAAAATCTCAAATTCCAAGTCCGAGCTTTCGGGGAGCTCCATGCTCTCCGACGCAGTGGGCAAAGAAATAAGAGGATGAAGGAGCGGAGAGAGGAAGGAGAAGAAACGACGGTACACGATTCTGCTGTACCGTGTGTAGCACCGTATACCCTCGCTCTTCCAACCCCAACGTACGATCGGGACGGTCACTGCACTCTTCCGTAGTACTACGACCGAGTGGAAGGAACGTAAACTCCTTAGGTGGTATGGCGGCTTTGGTGGCCCGAGAGGAAGTAGGAGGACTATCGGTGGGTTGAGTGGAATTGTGAAACAGGAAAAGATGGAACGTGGTGGGTCCGTGCCACGGGTAAGAGAAAGATCGAGCAGAGGACCGGAGGGAAAAATGGGGATGGGCACATGTGAAAGAGGCAGGGGGGGAGGGGGAGTCTCGGTCTCGAAGGAGGATAAATTCATTGAAGTGGATAACTGCATTGTGCCAGGAACACTGCAGGAACACATCCGATTATTGGGGAGACGGGATTTCGGCATTTCTTTGCCCTTCCCGGGCTGGCCGGATGCCAGGGGATGTTGTTTCCTGTCGTCGTGAACCGTTGGCTCGGAAGAATCGGTTCGGTTATTGAAATAATGCACTTTTATTGCTACCCTCAACCGGGCTGAGTCCTCATCCTCCCCCCTGCCGCCACCCAATCGTAGTCGCCCCCCCAGCGTTCCACCGACTCGACCTCTTTCTCCCTCACGGTATCTCCTCAAAACCACCTCCTCTTTATCTATATCCTCCCTCGATTTTTCCTCGCACACGAGGGAGGGAAACACGACAGCGTAATGGCGATGGTTTGTGTGAGGGGGGCCGCAATGTGGTTCCTGCGCTCCAGAATGGATTACGTACGCTCAACTTTATCTCCTCACGTATCATCCCTCGCGTATTTCCTTTCCATATCCGCCTCGCGTCCCATATAGCTCTGGGAGCGGCACCTTACCTCTTTTCCATTCTTTCCGTCCTTTCGTTCTCGTTCTCACGATCATATACTTTTATTCGTTCCCTTGCACTACGGAGACGGCCGGCAGCCAACCTCGCAACTATCCTGGGTGCTCGGGTTCCTCGAGCAAACGTACGAGACTTCTGGCTGGCTGGTCGCTGGATGGGGGGGGGGGGGGGGGGGGGTTGGTAGCTGGCAGTAGTCTCCGGAGTGCGCCAGCCGCCAGCGTTCCGAAACAATCCCCCTCGTCCAATCTGTACCGTGTGAGAAAATATGAAAAAAAAGAGAGACATCCTGCGAGCTCCTGGGCATGGCACTGCCGGGAAACAGAAGCGCTATGATAATCCGTGTGGGCTCTCAAACATCATCACTTTTCCTTGTTTCGTTTTCCGGTCGGCAAGAGGGATTTCTTACCTTCCACGGAACTATCCACGCATTGATATATTAAACGGTAACTGCACCCTGCGGACCAAAGCAAAAGCATAAACGCAGCCGGTATTCACCGCTATATTCCACCCGGGCGTGGGACCTCGGCGTGGAATCTTACGTCGAAGTTGAGCCACACTGAATGGCATTGCGAAATGGAAGGGCGGGATACGGAGTGAGAGAAAGGTCGAATGAACGAGGGGCTATGTGGAACAGTGAGTGGGAGAGGGGTGTGGGGGAGGTTTTCGGGGGTAATAGCGACGGAAGTTTACATCCTCGTATTTCATCCTCCACGAGCTGCAACCCGGCGCAGTCGGGAGCGCCCTGAAACTCGATCTTAACAGGGTGTTCCGGGTGTGCTGTAGGAAACGCTAGTAGGTGAAGGAGGAGAGCACTGGAGGGATTCTCGGGTAAGGGTTACTCTTTATTACCAATGGGAATTCACCGGTACCATTCTGGGTCCTCTCTTGCCACACCCAGATATTACCTTCCCGACGTTATTACATATGCTAATGCTTCGCGAAATGGAAATCCGACCCTTGAACCCTCCCCGCCGTTGCACCGTTACCGTGACTTCGCGCTCTGTACTCAATTCTATCTATTATCTCTCAGTTTCGCGCACGATAGCTCTGAGAAAGTGGAATTAATCATGATTGACGAATATAACGATTATTAAATCAATTATTTCGCCCCGACGTTTTCGAACGACTTTGCTTTAGGCGAGCGAACCTTGACGCGGTTCTCGGTTTCTCGAAGGACTTCCGTCACCGAAACTGTTCGGTCAAGTATTTTTTTCCTCGATTAGTCGGGCTCCCTTTTTTTGCTCACGAATCCGTGTAATTGTCGGGACAAAGGATGAGAAAAAATAAACAAATACGGCTAACGATGTTCACCGCCGCGCGCGCGCGCTGTTTGCCAATGTCGACGCTAAGTAAATTAAGGAAAATAACTATCGTTCGCTAAACGCTTCAGCTTCTAGATTCGAACCGCCGTTGCAGAACAACCAACATTTCGTTTTTCACTTTGTTATCCTGGCCGTCACCGCATCGCTCGATCCATTAACGATCACGACCTTTTTTGCTACACGAGAGTTTGCGCGTTCGCAACGGGCGCATCAACTTCAACCATCCGAACAATACTAGCAGGTGTCGGATTTTCCACACCCGAGACCGACCGTTTAATTTCGGACACGGCGAAACGAAACCAAGTAGGCGAATTAAAAAACACATGCACACAAATAAAAAAAAATAACATGTTTCACGTCGTCGTCGAAGTTTCGGGAAAATCGTTCGCGAACGTCGGCATTGAATTTGATATTTTTTTAACAATTTTCATATCGAATCTGTGACGGTGAAAGTATTCAGTCCTTTGTCGAGCAGCGTAAACTCTCTGGAAAACCAGAGAGTTTATGCTGCTCGACAAAGGCGAAACGTTCACCACCAGTTGCTCCACCGGTCATCCAATTCGGTGGAGAAGCGTGAAATATCTGAACCCGCTCCGCGCTCATTGAACACAGCGGCTCAACCCTAATCGGCGAGCTCCGGTCATGCCCTCTACCCTCTGCTATCGTTCAATTAGACACAAAGTGGATTAAGCGTATCCAATGGAGGGCGCGAGCCCGGGAAGGGGCGAAGGTCTCGAATCAAATTTTCTCGATTCTTCGATCTCGGGATATCCTCCTCACCTCAACGTCCGCAATCGACGGAGCGAGCACGTCTTCCGAAAACGTTCCTCCTCGACTCTCTCTCCCACTACTCATCGAATAATCACCCTTGATGCACCCCCGACAAAATTGGTCGACTATCTTCAATTAATTATCGGAGCGACGTCTTTCAATACATTCGACGAATAAACGTTAGCTTCGACTTTGCGCGTTAGCAAATTAATTATTTACTTTCGTTGATTCACAACGAAGGACGGCATTTCTTCAAATAAAAGTGCAAATGAAAGCGCGCAGATATAACAAATCGACTTCGAATTCTTTTCATTTCTTCGTTCAAGCATCAGCACTCGACGCACTGGAAACTCGGGCTTCGCAACCCAAACTCTTCAACTCCGATCCCGAACAAATCAAGGTCTCGAATAAAATTTTCTCGATTCTTCGATCTCGGAATATCCTCATCTCCACATCCGCAGCCGACGAACGAGCACATCTTCCGAAAATTTTCCTCCTCGACTCTCTCCCACTATTTATAAAATAATATTACCCTGATGCACATCCAACAAAATTTATCAACGATTTTCAATCAATTGTCAGAGCGACGTTTTTCGATACATTCGACGAATAAACGTCGCCGTTAGCTTCGACTTTGCGCGTTAGCAAATTAATTATTTACTTTCGTTGATTCACAACGAAGGACGGCATTTCTTCAAATAAAAGTGTAAATGAAAGCGCGCAGATATAACAATCCGGCTTCGGCCTGTTTTCATTTTATGGTTCCACCATCAGCACTCGACGCACTGGAAACTCGGGCTTCGCGACTCAAAGTTTTCAATTCTGATCGCGTTCAACCCTGAGCGGGGAGCGGCGAGAAAGCGGGATAGACGACGCTGTATATTTTTCATTGTTCGTCTGGATATCTCGTTCGGCGTGAACTTGCGCGAGTTTCTCATGCCGGTTTTGCCCGAATATGCGGGGCTTCGAGGATCTCTCGAGCCCGATGCGCCGGTACATCCGCAGTGAGAAACTTAAATTGAAAAGGTCGGGTTGGGTTCTTCGAGAGCGCGGCACAGTCGCCCCGCTCCGCGGGCTACGGACTCGAGGAAGCACAGAATTTTAAGGGAAAGAAGACTTTACGTGCAGAGCACTCCTAACACCTCGGTAGGCCCCTCCGTGGATGCCGACGGTGAGAATAGCTCGCGACAATTCATTTAAAGCTCGAGCTACCGGGAAAGCTTTTCACCTCGAAGGCGAGCGATGAACTTCTTTCTACACTCATTGTACTTTGTTCCGATATCGAGAAAACGAGCTAGGTTCTTTAGAATACACTATAAAACACTCTGAAAATAAAACTCTGAAAAAAGGATTTCGTCAGTTAACTCTCGTCCGAATTCGTTCGCGCACCTCTCGTTGAAAATTGTTCCGATATCAAATAAGCGGATTGATTTCGCATGGACGTGAAAAAAAAAAAAAAATTAATCACCCCTTTCATTGATACCTGTCGTTTTAATTTCGACGAGAGATATTGAAGAAAATTCTGATAAATGCATAACCCGATATTCATTATACCGGGAATCGTTAATAAAAGTCGGCAAGTTTTAACCTTCATCGGAGCATGCTAAGGGCGGAAGGAGGTATTGAAATGTATCAGCAATTTTCAAGGATAACAGAGGGTGACTAGAGAAGGATCAGATTGCTTCGCTGCGCAACTTTTGCTGCCACGGACTTGGGATGAGAAACCCAATCAAATATTCATCGCTCTTGAGAAGCAGAGGAGGAAGAAGAAGAATGAGTAGAAGCAGAAGGTGGATAGATGGTCCGAGAGGAGCCTAATTAATAGTCATACCGTCGCGCATCTTCATTCCCGTCTTCTCATTTTCCGCCAGTGGATTATTCGCTCGCGATTATAGTCTGACTAGCTCAGCAGGCGAAGCGACGTTTTTCCACGATAGTATAACAGCCAGCACAGTGCGATATAAAAAGACGAGAAAAGATTCGTCGTATCTGTAAAGAAACCCAGGTGGGATTCTGCCGTGGCTGGAACAACGTCACAATGCTGGCTCCGAATCGGTGCCATGCGCCATAATCAGTCCCTCTCCGGCCGCCGCAGGTAGCCGGAGCGAAGCCGACGGTCTTCCGAAGATTAATAAATAGTGGATATTGCTACCACGTCATTACTTGGTAGAGAAAATTTTTAAAAAATTCTCTGTGGCGAAACTTCCGGTTGGAAAATCTCATATTCGACCGGAAGTGACGTCGTACCTGAAATCGAAATCGTTCCGGTCGAAAAATGAGATTTTCATACCGGAAGCGACGTCACGACGGAATTTAAACAAAAATTCGCCTGACGTAATTTCCGGTTTGCGAGAGGCATCCCCATCGGCAACCTCGGCGTAAAGTGTCCCCATTCGCGTTTTCGAGTTAGAATATACGGGCGCGGGAAACGTCCCGTTTTCCCGATTACACTGTGGAGGACACGGTTCTCGCGGGCGCCGCCCTTTGCGCGAATAAGACTTGACAAATAGAACTATTTTCGAGCGGGCTCGACGAATTGTGGGGCCAAGTCTTTCCTGATTTACCGTATACTTGGGAGCGATAAATTTGCCTCCACAAGCTACGGGGGACTCTTATTCGGTAGCCGGTGTGCCCCCCCTTCCAAATTCCATCCTGTTTCATCCTTCGGGCTGCCTTCCGGTCGCACCCGAGTTCCCCTGACGCTCAAGATCGACGCCCGAAAACTTTTATTCCGGCGCTGAAACTAACGATATATCGCTTGTATGCAAACACGATCGGGTGATTATTTTTTCTAATGAATAATGCTTTCACAATTCTCACTTTGCGAAGACGTTTTATTGATGGGAGAAAAATTGCGAAAAGCATCCGGTGGCGATAAGGGGAGAAGTGATGGGTGAGAGGGGCACAAAGAGATATTAGATTTTCACCGTGTGCCGTTGCCAACGTGCCGTGGCCAGCAAGAAGCTGCTCGCACCTACATAGCTCTTATGACTATAGATTTGCACGCTTTCGTCTCTTCCGCCGCGCACCGATAACTATAAGCCGTTTAGATTCGCTTAGATTTAGATCCTTCATATTCCCTATGCTGTAATGTAATTAGTCAATTAACGTGCGCTTTTGGGAGATCCAACTCGTGAAACAATCATTAAGGGCCAAGTGGCTTATGTAGGATAAAAAATTGTTTACCGCTATTGTTTTTTTTTTTTTCTCTTTCTTTCTTTACACATTGGTGGGATGCTTTTTTTTATTTGGCACACCTTTCACCATGAATATGTCGTAAAGTCCTTTCCAGTCGTCATTCCCGTGCGTTTTTTAACCCCGAGCTTTTTTCCCCACACTGCGCCCTTCTCCCTCGTCGTTCTTTCGGAGTTTTATACCGCCCTTCGCGTGACTACCGGAGCCGGGCCATTCGTTTACTCGGTGTGGCAAGGGAGATACGTTTTCCTGTCGTCGAGTCTACGAGCACCTGGTTCGCACCGAGTTCATGCACATTGCCCACCATAGTCGGCTAACAGTATCCGTCTTGCTTTTGTGGCTTACTAGCAGTATCGTTGGCAGTTGGACCGAGGTGGACGAGTAACGAGCCACGTTTGTTTGAACGGCACATGTTAATTCACCACGCCGGTGTCCGCAATTGTGAAACTCAGTTTATGCCGGTGTAGAGTACTTTGTGCGATGAGGGAAAACACGACGGGAGAGCGAGTATGCAGGTACACCGAGACGGTGACACGAGAAAATGAGGCCAGAACTAGTGGAGAGAGAAATGTAGCGAGCACGTGGACACGAGGGTGAGAAAGCCAGGGAAGCTGTTGACTGAAGTGAAAATTACCCGGCAGCGAACAAAAAGCCAACCCCTACGAGATTTCTCGGCGCGTCTTCGTGTTTACTACTTTTTTTTTTTCGCTACATTCTACGTGCTACATTATTTTTAATCTCATTTTTCTGCTCCTTTAGTTACACGCTTTTTTGTGCTAGCGCTTCGTGGATTTTTTTTTAATCTTCCTCTTCGTCTCAGCTTTGGTTTATTTTTAAGTTCACCGCAGCCGCTTCGTATTCACACGTTCGTGAACCAACGTTGCGCAAAATTTTCTCGTGCGAGGAAACAGCCGCTCGGTTGTGAAGGAAAAGCGGGGTGCGCATGCGTCATTGCACAATATCCGAGCGAGTTTCGAGCATGTTTCGTGTTACAGGAACAATGCTCGGCAGGACTTCCCTCATTTGATTAGCGACTAATTCGTTATTAACGATAGATTCCTCGTCGGCATATATGATTCTGCACAGCAGCCGCTGTAACCACGCTCTTTGATCATGAAGTCCCATATAAAGTTCATAATTGTGCACAGTTTAGAAACACTCTGATTACCATATATTGTCGACTGATGAGGTTTGTGCTTCAAATTTCTGGAAATATCAAATTAGAATTTAATTACAATGTCATCGATATTGCCCTTTCGTGTATTATACATTTAATATAAAAAAACAAGTTTTGTCGTTGAAAAAATGTATATGAATTGCGAAGCCAATTTTATAAGAATCTTAAAATTTTTTCCAAGTTGCGATCCCGCGAGTAGAAGAGAGTTGTCGCCACCATTTTTTTACCGGCATTGTGATCGTACTTACCTTGAGACTCTACTGCGTCTCTGACCTTCAGCGCGTCTCACGTTTCTTGGTATATGTATGATGGCTCTGGTGTGATATAGCTTCAGATGGAAAAAAGAAACTGTTTACTCGAACTACCGTGGGTGTCCATAGCAGATAATGAGAGATATCAGTAGATATCTTTGTAAGTTACGTTCGTTGCCAGCATTTTGACATTGTGTTTTATCTCGAGTTGTAAAAAAAATATGCACAGCTTCTACGGAAAGAGATATCAAGCGTTGTTATACTATTATGCGAGTGACGCAACTTGGAATCAATAAATTCAGTTGGAATCAGTTCGAGAAGTTCTATTTATATGTTCCATCGCAGATCGAGGAAATATGTGGAAAAAATGATGTTTGCATAATACAAATACATGTAATAACGAGGCACAGAGCCGCGGGGAATCACCGCCTGCTATGCTCTTTCCTCCAATCTCGTGGCCTGCTAATCAAGGTGAGTCAGAGGCTGGCTGGGAATCATCAGAATACCACGATTGCTTGTGCAGCAATAAAACACGTGTAGCATGCTTGGCATTGCCCGAGAGGTTTTGTTTATCCTTAAGTCAGTGACATCCGCGAGGTTGTAAAATGTCGTTTCGAGATGATAATTATCTCCTGTGAAAATTTCCGTCATGGGAGAATGATATTGTCGGTCTTTCGATTCGGGAAAAAACGTATATAATGTTTGTGTTGATGCGTTCCAGCGATTCGTCGTAGTAATTATACTTTCCTCACAGCGGCAATGATGAATTGCACTTATCGTCACGCGGCGGACTTTCCGTGTATCGAGTCGGGTCATATTGCCTTTTGTATTTTTTGTTCATCTTACTCTTCCTCTTCTCTTTATTCTCACTCTCAGAATGGACCTCTCACCTAGGCAACCTTGTCAATAAGATAATTACGGAAACATGTTATGCGTATCCGTGGAGTTCGACTGGTATATTACCCTGTACATTAGGCCGCTAGTCTGCATCATATGAGCTGCGAGAAACGAACGGGAAACGATTGCGAAAGCTGCACACGTACGAGAAATCAATTATTATTTACGTTTGTTACCGGTCCAATCGGGTTATGCAATATCCAATGTGTCGCCTATTCGACAATAGTCCGACTTCATATACCTGGCACGTTCTTTTTACTCGCGAACCAATGTGCTTTCGTGCATCGCATTTTATATCTGCGTTGATTTATGCAACATCTATATATACGATTAGACAACGCAGTGATCTAAATATGCTGCAGTCTGTGCAAGAGTTTCACCCATGTCATAGTCGCACGGTAACCCATTTGTTGTCGCTCAATAATCTATTCATCAATACCTTTTTGTTATCAGTGTGACACTGTTTCACAGAGATGGCGCGCTTAATGATGTAGAGATTTGTTTGCTTAATTGTAACAATTTCGTTTATTTAGAAACATATTGATTGACGTTTTGCACATATGATACGTGATTTGCACTAATTCAGGTTCACTCCTTTTAAGCATTGACCAACGTGTAATTTAATCGTTGATTAATCCACGCTCGATCCATGAAGGTAGTCGCCTCAGCATTATCTTGCGATACACTTGTCCCTTGTAACCAGGATTAACGAAGTCATCGTCATGCATCTTTTCTCTGAAGGTTGCGGCTTCGCTTTTGTCAAGGAGTACGACGGGCAGAAGCACACATGACACTATTACTCCATAAAGCTCGTAGTCCTTCAAGCTCTTGTCGAGAGCTTCCATAGTCGGTGGTTTCGTCTTGCAGCGAAGCCTCGACATTGTTTTTGTCAACATGTTTAGGTATTCTTTGAGAAGAGTTTCGCGATGATGCAAATCGACATCGTCCGCGACACTCCTGCTGAGAAAGCCCAAGATGTCGATAGCCGGCGAACTCCACACAGGTTGTTGAAAATCAACCTGGAAATTCACGCATGAAAAAAAAATTTCACTGATTTCCGTTGAGAACCCAACTACGAAAATTCGGCTTGTTATTAGCGAATTATTTATTTTTAATACGATAACACGTAATTGTCTTCCGTAATTAACTCATTTTTTTTTATAATCGTGTGTGATTTTCTTATTGTCTAATCTGCTAACTAATTGTACTTACGAAAATAAGATCGATGAGTTTTCCATCATCGTCGTATCGGAAGAGCAAGTTGTTAACCCACAAATCACCGTGATTGAGCACAGTGAACTCGTTCCTTTTTTCATTGACACATTCGGCAGTTTTATCGTAACATACGGTCGAAAATTTTAATAATTTCTCAGAGTAACGGCTTTGACTGTGGGAAAAATAATGCAACAACGAATGAAACGTCATCAGTGAAATCCGAAGAGTGCTAGTTTACAATCATGCATGCTATGATGTTCAAAAAATCCAGTAATGAAGACCATTTGATTAGATCGAGCATTTTTAGATTAAGGAGGGTCGAGCGTTACAACGTCATCAAGAAAAGTATGCTGATTTTTTTTTACGCATTGATATGAACGGTCTAAGTGTAACTGCAAAGTTTGAATGCGTTCGTCTTCACCGTTTTCGAGAAATATATTTTTTTTTATTTGCACCATTTAACATTGATTCTTATGGCAGTTTGAAAATAAGCGATGAATTTTAAGGTTTCTAGGGTAGTTCATGCGGAAACGTTGCAAACAAATTATTGAAAACTGTAAAGAATATTATCAGGAAGCTCTGTATAAAAATGTAGACACTTGTTCTTCACCGTTAGTTAACAATAAGCAATTACATGGAACTTTACAGCTTTATCTCGGCACGCTTGGCATGTGCTAGTGAGAGGCCGCATGGCGGACCTCTCACTCGCACACGACCTGCCCCGCACCTTGCGCGCCACCGAGCCTATCCCCTCCGAGTCTCGCGCTCGACCCTCCTTAATACAACTAGATTTAACCTTGCGGAAGCGCGGTTAAATCTAGTTTTAGTGAGTCCGAGTCACATACTTAGCGCCCAATTCCGGCCAATCGAGTAATTCCTTCCCAAGACTCCTCATTCCGCCTACACAAAATTGCTTCCAATCTTCGGGATGATCGGAATGAAAAATGCTTTTATTGTACAAGGTTCTTGATGTCGGGTCCTGAAAAAAAGGAATGAGCAGCAAATTTTCAGGGTTAGAATCAATTTTTCAAGAATGTCGTTTACTGCGTTTCTCCGTGAACTTTGAGCTCTGAAAGCCAATAAGTTATTAATTGGCTTAGTTTATAACAGAACATGATTTTTTAAGCAGTAACGTACCTCCTCGCAGACCGCTACGGAACTAGCGTGAAATTTAGCCAGATTTTTCATTACGAGACGGCAATGTTCCAAATCAAGACCAACCAGCCGATTGGCCATACGATAACCCAGCGGTGCTAAATCCTCCAATACAATGAAAGAGGGATCTCCAATTTCGGCGTACAGGACTCTTGCATTCAGACGATAATTCTTTTCGTTCAAAATGTCATTCATCTTGGTTAGCGTTGTTTGCATCATGTTGATTTCCGACTCGAAGGATTCAAACTTCTTTATCTAAAATTAATCGAAAACGATAGGAAAAGTGAGAATTCTGGTGCATTATACCCACGTGTGCATGTATCAAGCGTCTACGAATAATCATGCCGTACGATATGAATAATAATATGTATGTCCATTTACCTTTTCTTTGGTAGCACCCTCTGTCATAGGCGAAATCTTGATTATTACCGATATCGTCTCCATTACCATACTACCCGACTTATTACGCAAATATTTCACGTTTGCACGTATCATATCACTTCCATAATTTTCACCTTTTTCGACAACATTAGTCGTATGTAAATCCTTCACTTCTATCGACTGGTCTCTTTCTGATTTCGTAAGTACCTTCTCCATGAACTCTACGGTTACCCAGGCTAGTGCTTCCGAAGACATTGTAGAGGATACCGTCCCTCGTTCGAGATCAAGCTCGCACTGCTACGACCGACGCGACTGATTCCACAATGTGAACAATAGGAGATAGGATTTGGTTAAAAACTCAACCTTGAACGAGAGACGTGTTTCATTTTTAATAATGGTAATATATCATAATGGGAACAATAGGAGATAGGATTTGGTTAAAAACGCAACCTTGAACGAGAGACGTGTTTCATTTTTAATAATGGTAATATATCATAGGTACATTCCAACCTCCCGTCAGTAGCCTGATATCGCTTACGAAAATATTATCACTGACATAGCCTTCGTCGTTGTAAATAAAGAGCATGTTATTGACCCAGCAGTTAACGCGGTCCATTACGTTGGGGTATCGTGCTCCCCTCCATTTAGACAATGGAGTTTTTCCATCGAATTGTTCGCAAACGTTGACGCCTAATGAAGTGTGCGCAGAAACAATGAAAAAACCATGCCCACGCATAATGGACATTCATCGAATACGGTGGTTCCATAACTGTCTGTGAAATATGCACTGACATGATCATCGTTATAACAGTACATTATAATAGATTCTCAATTTTCGTTGATTCAACGAAATTTATTTTTCTATAGCATTTTGCAGGCTGACACTCTACCGGCTTGACGCAACGATCGTCATTTCCTCTGACACATCCAATTTGGCACTGGCATGCGCGAATGCAAACCTCAATATAAATTGATTCATCATGTAGGGATGAAATAAATTTACCGTTTCATTAAACGGCATCCACGAATTATGATTACTAACGAAAGCACACAATCTTTCTTGGGGTTCTGCACACGACGCGGGGCAGCGAGTAGCGCAGTTTTTTCAACACCATGAAAGCCTCCTTTGCGCAATTCTCTCCCTGTGCCTATCTAATAGTCATGATATACTGTAAAAACAGACATTTACAGAGACGGTCTTAATCGACCCAAGAAAACCACACATGTGCTCGGCAAACCGAGAAAAGGTGAAAAATCCGCTTGAGCTATCCGTTTTTATGTATCACGGTTAAATTATATTTACTCGTGTACAGTTCGGCGACCATAAAGATAAGAGCTCGCTGGCTCATGACGACCTTTGTTTTTGTACAAACTAAGTGACTTTTTAACAGCGAAATGTAACAACTACTCATCGCACACGATTAATTATTCGCTCGATTGTCGATCATATTTATTGCAAGTTATTTGATTGGTCTCTTCACGGACGCTCCTCTACGTTCATGTGTACGTGAATATACTTTACATACACATCTCATGACTAAAGTATTCTTCGAATAAGTACTATCCAGCGCGAGGAAAGCCGCAAATGCTTATCTCACATGCTTATAAAAAGTGCAGTTGATTTTAGCCACGTGATACGACGTGCCATGTACAAAATCACTATAGAGTTAAGTCGTTTCAATCTTTGTAGATTCTTCTTAATAAATCCTCTTTCGATCTGTAGATTACATATAAAAATAAAACTGAAATTATCTAATTTAACTGAAATTGTAAAACTGTAATCCATTTTTTGTCGCTCAATAATCTATTTATCAAAACTTTCATTTTTATCATTATGATCCTGTTTCATAGAGATAACGCGCTTAATAATCTAGAGACTTGTTTACGTAATTCTAACAATGTCTTTTATACAGAAACCTATTGATTGACGTTATAAAAATATGATCCGTGACTCGCCGTAATTCAGCGCCACTGGTATTTCACATTGAACAACGCGTAATTCAATCGCTGATTAATCCGCGCTCGATCCATGCGGGTAGCCGCCTCAGCATTATCTTGCGATACACTTGTCCCTTGTACACGGGATCAATGAAGTCGTCGTCCCTCGTCATTTCGTTGATGCTCACGACTTCGCTTTTGTCAAGGAGTACGCCAGGTAGAAACAGACACGACGCTATCACATCGTAAAGTTCATAGTCCTTCAAGCTCTTTTCGAGAGCTGCCATAGATGGTGGCTTCGTCTTACAGCGAAGCCTCGACATTGTTTTTGTCAACATGTTCAGGTATTCCTTGAGCAGAGCTTCGCGATGATGCAGATCAACATCCTCCGCGAGACTGGTGCTGAGAAAGTTTAAGATATCCATAGCCGGCGAATTCCACATAGGTTCTTGAAAATCAACCTGAAAATAGACGCATGAAATCGCACGAATTTCACAGATTTTCCGTTGAGAATCCGACTACGAAAATTTGGCTTGTTATTAGAAGATTATTTGTTTTGATTACGATAATACGTGATTGCCTTCCTTGGTTCACTCATCTATTGCACAGTCGCATGTGATTTTCTTATTTTACAATCTGTTTGCTAATTGGACTTACGAAAATATGATCGATGAGTTTTCCCTCACCGTCGTATCGGAAGAGCATATTGTTGACCCAGACATCACCGTGATTGAGCACATTGAACTTGCTCCCCCTTTGATTGACACATTCGACAGCTTTATCGTAACAGACTGCCGAAAATTTTAATAATTTCTCGGAGTAACTGCTTTGACTGGGAATAAAAATAACGCAACAACGAATGAAATGTTAACGGTGAATTCGGTACGGTGCTAGTTTGTAATCATGCATGGTACGATATTTTAAAAGATCGAGTAATGAAGTTCTTTTGATTAGCTCAAGTATTTTTATATTAACAAAACTCGATTTAAGCTTGCAGAAGCATACGTGAGTCAAATTCACACACTTAGCGCCCAATTCAGGCCAATTGAGTAATTCCTTGGCAAGACTCCTCATTCCGCGTGATGATGACTGCTTCCATTCTTCGGGATGATCAGCCTGAAAAAGGCCGATAGTGTACAGCGTCTTCGGCTCCGGGTTCTGAAAAAAAAAGAACCAGCCTCAAATTTTCAGCGTTAGAAGCAATTTTTCAATTATGTTGTGTATTTCGTTTACTAGCGAACCCTGGACTCTGAAATCCGATCAGTCATTACTTGACTTAGCCGCCATTCGTATGATTCTAATGGACCTCATAACGGAACATCGATTTTTTAAGCAGCATGTACCTTTTCGCAGACCGCTACGGAACTGGCGTGAAATTTAGCCAGATTTTTCATTGCGAGAAGGCAGTGTTCTAAATCGAGACCAACCCGCCGATTGGCCATACGATAACCCAGCGGTGCTAAATCCTCCAATACAAGGAACGAAGGATCGCCAATTTCGGCGTATAGGACTCTGGCACTCAAACGATGATTCTTTTCGTTCAAAATCTCATTCATCTCGGCTAGAGTTTTTTGCATCATGTTGATTTCCGACTCAAAGGATCTAAACTTCTTTAGCTACAATTAATCGAAAGAGATAGGAAAAGTGAGAATTCCAATGCATTGCACCTACGTTTGCATGTAACAGGTGTCTATGAATAATCACGCCGTATGATATGAATAATAATAATATGTGTCTCCGTTCACCCGTTCTTTAGTGGCACCCTCGGTGATAGGTGAAATCTTGATCAGTACCGAAATCGTCTCCATTACCATACTACCCGACTTATTTCTCGAATATTTCACGCTCGCGTGTACCATATCACTTCCATAGTTGTCACCCTTTCCGACTGCAGGTTTCGTCTTTAAATCCTTCACCTCTATCGACTGGTCACTTTCCGAATGCTTAAGTACCTCCTCCACAAACTCAGCGGTTACCCAGGCTAGTGCTTCCGAAGACATTGTAGAGGATACAGTCACTCGTTCACGTTCAAGTTCGCACTGCTACGACGAGAGCGACTGATTGCACATTGTGAGCAATAGACGATAGGATTTGATCTATGCTGACTCATCGTGTCTCGTTCATCCGTAGCCGGCAAACACCAAAAACACACTAGAAAATCAACCTTGAACGAGAGACTCTCGCGTTTCATTGATGATTTTTTAGTGGCGAGTCGCCATCTATGGTAATTTATCGCAGATAGACTTTCCGTTAGTAGTCTGATATTGCTTACGGAAATATGATCGTTGAACTTTGCCTTCCTCGTTGTATATAAAGAGCATGTTACTAGCTCTGCAGTCAACGCGGTCTATTACGTTTGAGCATCGTCCAGCCCTCCGCACGGTCGACGGATCAATTAAACAGTTGAGCGTTTCCATCGAATTGTTCGCAAACGTGACGCCTAATGAAGTGTGCGCAGAAACGAGGAAAAAGCGTGCCCACGCATAATGACCATTTATTGAATACAGTGGTTCTATAATTGTCTGTGAAATATGCACTGACATGATCATCGTTAAAACAGTACATTAGAATAGATTTTTAATTTCCGTTGAACCAATGACATTTATTTTTCTATAGCATCGTACTTTGCAGGCTAGCACTCTTCCGGTTTGATGCAACGATCATTAATGCCTGTGACATATCCAATCTGGCACTGGCACGTGCGAATGCAAACTACAATATAAATTAATTCATTGTGTAGTGATGAAATCGACTCACCGTTTAATTGGCATTGCTCGAATTATGCATACGAACTAAAGCACATAATCTTACTTGGGATTTTGCACACGGTGCGGGACAGCGACTAGCGCACTTGTTCCAAACATCACGGGGGCCTCCGTTGCACAACCTTGCATAGGCTTGCAACCTACTTTTACGTGGCTTATCGCGACGTTACCGTCTTCTGCATTTAAAACTAGCGTCGATATGTCTTGTCGCGTCAGCAGCAAACTGGTCAGTAATCGGTCTTGCATAAGCAACCTGTGCAAAGTGTTAGTATGTAAGTGTTAGTATGTAAGTATCAAATGCGTACATTGTAAGTAGAAATACTGGAGCACAGACTACTAGTTTGGTTGTGCTTTCGTCGCAAAAGTTTCAACATCATGAAGTGGTTCGGTTCTGTGTTCGTTCTATTTTCAGTGTTACTTTGTGCCGGTAAGTTTAAAATTTCTACGTTAAAGTATCATCGTTTATTTTTCGATATGTATTTCAAATAGTACGATAGTTTATGAATAATTTGATAATGATAAAAATAAAAAAAATAGAAAAATGGCAAACAATGATGAATTTATCTATCAACAGACATAATAAATGTCTGCCAAAGTGCCGAAGAAATGTGCAGCCAAAACGAAGAGTCTTCTGAATGTGGCTCAGCATGTGAACCGACGTGCACTGTACCTTATCCAGAATTTTGTACTGAAGTTAGCATTTTTATTTCTGTTCCTGATATTTCATCGTTGCGACGCATATGAGAACACGTACGATAAACACATATGTTGCAGGTGTGCCGGTCTGGAGGCTGCCACTGCATAGACGGTTATTTTCGGGACACCAATAGTGGAATGTGCGTTACACTTGGCAGTTGTACATAAAAGATGTAGTGGATGATTGTTAAGTGTTGTATCGAGTCTCCTTGTAAACACTGCATACAATATTACAAATTGCATTTCTGGAAAAAAATACAATCTAAACATGAATAATGTAAAAATGTCGAAATCGTGAAAACGAAAAAAAAACATTCTCTATTGTTAAAAATAAATATAAATTAACGACCAATTTCCCTCACAACGAGAAGCATTATTGCGCGAGAACCCTCAATGCCGGCGGAAATTGAAGAGGATTCTCGATCGAACGAAGACATCTCGAATCGACTCACAGTAAAAGGAGACGCAATGAAGATCGAACGTTTTCATTGTGAGCTCGACTAATTGGCCGGATGGGTAGTGCTCTCCATTGAACATCGAAAGAGAGCTCGAGGCAGTGAAAGGGAGGCAAGGAACGAACGGGCGAGATTGGCGGACAAATGGAGAAAAAAAAATTATATTAAAAAAAAATTCAAGTCGAAAAATAGAGGTGAACGGAACTAAGGGTCGGAAAAAAAGAGTTGTGGCTTAAATCGACATGCGGATTCAAGCCCCAGCTGCTGTGACGCTGAATAGCCGTCGATGGACTGCATAAAAACTTTACCGTCCGATCCGCCCCATAATTACGTGCTTGGAGCTCGAAGAAAACAAAACAAGCAGTGCGATTCCTGAAGAAAATGTTTTAAAAAGTAGGAACGACCTTCCATTCTCCCGGAATACATTTATGTACTTCGTTTATTTTGCCTCCGCGCTCTTTTCGCCTCCATACTTTTTTGGCAACACAGTCAATCCCATTATAACACTGTTTTTCTCTTCGGTAGGTACGGTTTCTGTACTGATATATGCCGGTAGTGCGTCACTTCGCGAGGTCCTTCGCAGGCTATTGGCCTGAGTGCTCGGCACATGTGAGTTACGGTCACTTAATCAACTTTCCCGAGAAAGCAGTCGCAGGAGCCGATTTTTTTCTCGGCTTTTACGATTTTGGGACCGAAAATAAATCAAATTTCTCTCAGTCGCTGGATGAGGCCAAATCGGGTCTCCAAATCCCGGCAACCGACTCTGCTCTCCGCTACGGTGAGCTAAACGAAAATGTCCAACAATCCGGCTATTTTTTTTTGGCTCGAATGGGGGAGTTAAGGCTGTCCGGAAATTTATGGCTTATCGGCGCGTGCGGTCTTTCATGCTCGAACGACAAAACGTGCGGACGTCTGTTCATTTATACTTTTTCCCGTTCGAATTCGCAATTTTCTGATCAGGACGCAGAGGAACAAACAAATCGAAGAAGAACCTAACGATGCATTTTTTTTTAAACCAAACAACCGCGACAAAAAGAGAACGGGAACTGAAAAAACACACATCATTAGTGGATAGCTCAAAGTCGGTGCAGCGCGAGAAAATGCGCTGCTAGAGATTCGGAACGACTGCGTCGGAGCGAGTTGGTCCTTTATATTCACTCGAGGGTACGCGGGCTCTTGCAGTCATTATCTGCTTTCGTATCGAGTAACTTGAAAAGGCAATCAAATCCTTGAACTCTCGGCAAACTTTGAGTGCGTTCACCGAGGCGTGTCTGGGACGGAAGACGCACGCTCAAACTCTCTCCTGCCTCTTCCTCTCCGTCATTTTCTGCGTCTTTTCCCTCCTCCATCCTCTATACTTATATATTGGTGTATATATATGTATATACTCTTGTCGAGCGATCCCCCGATTACCAGTACTTTTTATGTTAATACAAAACGGTAGTAGGTAGTAAGTGAAGAAGAGGAGGAGTGAGTAAAGCGACCGCGGAGCAGACGGCTTTGTTAGATCCGGCGAGATAGAAAAGAGTGCGGGAGCGGCGAACTATTGGCTTAACAAAGCTGCGAGGCAAAAAAAAAAAGAAGATATTTATACAACCTCAGCTCGTTATGAATAAGCGGTTCGTTGAATAAATGATTTTTTCATGAACTCGGAGAACGTCGATGGAGTATAAAATTTTTCTGTGCCCATTTTTTCGTGTATTTACGAATGAAAACAAACTACTCTTGGATTCGTAGACGAAAAATCATTTTTTGCGCTAGAAATCATAATTGCAAAAACTTTTGGAAGATCAGATCTTTCAGCCTCGGAATTGCGGCTGGAATTCGTCGACTCTCCTTCGAATAGTTTTCGATGCATGCGTAAAAGACGTTAAGTTAGTTTGAGGTGTTTTGCTTTTTTTAACGCTTAACACGGCAGGTACAACAGAGCTCTTTCGTATGACAGGTTGATGTATACCCTCACGTACCGAACACCTCTCACGTGCGCCATGTGTGTTCGCGGCGGCGACGGTGGTAACGCTGCGGCGGGTTACCTTGTACGTTCCAGCAAGCCAGCTATCCAGCGGACGAGACTTGATCGTGCAGGTCACGTACGCGTGATAAATGCAATAACGTATAAACTGCGGCGAGAATTAGAGCCCCATGACGATTTATATCGAGAGCCTGCCGGGATTCCCTGGAGACCAGCGTTTTGGCCATAAGTTGGTAAATCGGTACCGTTTCCGCTGCAAAGCCCGCCCATCTCCTCGTCGTCTAAAATAGAAACAAAACAAAAAAATACAACTTAAGAACAAGAACAATAGGAAAAACTACCGAAATTTTTATTTATTTTTTCATGGATTTATAGATAAAGTATCGCTATTTCGCTGATATATCGCATATGTGGGAAAGTGGAAGATATTGGTGAGTGAGGTAAGCTGCAGGCGTAGTTTTCGGCGTTTCTGTTGAAGTTTTGTACAGTTGGTGCATAAAAAAAAAATAAAACCGAAGTATGAAACTTAGTGTGAACGATACCACGCCTGGGACTGCAACGTCTATAGTTCACCATCATACAGGATGCTACTTGCAGAAATGATTTGTTCAAGTCACCTCAACGTATCCCGATAAAATAAAATGAGCTTTTCTCATAGTCTGGCAGACTATTTCGTGGACCAGGAGACAAGGGAGTTGACCAAATTTGTTTGATTCAAAGAAAATATTTTTATGGGTGTGCGAACACCCGTGTTCACAGACATTTTTTTGACGAAAAGTACTCGATCTGAGAATCATCGAGATCCTACTGGACCACAACGATAACACACCCTGCTAGGATATAAATAACAGTGGAGTTGATGTGACTGTCCCGGAAAGAATAGTGTACTATAAGTCACAAGTCGATAAACCGTTCGTTCGAGGAAAGCTCAAGATTAATAAACGTTCCTGCACTCTCGGGATTTCGAGGAGTAGACCGCGCTCTCGGAACAGAGTTACAGTCCTCGGCAAGATGAAGAAGTTGGGTGACGGAGAGTGTCAAAACTTGGGAGGATGAGAACGGGAGGTTTCCTGTGACGGAGAAGATATATACATGTATACCTGCGTGTTATATCTTTCGCGCGGGAGGTGGAGGAATGTGAGAATAAGTCAGATTAGAGTTGAAATGCGGCAAATTAGGTGTCGAGTTGGCGCGAAGGAGCCTTCGCCGAGACGCTGGAGAATGGACTGAAGAAAAAGGAGATGGTGCGGTCGAAATGAAAGACGACGGCAATCGTTCCCACAATCGTCCAGCCAACAATCCCGAATGTTTAATCTGTCTAATCGCTCATCCATGTCCTTACTTCCATCGAAAGAATTTTTCGCGAAACGGTTCTGCAGATCCTCCGTTAAAGAGGTTCGAGCGCTTCACACTTGTAAGTGAAGTTTGTATAAACGACTTCATAAATGCAGGCACTCATTTGACTCGTGTGATGCGCTCCAACCTCCGTAGATCGACGGTTCAGACCCGTCGGACATCGATCGACTGTAATCTTCAATAACCGATGGCGCATCGCGTAATTAAAACATTATTATTGTTTGTTTCTTCCGATTCTCGGAGCACACGGGCTATAAATAAGATCCTCGATAAAGATTAAGGCTCTCGGAATTTTTCTTTCGTCGGATGACTCTGTCGATTTCCGATTAAAAATATCAGCTAACTACTCTATCCCGCTCATCGTCCATCTTTGCTTTCGTTCTATTTTCTTTCATTGTCCATTGGCAAACTCATTTTGTCTGACCGAGCTCTCTCGCCTTTCTTCTCCTGTCTCTCCCTCGCCGGGCAAATCCTTCTCGAGCCGGCGCGACTCCCGGCGAGTCTTCGCGCGATAGATAAAGAATTATCTCGGTGTGGGTCACGTATTTCAGAGGGATTTTCTTTTCTCAGTCGTCTTCTCAGCTTCTCACTGTCGTACGTAAGAGAATTGAAATTGATTGACCGATCGGCTTACCTGTCCCGAGCGTCTTGGCTCGGCGATACCGGAGGCAAAAGTCTCGCCTCTCCTCGCAGCTCTTCACCCCTCCCGTCCGCCGATCATTCTTTAGACTTTCCTGTAATTACATCCTACGGACAAACAAAGTGGAATCGAAGATTTCTCGGCTTGGAAACGGAGCTCCGTGTCGCCCCACGATCATCGGCGCAGTTCTGCCCTCGACTCTTTTCTTCCGCCATCGAGGAGGACTCGATTTCTAATGCAAATACCTCGGGATCGAGCGATTTAATCTAATTCCTGTACAACGCGGAGTAGACGGCCAGACGCGACGACCCCTGTCCTCTTATATCTCCAACCCCCCCCCGGGGGGACCCCTGTCCTCTTATATCTCCAACCCCCCCCCGGGGGGACCCCTGTCCTCTTATATCTCCAACCCCCCCCCCCCCCCCCCCCCCCCCACCTATTGTGTCTTATCCCGGCGTTCCGGTAGATCGTTTATTTCTCCTGACCTTGTTTCGGGTATACGGCACTGGCGCACACCGATGCTCCCACTGCGGATCGTTTTCCGCTTTAGCTCCCTCTTTTTCTCGCATCTCGCAACCTCCGAGTCCTCCGCAACCCTCACGGATCGAGGAAAACCCCGCCCTATTCGACCTTTCTCCGCGTCGGCGATATGAGTACAATTTTCAACAAGAATGCCTTCAGAGAACTCACCAATTGCAGTTACTGAATTATATTTACAAATTTTTTCCCAAAAATATCAAATAGGTTTCGGATTGTTTTAATCCGATTTAATAATAATCGGTATTAAATAATAAAATTGCCGGAGGACGGCGAATGAAATGATGCAATGAAGCCGACCAACGAAAGTTGGAAACACAAGGGCCATGCAGAAGCTCGGGGGTAGTGCCTGAGATGCTGAAGAAGCATATACAGGGAACGAGTAGAGAAAAGTCGATATGAGCACAATTTACGATTCCTTCAAAGAACTCACAGATCGTAGTTACTGAATTGTATCCACAAATATCTTTCCAAAAATATCAAGCACGTTTAACATAATTTTAATCCGGTATTGAAATAATGCGCATTGAATAATAATATTGCCGGAGGACGACGAATAAAACGACGCAAGCCAACGCCTCCGAAGTAAAGAAGGAAACACAAGAGCCATGGCAGAAGCTCGGAGATAGTGTCTGAGGTGCTGAAGAAGCAAATACAGGGAACGGGTAGAGAATCAGAAAGGCTGATATAAGCGCAATTTACAACAACGATTCCTTTAAAGGACTCACGAATCGAGTTACTGAATTGAATCCACAAATATCGAGCAGATTTCCCATTATTTTGATCCGATATTAAAATAATCCGCATTGTATAATAATATTGCCGGAGAACGACGGATGAAATGACGCAATGAAGCCCACGCCTTCGAACAAAAGAAGGAACGACAAGGGCCATGCAGAAGCTCGGATGTAGTGTCTGAGGTGCTGAAGAAGCAGATATAGGGAACGAGTAGAGAAACAGAAAGGGCGACGGTTCCTTGGGTCGTCTCACTTGTGTACACGCGGCGAGTCGAAAGATGGAGAAGGAAAGCAAACCAGTGGCTCGACGCGCGGCGAACGTGTCAAGTTGTCTTAGGCAAAGCTAACATGCGGCTACACATCTCGAGATACGTACAGTGCGCCGGGCCAAGACACATCGGAGGCACTAGAGACACAATTCTAGTTAGAACCCCCCAGTCTCCGGCAGCAACTTCGGCTTTCCTATTCTCATCCTCATCCCTCTCCTCCGGAACCAGACAGCATCTTGCCCTCGTCAGCCACGGCCTTCTCCTCTCACCCTTATTACCGTCCTTTCACCCCGTCGTGGAAACCTCCGATGCAACGCGCAAGGATTATTCATCGCTATTCACAAGGGACTATCAGAATTTCAATTCCATCAGTTTACGAACAACACAACACGCCATTCAGAATTTAGCTCCACCGATTCAATAGAAGCGACTTATGCATTGCCGTTTCTAGAGGTGGACGGTAAATTCAACCGGAATTAACCGGACGTACGAAGCATTGCCGTATTCTTACACTCTATTAAATAAATAAATAAATAAATAAATAAATAAATAAATAAATAAATAAATAAATAAATAAATAAATAAATAAATAAATAAATAAATAAATAAATAAGTAAATAAACAAACAAATAAATAATATCTATGGCTTAATGACACAAGGACACATGGTCTGACAATATAATAATGAACTATAGAAGAAAACAATCAACAAAGTGCAGTTTAGCTGAGTGATGTTTTCTCGAACTCTTTCAACTCATGATTTTTTTGATTCTTTTTTTATGACGCTAATGGCCCCCGTCAATCTTCGGGCATCGTCACGCCTATCAACGCCCGTGATCGAATGTCAGCGTCAGTCTCTCCCGGACGTCTAGACGGAGTGACGAGCACGCCGTGCCACAGCTCAATGGTTATTCTATACTATATAGTACGCCGCGATGCGGATGCTTCAGTATTGGAGATTGAAGAACTATCCCCGTCGCGCTGAGTCGACACACACTCGGCAAAGCGAACCGGAGCGGAGCAAAGCAATGCAAAAGATTGACGTGACGAGAACGGAGAGGCACACGCGAGCATTGTTTAATGCCTGGCACACATACAGCCGCGCTTCACCACTCCGGAGTGCAGGGACTGTGAGATTCGTCGTCGCCCGAGATTAATGGCTGCGTTGTGGAACCGTTCTTCTCCCCGTCAGCCGAACCGAGAGGGATATTCTTCGAAACGGGTCGCTGGCACAGTTTCCGAAAAAAAAAAAAAAATTGTAGAACACATATTCGTACCCTGCGACCAACACTTCGTTGCGTTCGGCTGCAACTTTAATTTTGTTTTTTGACTCAAGTATAAAATCCCACATTTTTATTCATACATATGGGATTGAGAACGTAAAGTATCACAGAATGAGTATAAAAATTGCAGATAAAAATTAAGAAGAAAAACATTTTATCGAACGCATCCAAAAGTCCCTAGAAGTCCAGAAATTTTTTAAAAATATTCTTGTCGCGGTCCATAAGTTTCTATACAGCGAACCGAACAAACCAGAGTTCCTTCGGGACCGGAAACGCCCTAGCTGCACTCACAGCGGCAGACCCATAAAAAGCAAGAGTGAAAGATTCAATCTACTCCACAAATGGACGTCATTTGACGATCCATTATCCCCGGAATGGAATGCTAAATGTCGGAAACTGTTTATCGCAGTGTGGCGGAAGAATTTAATTGAACTCACGGTGGATCGATGAAAATACGAGGCAAAGCAGGTTGCGTGCTGTGCTCAGTGCCTGTAAATCAGTGCGATCCATACATTCAAACGGAAGGGAACTGCGGAAGATTAAGAATAATTGAATAGCGTTCGAGCAAAGCGTTACACGCTGCATTGATTTTGACGTGGCTCGACTTAAACCAGTTGCTCCTTCGGTACAACAGCCGGAGCTGCGTCAGCCTCCGCTCCTCATCTACCTCGCGCATTCTCTGTCGCCCGCCTGTACCCTTTCGTACCTCATCTCCACCTCTCGGAGAACTTCCATTCCGCCGTCTCCTCGTCCCACCGGAGCGAACGAACGCCTAGAATTGTCACAGATTTCTGAATAGCTGGTAGACGTGTAATTTGCGACTGCGGAACACACCTGCCTATCGCCGTGCGCATTAAATCAATGCCAGCCGGAATGGCTTAGGGAACCGGCTTACGCGTGGTAAAAGCTCGCCTGAGCGTGCACCATCGGAGAAACGAATATTGGGAGATTTATATACATATCTCTCTCTCTCTCTCTCTACCACTCGCCCCGAACATTCCTATACGTCGGAACCCATTCCCGATTCGAGGCAGTTTGCGCCAACAGCGGAGCTGCATTGTATACTGTATTGTTACTTCTGGAACGTTTTTTTTTTTTTTTTTTTTTTTTTTTTCACGAAAAAAATCTCTGTCTCACTCCCCGGGTTCGTTTTTCTCATTCTCGCTCCGAATCCTCGATGTACAACCATCGTGTTCGTTCGTATCTTTCTCGTTACACTGGAAGATGTACCTCCGCGAATGAATGCATTTTTCGTTGTTTGATCTTGCACTTTTTATTACGCTTTTTCCAATCGAGCTTTTCCCATTGCATCCACGGCGAAACACCTTTTTAGGTTTTTCTTTCCCGGAAGCCCATGAATTGTTACCTGAAAGTGACGATTCATTCTGTTCCTTTATTCACGATGAACGGCTTATTCGTGATTAAGTTAATGGAGTGAAATGTTGATTTGAAGACGATTTTCCCGGAAGGCAGTCGGTTTGGACGAAGGTTTCGTGGATCGGCGAATTTCGCATCTGGAGGTTTTATGAATTATTGTGGTTCGCGAGAGACTGGTGATCGAGTCTCGTTGTATTTAATTATTGAAGGGGTTCACGGTCTGAAGCAGGAGCGCGGGGTCAAAGAGGCGGCTTAAGGGGGCTAAGCTCCGAGTGCCGTGTAGGCGGCTTTGGCTCCGTGCGTATCGCTATGTCCGTGAATAATGCTCTTTGAAGAGATTCCGGATACGAAGCCGGAGGTTCAGTTCGAGCTCTGACCTCTCAGGCTGCGCTCCTGCCCGGGGCATCGTCCGCGATCGCATCAATACGAGAGAACCGCGAGGTCGTGAGCGCTCTGCCATCGCTCCCGGGTACTTGCGTAGTAGCGACCGAGACAAGGGCAAGTGTGAAATGAAAGTGAAGCCCAGGGTCGAGGCGTAGAGAGGTTGGCTTTTTTTTTTTGGTCGCTCCTTCGAGCCAGGCAATGACACTCAATATTAAGCGGAAAATGAGCTTAATGAGAGCTTGTCGGTGAGGGCGAATAAGAAACTCCTAGAGGGAAGGGAGCTGTGTCGAAAAAGGAGCGAACTTAACGTGGAAACCTCCGCGAACCGAGCCAAGAGTAAAAAATGTCCACGAGGAGTGAAGCCAAACTGGGGGAAGGTTGGGGGGAGGGAAAATTTTCTTCGTTTTTTTTTTTCTCCAACCTCTTCCTCTCACTCACTTTCTCGCGACTCTCCCGGTCTCCTTTTTGCAACCCCTCCGAGGCCACTCTCGTCAGCCACTTGGCAGGCGTTCAGGGAAAAAAAAGTTTGCCGGAAAGCTCGTTACTTAGCTCGATCCTAACTGTGGAAACCGTTTAACGAGTATTTTCGACAACTTTTTCGTTTTTCGCCTGCTTTTTTCTTCCCCTTCGTTTTTTTTTTTTTTAACAATTTTACGATTTATCTGTTATGCTTAAAAATTACAATGAAAACAATAAGAAGTCATGACACGTTTTATGGTCACTCGTAACAAAAGCTTGGACAAAAACGTTTCTCCCTATCCATTAAAGAGCTCGTTGGACGTGTGGATTTAACTTTTGTACTCTGCCGTGCTCGAGAATCCTCGTGCAGTCGGAATCGTCCCGTGGGTAATTGGTCGGACACGACGCGTTGCTGAAAGGGACGAAGCGATAAAATCAGCTACCCCGCCGATTCTATCGCCCTCGCTTTTTTCGCCGTTCGCGGAAGCGTCGCCCTTTGGGGTCTGACTATTACGGCGCTTCTCCACTGTGTCGTTCGCCGCCTTGTACTCAACGCCGGCTTGAATAATGTGCCGAAAACAATTAAGAAAAAAGGTTTGCACGACGATGGCGGAAGCCTCGTCGGTGCTTCGCAGCGTCGTCGCGTCCCCCGAGCGTCAAGGGTGGAGGCTGTATGGGAAATTTATTTATGAGCTTTTATATAACATTCCCGAGATGGTGGAAAGTGTCGAGCGTTTATTGCCTTATACCGTACCGTTCTCCGCCGTGTCTAGTCGACGGTGTGCTCCGGGTTTCCACAGGCGGCACACTCTTTCCTCACTTTCAACGAGCCCCCTCTAACTCTTCTACACTGTACAACCCTCGGCAACGCCATCCCTACTGGCGATCCAGCGGCGCGGAGAAAGAAGCACTTTCACACCATTGCACGGTAGTTCACCGAGCTATATATATAATATATATATATGCGAACCTTTCCACTCGAGCTTTACCTCCCGGGCTCACTCTAAAAACGTGTCAGTAGAATATTTTACCGGTGGAATTTCATGCGACCGGCTGTAATGTTCGCTGAACGTCGTACGCGCCAATATATATGTGTATAGCAGATTGTGCGGTGGTGTGTATAATATATATATATATATATATTGGCGTTCTACCTATATAACTTTCAATAGGAATTTTTCTACGGGGCAACGGCAATAGTACGTGCTTTAACTATTCGAAACACGTGCGTCCTGTGACATCGACAAATTCCAGAAAAACGGAATTGTGCACCGTATACAAAGGATACGTAAGAGTTCGGACCGTGCAATATCGGGCATGCTCGACATAAATTGCCATGAGCTTGCTACAGTATTCTTGTGAGTATCGCGCGTATAAGAAAATTATATTTCGATTTATGCCGTCGAAAAGCTGACGCTAAGCGAGTCCCCCAAAGTGGGGAGTAACGGGAAATGGAGTTGGGCATTTGTTCGATATCTCGAATAATGAAAAAAAATGAAAATAAAAAGAAATAGCTGCATATATTTATTTTATAAAATTGATCGGTACATCAATAGATGCGACAATATTTTGTAGTTTCGTTTTATCATCGCCTTGCCCATATTTTTTCGCGGAAACCGTGTCAGAGGTGAAAAAAGGGGTAAATACTTTTAATCCCCGTATTTTTCCGTGCGTGCCGGACGTGTCTCTGGGGGTTGTAAAATGTGTATTAATGAAGATCGCTGAGGGTTGCATAAGCAGCTTAAAACTCTTTGCCATGTCTTTCTGAAGCTTTTAGGCAAGAGCGAGAATGGACGATGGGGATGTGAAAGAGTAAAAGCAACGAGCTTCAAAGGCCGACCCGTTTTCATCAACTTTTCGTGATTCTCTTGCAATACGAACGGAGTTATGACTCCGCGACTCAGACGCCCTTTTCGTTCATTCGTCCCTCCAATCCACCGATCAGTCTCCTACAATAGTGCGTCATTCTTAAAAAAAATATGCGAACATCGCTTGAGGACCTATTCGGGACAAATCGAGTGCTTTTTTGGGCAAGTCAGTTGTGCAATTATTAACAGCAACGGAAGTCAATCTGTATTAGGGGAGAGCGGGGCAAAATGGCATAGCGGGGCAAAACGGGATAATGAGGCAAAACGCAATTTTCCAATAACTTTTGGATGGTGGCGGTGATGGTGAGTGGGGCAAAACGGCGTTGAAAATCCGGTTGTTTCGTTAGGACAAAATGGGACATCCAAAAATTATGGGAAAATTGAGTTTTACCCCCGCTGTCCCGTTTTGCCCCACTGTCCCATTTTGCCCCGCTCTCCCCTACTGCATGAATCCTCAATCAAGGAAACTATATCGGGGCTAATTTTTAGCACTCGTTTGTCTATTGTTCCGTGCAGTGACTACCTTAAGACATGTTCGTCGGCCAAGCATGTCCCTCGAGAATCTAATTTAATAAATTCACTTGGATACTGCCTGTCGAGAGGGCATTCAATCACGGACACATGAGGGGCGCGAGATCACGGGCTCTCTCGCCATCCTGTAAAACAATGAAACGATTGTCGAGGAATATAACTCAAGGAGCTCAAGATATCCACAATTTACCCCTCGGAGCTTTAAAAGTGTGTAGCACAGTACACGAGAAGCTATTGAAATGGCAGCGGCTCGGGACGTCGGACGTTTTCATCCCCGTCATTAATACCCGCCAACCCTGGAGTTTCTTCAATCCAACCCTGCGACACGAGCGTCACAGGCCAAGCCAGAAAAGTCTCTCCGAAAATATATTAAACCCTCTCGGGGCAGCGCAAAGTTCTATTCACGTTAACGTCGACGAAAAGCGCCGCGTCGGCCCCGGTGAAACGTCCCCGCCCCTCTCTCGAGCCGAGTGAAAAGACCGCGGATTAATCTGTTTATCGTTTTTCAACGTCTCGAACGAGGGTCGCTGTTGAGAAAGTTATTTGTGAATGGCAAGGCGGGACCCGTACGTGAAAGCCCTCGATAAAAAGGGGTCGTTCAATAGAAAATGTTGGCACGTTAAAATTTGCCAAATAAATGAAAAAGTGGGTCGATCGACTGGAAAAGAATTGGTTTATCAAAAATTCTCTTTGATCCAAGTTTTCCTTTCTCATCTTACATCGCACGACCAATAATACTTTCGATAAATTGGACGCGACCCAGCTGCACAGACTCACGGACAGGCAGACGAATGGACTTTTTTTTGAGAAATGGATTTTTTTTTTTCTTTTTAATTCCAGTACTTTCTCTCCGTAAATACTTCGTATGCAATGAGAAAGCGAAAATCATCATGCACCAGATACATACACGAGCGAGGATCAAATTCGCACGTAGAATCCTCGAGGGAAACATCCTTGTGGATGATCCGCTACGTACATATTTTCCGATAAATTTATATCCCTTCGATTCGATACGTGGAGATGAAGCACGCGCGGTGACTTCGGCAGTAAGTCACGGAGGGCCGCGAATCGGTCCAGCCGGAACGTGTTCGCGCCCAGTGGTCGCTATTCGCGGTGTACATCTCCTTTCGCAAAGAGCGATGCGACGTGCACGTACCCAGGTACGATTCTGCCGTAACTGCATCTTATCCGGCCGGCGTCGGTAGCCGGAGCGAAGCCGACAGATTGTCAAACACTAATAAGCACTGACTACTGCTACCACGTCACTGCGTGGCAGAGAAAAATTAAAAAATTTCTCTGCGACGTCGCTTCCGGTTTGAAAATCTAATTATTCGACCGGAAATGACGTCACATCTGAAAAACCTCACTTCCGGATCGAAAATCCCATCTTTGTACCGGATGTGACGTCATACAGGAAATACGTCACTTTAGGATTGAAAATCTCATTTTTCGATCGGAAGTGACGTCATCACGAAAATACGTCACTTCCTGCTTGAATGCTCATTTTTCGATCGGCATTTTTGTATCGTATACATTACTTGGACGGGACGTATTTCCGGTGTAATATCACTTGTACAAAACCCTCGGCAACCAGTACGCACCCGTAGCCGTGCCGATGGTTAAATCTCACCTGGGTAAACACGGCTGCCGTGGTCGCTCGCTCACCTGTTCATGTGCATGCGAATGTAGAATGCATAGGATGCATACCACAGAATGCATCCTATAGTCATCCGACTAGGTGGGTCGCGGGCGATGGAGAGCCACAGCCCGAAGCTCGTGTGGCTGGTTAGTAGTTTGTGGCGTCGGTAAACTTTTGTCGAGTGCATTGTTTCGCGTGTAGGCATTAATACGTTATGGCGTACCGGAGAAGAACGAGCGAGTACATTGCGCCGAGAGTGCGAGGCCGGGAAGAGGGAACGGGACAGGAAAACCCGAAGGCGAACAACATTCACAGTCGTACAACGCTCCCCAGGTGAAACTCGCGGCTTGCCTTACACTGCCTTACTCACTCACGTCGCTCCATCGTCCGACCTCAACCCAAACTATACAACCCAGGAGCGACCCGGAATCGCCCGTGCAGTGTGGAGAGTTTCGATAGTTACAGGTCCAACCCAGTTAACGTCGGACTTTCGTCGTACTTTCTCCACAACCACCGCCTTCCCCCAGTCGCATAGATACGCGACGTGTACATATACCCCTCGTCAACCCGGACTCGAATACTTTCTGTCGCACTGCAGACTCCAAATTACTTTCTCTCGCCTGACTCGTCCCGCTACGATGAGACGAATGGAACGCCGACGAATGAGGGGATTTTTATTTACATTTTTTTTTTTCTCTCGTTACATCACGACGAGTAACTCGATTGCGAACATCGCCAGACGCAACGCGAACCCCAAGCGGTTTTTTTTTATAATGAACAGACGAGACCGAATATATAAGTTTTAATAACTCGGCTTCGTACAGGCGAATTCGGGTCGATATGGGCGGCCTTTTGCGGAGCGGACGGGAAAGAGAGGTGTGCAATAAAAATTTATTTTTTACACACAAAATGATTGTTAACGTTGAAAGAATACATTCGTCGTACGAAAGTCAAAAATGTTGTCATAAAATTGTTATTCGTTAATAAGGTCACTTAACAATATTTTTAAAAAAATCAATGCGACGAGGCGAGTCGTCGCATTTATTTCCGTTGGTGTTGCAAGGACGCGGAGAGAGGATCGAGCGTGACACTAAACTTCGGAACGGTATACATATAACGTTTTATAGCATAATGAGCGAGTCCGCTCTCCGCTACAATTAACGTCCGTCCTTTGCAGTCTCGAACAATTTTACTCGGAGGCGAGCGCATGAAATTTCACCGCTGCAGCCCAAGTTTTTGACTCTCGCCGAGCTCCCTGTTTCTCCCGTCTATTTCCCTCGGCCTCTCCTTTCCGACTTTCTCCCTTTTCACGCCGGGAAAACGTCTGGCTTTTACACCACTTTCGTATTCGAGGTAATTACAAACTACTATACGTACTCTTTGGTTCGGCTCCGACGTCTTCCACAAAGATCGTAAGGGCGGCGAAACGACAGGGGAAATACCCCGTTGAGTTTGACGACGCTCTTAAAGTAATTTAACTGTACTTTATAATCACTCTCGCTACGAGAAATTTCAACGTTAAAACCATGTTGCCGCTTGTACAATGTCGCAGCATCGAAGTGCAGAGCAATAACGTCTTCCTTGCCGATTGACTTCACGTGCTCGTGATTTCTTTTTAACTGCGCAAGTGCTCGGCGTCGCTCGAACGTTAAATTTGTTGTACTTTTTTTTTATACATTTTTTTTTTTTTTTTTTTATCGACAAACTCTCCCCACGCACGCTTGCTCAATAATTTAATTTCCGGACTAACTTGGTACAACCTGAAGTGGTTCCGACCCACTGCGGTCCGTATACACGTAGGAGTTGGAGTCGGTGCTTTCACGAACGAGCGCGCCGCAGCGTCCCGGTCGTTGAAGTAAATCGTTGTTAATTTATCGCGCATACAAACCTCCAGTGTTCGACAGGCTGTATCCTTGCGTATAGATACCATCGACGTTCCAGCGCGCGGTGCTTGTCGCTTTTACTATCAGTCGTCCGTGTTTCGCCGGGTAAAGCGGACCAGTTGGGGTTGCGGTATTTTTTTTTTTTTAGCAAAACTTTTAAAGCACTGTTTTTTTTTTAAACTACACTGAAATAGTGAAATGGTTGGATGGATCAAAAGTCGCGATTACACACGTTTAAAGCTTTTATTTGGGATCAACTAGATCATTGCTTTTTGTTGAACGATTTATTCGCTTCGATAGATTCCAAATATTCCGATTCGAACAAATTTAAAAAACATATATATAATGAATTAAAAAACCAAATGTGAATAACAAATTAGTAACCAAACCAAACAACAACTCTGACCGAAGAACCGACCAGCATTAATTTTTATGGTGAAAAGAGAATTCTTTTCGCGGCCAATATATACAATTTTTTTTTTTTTTTTTAATTTTTCTGATCTCAGCATCCAGCTTTAGTTTTATAAACGAAAGTACGAACTAAAATTGTTAATGGCATAGGAAATAAAAGGACAGCTTTGTATATTCGAGCATGAGCAAACGCATTTGTCGCTTATTTGATAATATTATTTTTACGAAAATTCAGATTCCGATTTTACCAAATGATTTTTATTGGGTACGACTCGTGCCGTCGAAGGTCCTCGATCCGTGAATCTCCTGCCGCAGGGCTGGGGCGCAGCGACGGCTTGGGGAGGGACAGCGCCGTCAAGCGAGTGTTGAAATGCTGTGGCGGCCTCGACCCAATCTCATCCCTAAATAACAAGACAGACTTGCCGGGAATGAAAGTGCGACGAGCGAGCGAAGGGGAGCGTATACGTGTGAACAAAGCGACAAGACAAAGGACAATCGGTTATGATCCGCTCACCTCCGGAAAACGAGAAGCTCGCCGGCAGAGCAATCTCTCGCCTCTCTATACACGCCCTTTCCCTCGCTCGTTTCTCGGCTGTGCCGGTCGCATTCCCAACCCCCTCCAGCGCTTTTACCCTTGTGCAGACAGCAGTCGCGGTGACGTCGGTGCTAACAGTACTGATGGTGATTTTTCCCTCCGTCGTCCCGTTTTCCCCTCCGCACAGAGAGCACTCTCGTTTTAACTACTCGAAGCAGCGTCGCGCCATCAGCGCGCGCTACCTCGAGCCCTCTGGTAAAAAAAAAAAAAGAGAACTGGTATACACAGATGAGAAAACATTTTTCCTCTTCCATCGATGACAGTCGGTTCTTTCCAGAAAAATCCTCGAGGGCTCCGTCACTCGGCTCTCGCCATGCATTACAAGTACACGTGCATTCCCGTCTCTCTGTACTGCGATTTCGCTACGACCGACCTCGTTAACATATCACACGGGCACTCTTTTGTTCCCATGTATCGACATTGCGAAGGCGCGAGAGGCAACGAGGAAAACGCGCTGAAGCGGGGAGGATGTGGCGAAGACGATGAAACATCCGATGGAAGCGTCGAACCGGTGACTCGAGAGTGCGACGATTAATCGTCACTCGTCACTGCGGAACATTTTTCTCTCACTTTTATTTTCTCTCGTTTTTTTCCTCAGCTAAGGCGGAATATCGAGATATTCCGCTTCGGCATCGTCGCGCAAATGCTTTCATCTTAATTATCGATACCATCGGCATTAAATTGCATAGCAAAATAAAAATAAAAAAAAAAGGAAAAAATAGGTTGTTCACAATACGATAATACCGAGGGTATATATTCATCTGTACGGTGCGAAGTACCCGGCGAAGCTGTATACAAGTCTCGTATTGTTCAGGACTACATCTGAAATACCTATATTTTTCCGTTCGCGAAGTTGGCCAACAGTTACCGGCTTACGATAAATACTTCCGTCAAAAGTTTTCCCTGTTTCTCCTTCACTGTACTATCCGTATAGTGCCCCTGCTTTCATCCCTCTCCGGCGAAATGTCCCATTTCTCTCTTTCGCTCGGTATCCAAGCGGCTTTTCACCCTTTTCACTCTTTTTGCCCAACTAGAATTATCGTCGGTCGGGAGTCTCGGTGGCACCTCGGCTATCCACCGAAAACTCAGCCCCGAGCTCACAGCGACCCCCCCCCCCCCCCCCCCCTCGACTTCGCTCGCGCGTCCCTTTCTCGCACCTTCCACCGCCAACGAACTCGTGAGCGCGCCCCCGAGAGCTTCCTCAATCTCAAGAAACTACTGGTGGGCCATTCTGTTCTCGGGGCGCCTTCGAGGCTCAACGATTCCCACGGCAACTTGGTAAGATTTAGGTGAGGTCGAGCTCTCATTTGGCAGCCAATTACAATGCCAGTGGCAATATAGCCGGGGTTCGAGAACCCGGAGGATGGTGCCGAGACCGGAAATATCCTGGTAGCGGGAACATTCGTCGGATTTGTGTGGCTATATACGAAATTCACCGTCTTCGATTCTCGTGACTTTCCGCTCGTCGTTGTTCGTGCCAGACGCAAGGTGGTCGATTCCCATCGCCAAATGATCGCCAAGGAAGCCAATAGCCAATCGGTCCTGGAAACTCTGCGCCGATGGAATCGAACGATAATTCGGGTCCGTTGTGAATCTAAACGGAAACGGAAATCAGAGTAAATTTCCAGTAGGATTCTCGATTCCGGACAAACATACATAACGCATGCGGATATGCAATCGGGGCAAAGCTCCACGGTAGTTTATGTTTGGGTAACTTAAATGGCAGCGGTTGGTTTGCGGGCTGAAATGAATGTAATATGGATATGATTGCATGTGTAATTGAAATACCGCTATCCTATATCCGCAAGTTAGAGAGGAGAACTAGTGAACTGTAGGCGAAATCCACCCCCCCCCCCCCCCCCCACCCCTTAAATCCTTCATAAGCCTCATATCAGAGAAATTATTGAGAACACTTTCAGCGCTCCGTCTCCCTCCCTCCCTCGCTCTCTCTGTCTCTACTCAGCTACTCGTTTACAGCGCCGTCTCTGTCGTCGTTAATACCCGCGGTCGGAATCCCAACCCTCACCGACAATCACCCGCATTCGTGTGATTCACTGCGTTCTCTCTCATCTCCCTTGAATCTCAAAAGGCACAGCCCAACCACTCCCTCGAACCTCGTTCGCCCCCCAAACCCTCCCGACCCTCCTCCCTCATCCCTGGAGGGAGTTTAATCCACGCATATGAAAGCCCCGCAGATTCCGAGAATATATGTCTGACGGAATTTATATTTCGTTCGAGTGATCGCGACTGCTATTGGCGTGAATTAGGGTGTGACGGCTCGACGAAAGATCCGACGAGGGACCATCAGTGAACTGTGCTGAACCAAAGACAGTATAGAAACGGGTCATGATTATCAAAAATTCGCTTCCTCGTCTCTCAATGACTCTCGATGATCCATCCGCACACTCAGTCAAAGAGCCATCGATGCATCCAGCTCCGTGCTTTCCGGAGCAAACAATAGAAAGAGAAAAAAAAAAAAAAATATGAAAAATTGACTTGCACGTCTGCATGGAATCTGGAGTACAGCCCGTGGCGCATATGCCAGTAAATATCGACGCCACGTACGCCGGCAGAGGTCTACGGCGATAAATGAACAGATCGCAAAAGCGAATTGCTCGTACGTGACGTACATGCGGATGGTGAGGCTTCGCGGTATGATCGTCCATATCAGTGTCTGTCCGTAGCCTTTTCTCCAATCATTATTTTTCATTCTCATCCACCCCGACAGAGTCGGTCTTCTCAGTCCGCCGCTCTTCCCATCGCTGTCGTATCTTCTCATCATTCTTTTTTTTTTTCTTTCTGTTCTTTTTCGTCTCCGTTTTTTCCGCCTCCTCGGCAGTGCGCTCCACTTGTGCAGGCCGTCGGGAAGAGTCATTAACGGGAACGATGATGGTTCGAATATCCCACTGCTGGCGAGCATCAGACACAGAGGAAAAGGAACACGACGATGACTAACGGGAACGGAGGGTGAGGGAGATCTGTCGAGGCCCACATCGTATCCAAGTGATTTGTACGATACGTATATAGCAAGTCGTGTGAACTCTCTCCCCGCCTCATTCTCGCATATAACGCTTGGCAAAAATATTACGAGCGTCATCAGCAGAAGCATACCTCGCCCGCACGGTATGTGTCTGTCTACCTCGCAGCTTTCTTCTTTTTGTTTCCAACAACCTCTCGAATCGTCTGATTCGCGGAGCCTGCAGTCATCCCGTTATTCCAACAGCCGCACCGGCATCGCCCTTATCCGCCGCTTTTTTTCCTTCACGTCTATCACACTCGTTCTTCTTTTTTTCCCTCCCAGTTATTCCTTCGCTCTGGGGCAACAACTTTGCTAATCGATCATCACGTTTCGTACGGCAAAGTCTGGATCGACTCGCTAAATTCCCTCACTCGTACCATAATCCATCGGACTCCGGATAACGAAAAGTTCAGCTGGAAATAGGGAAAAAAAGGAAAGAAAAATGGGGAGGGGGGATACTTGTATAATCGGAAATGTCCTTCAGCAGCGAGTCCGCGAATATGCGCGCGATAGCGCCCGTGTAACAATGCCCTGGACAGGCTGGCAGGGTGTAGCCGGAACGGCAGTGCGAGGCAAATGTGAAATATGTCGCAGGAAATTATTTATTGCTTTGAGTATAGAGGGCAGCGCGACACAATAGCGAAACGTAGTCCCGGCCGGAAAATATTTTATGACGTCGAGAAAAATATATGTATTTCGGGCTGAGGAACCGGAGAGAATAACCGGAACGGAGGGTGGTGCGGGCCTAGAAGACAGAGAGAAATTGAAGAGTAAAGCAAAAAAATAACTTAGCGACGGAAAAGAGGTAACGAAATTTCCTCTCGACGTTTATCATTTCCCAGGTTCTCAGGCTCACGAAATGCCAGCGACGCTTCGGGACCCAGAAGCTATTCTCCGTTATCGTCAGTTCTCTTATTCGAGAACGGATGTAATCATATTTCTCCTCGTCCCTCTGGTTTTCATCACGCACTCGTTGCCACGGAAAAAGGGCGTGTGTCGTTGGCACCTCTCAAACCTAAACAGCCTTCCCGCAGCCGTTAATTGCACCATTTAGTCGCACGGCGCCCTCGGTTGGCGATCCTGTGGGACGGAATGCCGCGCCGTTGCGATAAAGCTATTCTCCATTATCGTCAGCTCTCGCATTGGAGAGATGTAATCATATTTTTCTTCGTCCGGTTGGCACGGAAAAAGGGCGTGTGTCGTTGGTACGTCTCAAACCTGAACAGCTTTGTCTCAGTCGTTAATCGCCTACCGGAGCCATTTAGTTGCACGACGGCCGCGGTTGGATCAAACTACTCGCAGACAGGATGAGTTTCTTCTTGAACTGGATCCACGGAACTGAACATGCGCCTTGATTCGCCAGCGGTACAGAGGGTAGGAAATCATCTCGACATCTTGGCAATCAAGTTGCGATGATTGGCGATCCATTTTCATGACGAAATGGCGTGCATGCACCTAATCTTTTGGAGACCTTTTAGTTTTCTGCCTACAACTCACTGCACGTAACCGTGAGTGATGAAGGTATCTCGGAGTCAAAGGCCATTGTGTTGTCACTGACGCGGTGACGAGGTGACAAGAATTGTTTATGGTTCGTCAACCACTAAGCAGTTCGCAATTCGTGGAAAGCTCCTGCGATAGGTTGCACAATGAGAGAAGCCACCCTTCGAAAGTGAAAGTCAAACAAAACCATGTGACGTAACAATTCTGAGTCGGAGTGCCACGCGGTTGCGACAGAGCTGTTCTCCATTACCGTCAGCTCTCGTACTCGAGAACAGATGTAATCATATTTCTCTTCGTCCCTCTGGTTTTCGTCACGCAATTGTTGGGATGAAAAAAAGGTCGTGTGTAGCTGGCACCTCTCAAACCTAAACAGCTTTTTTGCAGCCGTTAATTGCACAGCCATTTAGTGGGAGCGCGCCCTCATTTGCATAAAACTACTCGCAGACGAAATGAATTTCGTCTCGAACTGGATCTACGGAACCGCAAATGAGCGTTAATTCGCGAGCAACACAGAGGGTAGGAAACCACCTCGACGTCTTGGCAATCAGTTTAGGGCGATCTGCGATCCATTTTCGGGCCGGGTCGTCGTGCATGCTCCTGAACTTTTGGAGACCCTTTAGTTTTCTGCCTATAACTCATTGCACGTCACCATGAGTGATGAAGGTGTCTCGGAGTCAAAGCCTCGGAGTCAAAGGCCCTTGTTCTGTCACTGATGCTGTGACGGGGTGACAAGAATTGTGTATGGTTGCGCATCCACTCGCCGTTCGCAATTCGTGGAAACCTCGTGCCGTAGGGTGCGCAACGAGAGAAGCCACCCTCCGAGCGTGCGAGACAAACAAAATCATGTGACATCGTGACAATTCCGTGGGATGGAATGCCACACGGTTGCGATAGAGGATTCCACGAGCGCGAGACGGCGAACCGTTTTCACCGCTTTCTATATGATGTGGCTGGAGCTCTTCCGCGTCTTGCATCTCTTATTCTTGAGTCAAGGCGTTCCACCCCGGCTTTGTCCTCTATTTCCATTATGAGATCGCCCTCTGTGCCGCGGGAAAGCCGACCGCTGTTGCACCCCTTCGACACGAGAAATCGTCGCGCATAACAATCATGGGGCTGCTTTGAATGGGAGTCACGTAATTGTTGACAGACAAAAGAACAGCGCAAGGGCCTCGGCTATGGCACCGGGCACGATGGCTAGATGCAGCGGAGGTGCTTATTCACCCTCGTCTTGTACTTGTTTTCTATATTTTCAACTCCCAAAGCCGTGGAACGTGTAATGAAATGGCTCAAAAGTGCGCCCGAAGGAAGTCACAATGTGATGCATTTCCACGCTTTGTGCAAGGCCTATTGTATTAGCTCATGATATTTTATTCATAGAAGCACGATTGCTCGCTGTAGCATTTACGCTCAAAGGTATTTTCGTCGTTAGAAGCTTTTACGAAAATGAGTATCGGCAAACGATATGCTGCTGTTGACAACAGGAAAGCTTAGCTAAAAAAAAAACTGGGCCAAGGTGAACGTAAAAACCTTGTTCAGAGATGGATAGAAAAGGCTACAATAAGGAAACTGCTGAGGAATGCTTATAATAATCATTCGGAGGACATATGCTTGGGGGAAAGTTGAGATTTTTTCCATTGATCGCTGGCTGTTCTGTTTCTGTCTATCTGTGAAACGGGGCTTGGTCATTTGTAGTTGTGCGACATATTTTCGTCGGCGTTTCTGACACTCCCCAAACTTTTCATCCGCTTTTAACTTGGTCCAAAAATTATTCAATCGGCCTATCCATTTGATTCCAAAAGTCAACAATTACAATTCCACCGAACGCTTAATCCCAGATTTATTCATTAATTTTCTTTGAGTTGGAATGAGGAGCTCACAGACCCCTCATCGTCCACTCACAAAAAATGGATTGATAAATCCAGGATTAAGCATACGGTGGAAACGCAGTCGATCGAAGCGCGAATAAAACACGAACGGTCTGCCCCGAAATTCGAGAGCTCGACATGGATATGTTGAAATTGGATATCGCAATTATTTCGTTTAAAAAAAAGGTTGTTTTCGTAGCGGCGATTTGGAATAATAGGGAATACTTTTCGATGAGAGCTACAAATAACTCGAATTGTTTGTCGATGTGTTAAATTATCAAAACCGTGCCGAAGTGTCCCACGTACCATACTGAATAGGCGGAAAAATGACTGATGAACCCTCTCAAACTAATGGGCTGTCAGTAATTCCCAGTAACTTTTACCTCGGCGATATAAACGCACTTCCATCGAAATCTACAAATATCAAGAATCTATGCAATAAAGGGAATTTCTCTCCGCAGCTACATTGTCGAATGAGTAATAAATGTGGGACGAATAAAAAAGCTCGGGGAGGAAGGAAAAAATATCGTAGCACAGTGAAATGCTGGAAGATCGAGATAAAGGTGGAAAGCGAACGACGAAACGATGGTAATGACGAACCCGAATGCAGTGCCGTTTGTAAAAACGTTCCGAAAGGCTTCGCCTCTCATTATATTTCTTCGAGCTTTACCTTTACCGCGCGATTCTGTGGCTGCCTCGCGTTTTCCAGTATCCCGCTCAGCCGCCCCGAGCGAATCGCGGGGAGCGACCGAGGGGGAGGGTTGCAAAAGCCGCGGGACCAAGAGAGGCTATATAGGCTTTTGCACTCCGTCCCCCTATTTCGCTCCGCGCCAGCGTGGAGACGCGATTTCCTTGAATGCGGGCCAAAGATTGCCCACGGTAATAATTATTGCGACCGGAGGACCGTCGGAGGGTTTCTTTTAAAAATCACCGAGCTGTGAATAACAAATGAAAAAGACAGTGGAGGGCGACGGAACGGTATTATAGGAGCGCGATCGGAGGGTGAAGGTTCGCTTTCGGCGAACCGAATGAAAGAATGAGAGGCAAAGAGCGATTCCTGAAAGGACGAGGAGAAAATAACAAACAAAAAATGTATAAAGAAAAGTAAAAAATAATCGAGCCCAGGAGAAAATCGGTGGCAACGGGAGTGGCGAGGATATAACAAGGCAGTGCGGAGAGAGGAAAAAAAAAACACACACACAACTGGTCGAGCTTTCGGATAACGAGTTCAATGATATTAGTCCTTTCGCCACCCGATTAAACGGCTCGCGTACCGTGCAACCTTCGACAATTAATTGCAGCGTTAATAAATCCAACTCGTGGCGTGTATAACGCTTATAATCGCGTATACGTATATGGCAAATTACATTTACATTAACGTCACGCACCGGAAGATATACGCCCCGTGACTCCGGCTGGAACTAATTTGCGATAGTATTCGCAATATAAACGTCCGCCCTTCCCCGCGGTGCGCCAAGCTTGCTCTAGCCGTGCGGCCTTCACAACAGGCGAATAATTTCTGCTAAATTACCGAGGCCTGCGCGTGCTGACAATAGTGGGCATAAGTCGCGGTGAATATTGGGTAGAGACAGGAACAGAAACTATATGCTTGTGGATTTCACGGTGCACGTGGAACAGGCGGCGGTCACATCGTTGTTAAAAAAAAAAAAGAATTCATATATGTTAAAATGTGTATGTAAGGACACAATGGGAACAGGAGCGATGAAACCGGAAAATTTCCACGTTTTGATTCTTTTCACGGTCGAGCTGCCGCATCAAAACGTTATCCGCGAATTTTCATTGTAACAACGTCGACATTGCAATTGGTTTTTACACTCGACACATTTATTTTTTCGCGTTTTTTTTTTCCATGCCTCTGATTTTTTTAACAGATTTTATTTCACGATTGATGGGTTTTCCGACTCGCTACAGCGGTAGACAAATATTGTATTCAACGTGTTTGTTTTTTCTGTGTGAAGTTTCAACATTTTCGTGCAAATTATTCTATCGAAGAGTAAAGTAAAGGCTGCGCTACTCGTTGCCTCATTGGCTGCTCTACGTGTAACTAGACCCGAACTGCGAATCAAGCTTCAGAGTACCCATATTATTCGCGCAACGAATAACGCGGATGTATGTAAGCCGACACCGATATGTACTCGCGTATGAAAATCAAACTCCGTCACGAATAATACGTAGCGCACGAATTCTGCTTCGGCAGACCGAGGTTTCTTTTTGTTAATAAAATAAAAATCTTCCACTTTAATCTAACCCGCGCAGGTATAATTTCACGGTGGCTCGTTAGTTCGTGGGAGCAGCGAATTTGGTATTTCCGTTTATCGGCTGTCCGTCAAATATTCCGAGCCCTCCAGTCGCGGCGGCAACAGCGGGGCGACGAGGAAGAGCGGAGCTTTCGTGTTCCGCCCTCGAGAGCCGAGCGATGGAGTGAAAAGAGAGATAAAAAAAAATATAAAAAAGAATTTTAAAACATGTCGACCCGGAAGTTGAGTGGGGCATGGAAATTTAATTTTCAGGATATCCGCCGCGTCGAGCGGTGAGTGAGGGTTTCAGTCAGAAAACGATGGTGCTAGGATGCAGATTCCCCCCCCCCCCCCCCCCCCCCTCCGCCCGTCGACATCCCGAACACGTCGACCCGACAATTTTTTTCCTTTCGCGTTTACCAACGCCAACGTCGGAAGGAAAGCTCGAGGCTGGAGCAGCATGACGAAGTAGTGAGGGTCGAGGTTTGGTCAGCCGTCGCGTCGGGTTCATATCCGTTGAAGGGTGTTTATTTTAGGGGGGGGGGGGGGGGGGGGGGGGGCAAATTCTCTGTGTCGCGCATACATAACGCGGTACACTGGCTGTATAACTAGGGTGGGTCGCGAGATAGCGGTGGATGCTGTGTGGAAGCTGCGGAAGGTTTCCCAGAAGCTTCGGAGGGAAGCCGGTGCACCTAGCGTACACTTTCGTAGGTACTCGGACTCGGTCGTAGGCAAGCCGTTTGTCGAGTATCATATCATACAACACTCGACCCGCTCCGGCAGCCTCCCCGATCCCTTGAACTACTGCGGACTAGCTCAACAATGCCTGAACCCCTCCGAAACTGTAGCCCGTTGAGAGTAGGCTGCGTCGCACGAGAGGAATATGCGCTGCCGTTGCCGGACGGGAGGGGCGAGCCACCTCTGGACAAGGGGATACTTTGTTTGCCTAGTGCTCGACCATTACTAACCCTGCTACAACAACCCACCCCCACCCCCGTCACTCTCGAGCATTCCTACTCGTCCGGCCGTGTCAATGTGTGTATGCACACATATTATATTCACGAGGGTGTTGAAAACGTGCTCCCTCACTTCCCTGGTCGAAATTTCCGAACGGAGAGATGCGGCGAATGTTACAATTACCTTGCTGACCGTTAAAAACTATGCGTTCTCGGACCGGGTGTTGAGTCGTTTCGACGAGGGTGAACAATTCGTAGTCAAGTCGTCGAGCGACGCGAAGGTTTCATCGTAACTTAACTGTTAGGATTGAAAGGGCGAGACGCGAAACACCCGCGCCGAAAGCTACCGGCTAGGAACGACCTCTGGTTCATACACATAGACAGTAAAATGTATTCACAATTGTTTTCTTGTTCATCTTACGAAAAAAATCTTGTCCATTCTACAAAAATGTCTGTCAATTTTACGAATATTTTTTTTGTAAAATGAACAACTAAATAATTTTGGACCTTTGTGGACAAAAACAGTTTGTTAAGTGTACAAATCTTTTGTACTGTGTACAGTGATAAAAAAATAGGGTTGAATCGACTAAAGATTCGGGCAGGGACGTTCAAATAAATATGTTGTTGGTGCAGTTGAAAAATTATTTACATCAACAATTTCTTTGGATAAATTCACCAAAATATTTTTGAAACATTAAAATGTTTTGTTCGACCAATTAAACTTTCATTTGAACGCCCCTGCCCGAATTTTTAATTGGTTCAACCGCATTTTTTATCAATGTAGCGTAAATTTTTCCATATGGAAGACGGAAGATGACAACTAACGGAAAGTATTGCTATTCGAATTTTTTAAACGCATCTTCAAAGATATTATCTGCTTATACTCGTATTCTACTTTCTGGTGTATAAACCCTTTTCTCCAGAGGGTCGTTCCGATCGTTCGCGTTGAGCAATTTCCGCGCTTCCTCCGATCCTCTCCTCCTTCGTCGCCGCCGTTCTCATCCTCTCGAATCCGCGCGCCAACGAAGCTCGACGGTGCGCTCCGTCCCTCCCTCGACTTTACGACCTGTCGCTAGATTAGGATTTATTTTAATCCTAAAGGACTTTCACGATGACGCCTGAAACGTTTCAGCAGCAGCGTGACTGTAACATGGCTGTGCCTTTATTTCTTTAAACCTCCCCGCTGTTCTTATTTCGCATTCAGCCCGTTTCCCTTCCGGTATCCTCAATTTCCTCGCCGTTCCTTTTACCCCCAACAGTTTATTCTCCCAAGTCATGTTAACCGGTCGCCTCTGGCTCGTCGGCGAATGCCCGGAAAAGGTGGGAGAAGCCATCCTTTCGTTCCGCTCCACAGCCATCGACCTTTAACCCCGAGATCCTTCAACACTCTCGTAGGCGCTCGGCTCTTAAATCAATTGATGCTCCTGGCACTTCTCGACTGCGTAATTGAAGTGAAAGAAGAGGGTAGATATAAGAGGCAGACAAGCCCGAAGATCCCGACGGCACGGCGGAGATGCGAAGAAGATCGAGGGAGGGCTACAGAGAAAAATAAGAAAAGCGAGGTTGGCCTCGCTGTGCACTGGAATCCCTCAGGAAGTAGTAAGCGCCTCGCTTTTACGCTGCGCTAGCTCGGAAACCCACAACCGACCCGCTGCTGACTGGCTCAAAGGATAATTTCTCTCATCGTCCCCCCCCCCCCCCCCATCCTCGTTCCCGGCTATCTCCTCATTTCATTTCTTCGAAGAACTACGATTCAGCCCCGACCTCACTTTACACTGGTACAGCCACTGTGTGTCTATGTATGCGCGGATAAGGAAAACGACGCCGAGACTCGATAGAACACGAGATACGAATTTAATTTTCTCAGTAACGAAAATAAATTTTCGCAGCCGTGTCGATGGTTGAATCTCACCTGGAATTCCTCTCGCAGCAACGAAATAAGTAGGCCACGAGAAATAAGAGGGAAATCTCGTGAAATAACCGACGGAGTTCACCGCGCGACGTTGCTTCATGCAAATTTAACTTTATCCTTTCGAGCTGAAGAGAAACGTGCCAAGAAATTGTAATAAAAGCGTAGCGTAAAAAAAAAGCGTAATCTTGTGAGCCGACGGCTCTAATCCGAACTCAACGCTATTCTACTTTTTCGTTACATCCCCGCGTGTAGAAGACAGCGCTAAGTGTCTCCCGGTTGGCACGAAGCAGAGATAAGGGGGAGGAATAAAAAAATCTCGCTTTTACGCATCAGCTATCGGTCACGCTTCTGCGCCGACGATCCTGGAGATGACACGAGTTACGACTTCGCCGTATTTCGCCCGTTCAAATTGTACCTCTTCATCCACCGTAATATGCCCTCGGGTTCGTTATTGAATCAGCGAAAAGCTTCCTCATCTTCGCGTTCCATTATCGCACGATGAAACGATGAAATGACAGCGCAGCGTTAAATCCCGTAGTTTCCACGGAGCCGTCGCTTCGACTCAGCCCAGCCTCTGGCGAAACACTCGTACCGCAAAAATGATTACTCCTCTTTCTATATGCTCTGCGTAAACATCATATCGTTCGGTGTGTAAGTTGGAGATAGAAACAACGGGAATGAGCAAGGAAGGAAAATGAAAATTCACTTGCGCGGTGAATAAAGTTTGGTTAAGGAAGCCGTACGGTTAACAAGCTCGCGAATGTGTGCAATCACTGCGGTACCTATGAGTCCATAATGAAAGATAACTTTCGCTAACGTAATCTTTACCCGCTCGCGCCGTAACCACATGGGTTTACATTTTTTTTTTTTTTTTTTTTTTGCAGCACACATGACTTCATCATAACGTGTTTGGCCCCGCGGGCTACGCTGGCGAGAGACCAGTAGCTCTGGGAAACCTTGTACGAGTTTCCGTTTGACCTTTCCCTTAATTATGTTTTCCATCGTAACCGTACCAAGTATCCAACGTTGCAACCCGAAACATAATTACTAATATTGTTGGCTGCAAAGTGTAATACGAGTCTTCGGACGAAAAGTAACAAACCTGCCCTACATGCAACGCGAACTGCTCAAAAACTCATCGGTTGACCCGATGTTTGATCCTGTTGAGGAAAAAAAAGCCAATACCGCGATCGTGCGCGAAATTAGCGTAGTGTCGTCGATTTTGGGGGTAACATTGCTGGAAAAAATATCGTCGAAGATTTCCGTTCGACCTTTCTCTTATGTTTTCCATCGTAACCATGTCGAGTCTCGAACGGCACAACCCAAAAAATAATTACGATACTGTTGGTTGCAAAGTGTAATACGAGTCTTCGGACGAATAGTAACAACAGTATTTTGAGCAGTGCGCATTGCGTGTAGGGCAACTGCATGCAACGCGAACTGCTCAAAAACTCATCGGTTGACCCGATGTTTGATCCTGTTGAGGAAAAAAAGCCAATACCGCGATCGTGCGCGAAATTAGCGTAGTGTCGTCGATTTTGGGGGGTAACATTGCTGGAAAAAAATATCGTCGTAGCTTTTCCGGTACCATGCGCAGCCTGGTGGGCCAACCCTCTGGTGCAATAGGAGAGCTCAAGCATGACGTTGCTCGACCAGGGGCAGCGGCATCGGTAGCAGCGGTAGAAATCGTCGATTCTCTACCTCTCGGGTTTGCAGACTGCACGTTCCACTTATTGGCCGCGTGCCGAGTGCACGCAATCGCCCAGATTTATGGAGAGAGCCTTCTCACTCTCCACTTTGCGGGACGACGGGGGTCGGTGTGGGCGAGAGGATGGCGAAAGTGGACGAGGGAAAGAGCTATACGGGGGCAGACGAGCGGGAGCGGTTGGCGAGCAGACCGCCGACGACTCGCCACCGGGAATATCAAAGAGGAAACAATAGCTCGGGCCGGCGAGTTTCGCGGAGGGGACCGGGCGGATGGCACGGTGGTGAGAAAAATTGCAAAATACTTCGGCGCAGAAACTTATTTATCGGTCGCTCCCGACGGCTACTTGATTTACGGCCCGGTGCATGCAGCACCGCTCGTGCTGCATCGTCCTAATGTACTATATATATAAACATAGAGAGATATATAGATACACGCGCGCCTACGCTGTTAGTTATGGGTATAACTATATCGGCCACGACCGCAACGTGTCGATCGGCTCTCCTGAAAGAAAATAGGAAAAAAGGAACCGAAAATGGAAAGAATCTAAAAAAAAAAAAACGTCGGGAGAGAGTGTTAAAGTGATAGTAATGCTGCGGTGGTTCACGCTTAACAGCATTATTTTTTTCATTATAATTCAGTTTTTTGTCGTCCTTAAAAAAAGCATATATATTTTTTAATTATTCCGGTCGATAAATTGGATTATCGAACACTGGTATACTGGATGCTAGGATTTTTTTTTACTCCCGACTGCCCGCTAGGGCAAAAAGCCGTGAGGTATGCGTTCCACTGCGATCCGCCGGCTCGGCGACTTTTCGCAAGCGCCGATAAACGTTGGAATGGCTAAAATTTACTCAACAGATTTTGGTATACTAAATCTTTGTAGCCTGATCTATGTTTGTGACAATACATTTTTGAGCGGAGGTATGAACTCACGATAATAAACTATAATTAGAGAAATCGGGTTAAAAGTTCGCGTCGACATGTCGGAAAATCACGTCGGCGATCCCCACTTCTACGTGCAGTCGCGAATGATTCCGCATACTTCACGCTGCTGCCGAGATCGTCAGTTTTCCATGCCCAATGAGAAGCCCGCAATTGTTATTTATTTATAAACGTAGCGTTTTTTATTCGCGTTTTATTGTGGTTCGATATTTGCCAGTTTCTTTGAATGGCACAAAAATGGTACGAGAATGAGAGACGGAATAATTCAACGTGCATCGGACGTGCAGGAATGGGGGAAGGTATACGGGGCTCGAGGTATAGAATACGCGACTGCGGTGGGCTGGGCTCTCTGGGACGAGTGCCGGTTTCACGCGGGTAAGGATATATGGCCACGATGGAAAAAAAGGCGTCGTTACCGGAGGCTCATTAACGGGAACTACCCCCAAGACACCCCTAGCAACACCTTCGGAGCCGACGGTGTTCGCCACCGGGTCACTCGTCTGCCTGGAAGAGACCGCCTCTCCCTGCGCTCGCCAGAGCGTGCAAGGGGAACAGTGGTCCAATACTAATTAGCCCCGTCCCATCGGCTCCCCTTCGCCCCCGCCGGTTTCCACTCTCGGCGCATTTCGCTGTCTGCCCTCATCCCTCTTTCGCTATACGTATACTCTCGGGCTTTCCCAACTCCGTCATCTATAGCGCACCCGTCGTACTATCTTCCCCCGCATATATTCGCACGGCATTTCGCACCTCGCTACACTCGCCCTCGCTACGTTTGAGGATTTTGGAAGCCATTAAAAAAAAAAAAATGGACCTTTTTGTTAGAAAAATATGAAGTAAAGAATGTCGACTCCGAAATAAGTGTTACACGGCGCGATGCGCATTCGAAATATAAGTAATTAATGTGCGGGTGTAAGGTTTCTGCATCTCTGGAGCTTCGCTTCCGGTTGGCGGATAGAAAATCTGCCACCTTCCCGAAGTCCCTCAAAGCGTCAAGAGAAATCGCTGACAATTCTCCGGACTTGCTCCTCGAGACACCGCTCCGAACCCGGATAGGTTCCATATCGGATTCCCGCAGCACGACTCTAGACTATACCGAAAGAGAGTGAGAATTGGAAAATATTCTCCCGGGGAGGAACGAAAGAGGGAGAAGAAAGGAGAAAATTTACCGGTGGTCTTCTTCGTTTGAGTTTTTTTTTTTATTTTCTTCGTTTTTTTTTTTTTATTTTACTCAATCTTTCTCGTTCTTTCGTATTCACGGAAATTCGTTCAATCCTCCTGTCCTCGGGAGCCTCTGTGCGCTCTGGGCTGCTTATATTTCATCGGATAAATTGCAACGTATCCTTTCCTCAATTTCGTTCCGTGTCCGTTTCGTCTCGCCCCCTTTCCTTTGCCGAAAGACTCAGGGCTTTCATCCTTATATTTTTCTCTACCTATCGCCGTCTCCATCGATCAAGCTTCCGCCGTTCTCCTCTACCGTGGTCCGCGGGCAAAACCCCTCGCTCGACCGGCGACGAGCAAGCCACGCGGTTTCCCAACGAATTAAAGGGAAATGGAGATTCGCAGAGCTCACGAGAGGCGAGGGCCGGATAGCCCGGTAGATATGTAAAGCTCGCAAGCATTTCAGAACGTTCTTTCGAGTTGACCTAAGCAGAAAATGGCAAATCTTGAACGGAGGGTAGGGGAAACGCTACGCTGAACGTCTGAATGCTCGTCGAGGCGAACCCGCCATAGACCACTTTTTCCACGTCGCGTTTGCTTACCACCTGGCAAATTGCGATTCCGTTGGTTTATTCCTAGCGGAAGAAGAACCGAAAGGAATGAAATTAAAAAAAGTGCATTAATATGAAAAATTCCGTCATCTAATAATCCGGTCCTTTGAGACTGGGTGCATTATGAGAATAAAATAACTTTCTCTCCGCTCACTCTTTTCTCACGTCTTTATGGCACAAAAATTAAATTCCAAGACCGGCAAATTTTTCTTCGGATCACTCTCGCCAGAAGTTAAGCCTGTACACATCCCAAAAATGTCGATCGCTACAGAGCTTGAATATTCAAACCACCCACCTGGCCCGCCATCCTCTCACGAGCGAGGCGTCGGAAATTCATTAAAAAGGGCTTATCGCTGAACTCAACTGTCCACCCAATCTAAAGTGTCATCGCGCGTTAAAACAGTGAAGAAAAAAAAACACTCTCACACTAAAACATACTTCCCCGAATATGAAGAAGAACGGAGGGCCTAGTAAGGTTTGTGAAGCGAGCTTTGTAAATTTTATTCAAAGGAACGCCCGGTCGTAACTTTCTTTGCGGCTTCAAGTCCTGCCTCTCCGTTATCCCGTTCCACGACCCGCACGTTTAACTCTTTTTTCGGCCTTTCTTATTCTCCATTCTTCAATTCTTTATTTATCAGGGGCCCTCAATGGTTCAGTTTCTTGAATTTTCATCTTTCAATCTTCTTCTTTTTTCTCTTTCTGAAGTTCTTATCGACACCGCGAGGCGCAAAGAAACGTAACGAAAAGTGGAGTAAAGGGGGGAGGACGTGGCCAGGGGCGGCCCGGCCGGCAAACGACGTGACTCCGAGGCGTGCCATGGGGGTAATTAACGGGCGGGTGAGAATATCTTCTACCCTTTGGAACATACGTTTAACGACCCCCAACGTCGACCAACAGTGGCTCGAAGCTGCGAGCCTTACGGTTGCTCTCTGGGATCTACGTAGGTGTGCACGCTCGCAAGTGCTGCCTCTCGGTGCAGCCTCCGAGCACGTCGTAGAAGTGCAGGCAAGCGAGAGTCACCGCCGTCGTCGTCGTCGTCGGCGAGACTGGGCTCGCCTAATGTGGCGAGCACGTACTTCTATAATTGTTGGGGTGGCTCGGAGACAACCTTTAACGTCTGCCCATAAATGCCCGTAACCACTGTATGACTGTCTGCTCGGCAACGAAAATTTAAAGGCTTTTTCGGCACTGCTTCCTCGTACGAACTTGGCATCCGAGCTTTCTCCATTACTGGCACGATACGTGACAAGAGATTGCCGATTATAGGTAGACTGTCTTTTAACCAAACTGTTTATCCTTCGCCACTGCACTTCGATTTTTTTAGCAAATCGGCAAACACGCACTGCCCTCGAGGGAAAGATCATTTTTTTTTAAGAGAACCGATTTGATGCATGCGAGATAATTTTCGGATGAAAGTTGAAAAAAAATCTTATGTGCTGTTTTTATCGGTGGCTGGGACACGTTTTACAACGATCGTCCATATTGATAACTGTTATGCTAAGTCTGCAAGGGATCTGAAAATAATTTTGCATAGCTTCCTCATGGAGGAAGTTATGTTTCCGTACGATGCTCAGCTGAACACTCAACAATGTTTTATGTGAAATTTGGCGAGAATTGATCTTACTGTTAAAATTTTATGGGATTTTGAGCACTTGAAATATTCTTATGTTACTAAAAAAGGTGCAAAGTAATTTATACATGGCTTCCGCATTTATTAAGTTAAAATTGATCATCGAACTTTCTCATAGAGAAAGCTATGCGCAAAATTGTATTAAATAACGAAACCATGTGCTTCGCACCTTTTTTTTACAATTCATGACGTCGCCTCAATTCAACAGTCTGTCATTAAAATTTTTCTCTTCTATGCTCGCAGGTCTCCTGGATGCGCAAGAGAGATCTTCATATCCTGACGTCGTCGGTAATAACGTACACCGGTGACGCGAGATTCTCGGTGAGACATCCGGAAACGAGTGACGAGTGGCAATTGTCGATCGCCTTCGTGCAGCCTCGGGACGCCGGTATCTACGAGTGTCAGGTGAACACCGAGCCCAAGATGAATCTGGCGTTCTCGCTCAGAGTCGAAGGTAATTGATTCAAGTTAATTGCGTTGCATCCCCACCGTCCCCCGGTCTCACGTCGCCTTCGTCGTTGTCCTCGTTGCTTTCGACGTTTCCGGCGCTCAAACGAGACGATCGAAACTCCCGATTAATCGAGTTCGGATCGGCTTGAGAGAGAACCAGTCACACGAGTCCTCTTCGACGACGGGATTTCGGTTTCCTTGCGGAACTTCGCCGAACCGTATCGAGGAGGAACCGAAACTGTGACACCAGCCACGTCTGCGTCTCGCCACTTGTTGTGCCGTCTCATCGCTCGTCGTACAAGCACAATCCCTAAATTCCATTCGACAAACTTTTGGCAAGCTTTCCTGCACCCACACGACAGCGTTCACTTACTTCGCGCGGCTCCGAGTAGTAATTTTACAGAAAGACGTTATGAAAAATTACTCAATAGCACATTTTGGAACGCGTCAGAGCCCTGACGACAAGTTTAATCGATTATTCGTGTTTGACGAAAGAATGAAAAAATGTCGCGCACGCGCTCCGACGATAGTGATAGATTAGCCGTTTATCAGCGCGATTCGGGAAACCTCGATTAACCCGATGTATTTTCTCTCGTCCCGTTGCAGACAGCGCCCCTGTCCCCGCCACGACGACGAAAGCCTTTCGCCGGACGTTCACCTCAGGTTAGAATGAATTTGCAATACGCAGTGTGCGACTAAGACGACGACGACGAAGACGACGTGCTCGAGTCGTTTCAGTCCTGTAGCGATAGTTGTTATAGACAATACGTGCGCGATGCTTGTATTTTTTCACCAGATTTCAGGCGACCAAACAAGATGACAAAACTTTTCGCATAGGCCTGTGCAATCTCTTGATAATATATCTGCAACAGCAAAACCGCAACGTCGCAAAGATAGATGCAACAGAATTTTTTTTTTTATTCGCTCCCTCCCGAAAGTCCGATACGACGCGATTGGTTGGAAACTCGTGAAACTATACGCGAAGGGTAGAACCAAGATCGGTATACACATTGGGCCCGGTATTCTGGCGGGGATTCAAGCCGATTGGATGAAATTCGTTGGCACTTATGCCACAAAGCAAGAACGGCAACAACAAACATAATCAAAAGAAAAAGAACTTGCATGGCAAATTTTGTACTCCAAAGCTACTGTACTCCAGCACGCCTCGAGCTTCTTCTTTTATATCGTTTTAATTAAGGTTTAATCCCTCGCTGCAGCGCAAACTATTTTGAAACGGCTAGAGGAGAGAGTGAGCGAGAGAAACTAAGCGAGAGAGAGTAAGAGAGAGCTGTGCAACGAGGGTGAGCGTGAGTGAGGGTGGATGCAAGATGGGGTTCGCAAGCCTTCGAGCCTTCCCTTCGCGCGTAAAGCCAAAGATGGCTCGGTACTCAGGCTCCGAGGCTATATGTGCTGTTGCACTTCTGCGAGAGCTACCTTCCACCGAACCCCCTTTAGCAACCACCCCCTCATTTACCCTCACCCCCCTTTCGCCCCCTCCCCTCGACCTCGCCAAACTCATTGGACCAAGAACTCTCATTAAAGCCTGGCACCGCGCTCTAATCTGTGTTGCAGCGGCGCAAGCGAAAATCCTGGGTTCGGAAGACGTATACGTTAAGAAGGGTAGCACTATAAGCCTCACGTGCACGGTTAACGTGCAGAGCACACCGCCGAGCAGCGTAGCGTGGCACCACGGAGGCCTCGTCGTGGATTTCGACAGTCCAAGGTACGTTTTAATAAACAAAAAAAAAAAAAATAAAAAAAAATAGAAACAACAACCTTAATCCAAACCCTCTCGAATTTTTAGAACCGTTACCGTTATCATTGTTCAGCATGCTTCCCTTAGCTCGCTCCTGAGCCATCGAGAGTACCGATTAATGAAATTTCAACTGATTTAATTATTGAAAAAAAATAATAATAATAAATAAATCATAATAACGATACAAGTGAAAAAAAGACGCCGAGGTTGGGTACGATAGTATGTTTGATAATACGCAGCGTTCACCACAGGGGCGGCGTCTCCCTGGAAACTGAGAAAACCGAAAGCGGTACGACGAGCAAGCTTCTGGTGACACAGGCCAGATCGAGCGACAGCGGAAATTACACCTGCATCCCGAGCAACGCGAACCCTGCGAGCGTAATGGTCCACGTACTGAATGGTAAGTGGCTTCTATACCAACCAGTTCCAACCGGTTCCAACCGGTTCTTCCGGTTCATTCACCCTGTGCTGCACCCACTGTGTTATATATATATATGTATATATTGGTTTGCCCCCCCCCCCCCTGATACCCCCTTCGAATCCCTCCACGGTACCGCCACCTGACCTAATCTAACTCAATTCCTCGGACGTGCGCACCCGTCCAATAACGACCGGTCCGACCTGATTCGCCTTCTCCCAAAGTCCCCACTTCATTTTATATGCGAAGCTTTATCTCTTCCTCTCATTCTCTCGTCCGCTTGCCGCGACTCCGACACAAGACGTACAAACGAAATTATATTCTCGAAGGGTTAAACGAGGAGGGCCAAAGGTACGTGAGATTAAACCTCGTACGAAATCGAGACCGCGGTAATTTGATCTTGAAACAATCGGTAGAACCATCGATCAATTATTAAGAAATGAAAATAGCTATCCGTGACAAATAATCATCGATCGAGTCTTTGTAGGGGAGCGCATCGGATGGATGGAGAAACAAGACTGACGATTGAGGTTTTTGTCTTCTTTGCCTAATTTCTTTTCTTTAACCTTAACGGCAATGTCGGCAACGTAGGAGCACTTCAGGATCGTGCCAGTGGAGGAACGATGATGAATCACCAGGGTAAACGGGAGGAGAAAATTTTTGGTTGATTGTGCGGAACCGGAACTGATAACTCTCGGTGCCCTGTACAAGGCGACCCAGTAGCATTGGCGACTGTGGGGATCTGCAACTGCGAGCGTTCGTAAAGCTACGGTATTACACAACGGTGCATACCCTGTAGGTGTGCATCAGCATCGGTGAGGGAGCGCGTACGCGCGACGCCGGTAGTCTGGCGTTATCGGTGTTGACCTACTTGGGATTGAAGTTCCGGCTGCGCTCGCGGGGAGTTTTCGCCGCTTCCGCACGGAGCAGAAAACCGGCGGTGGGACGAGGGGAAGATAGAGGGGACTGGGAAAGTACGTAGGATAGAAAACGTCGGGAAGATATTTTATTCGCTACTAAGAATTTCCGCGAAAAGATATATGCAGTCGTACAAACGCCTGGTGTACACATTGTGCTTTAATATAATATACTCCCGTTGTTATCGGGAACGAAGCAGAAAAGCGCCGAGAGGGATGCTTTCAGAAATTTCATTCACCACATTGGTTTCATTGTTTGAGCCTTTATTCAATGCTCAATTGTTCGATACAAATTTCAGCAAAACATGGGTTCTGATTTTTTTGTCTTTATACTCAACAGACTAATTCTGAATGGTGAACCAATTTTAATTACCGTCCGTTTAGGGTCGTACATTATTTTATTAAAAAAAAAAAATACAAACGACATATCAAACTCGAAAGTATCGAATTTATATCGACAGGTGTGTAAGTTAGATGGGCTTTGCCAACCGTAACCGTTCGCCGGGTTCTCGTCTTTCCCGAGATGCATGCGAGGAAGTGAAACGCGAGAGCGATGATTTCACAAATTAACGCTGAAGTGGCAATACCTTGGCTCACCTCGATCTTTCTCCTTTCCGCTTTCAACCCGCTCCATTCTCTCGTAATAATAACTTTGGAAGCGCTTGCGCCGTTCGTTCGTCGAGTACATCGCGTGACGGCTCGTTGGGACAAGTTTGACAATGTCGACGGAGAATTGACAGGATACACGTACACCTGGAGCCCCGATAGTCCCTGCAGCCCATCCTCACCGTACCCTCGTCTCGTTAACAGCAAGTCCGTGGATAGCATATTGCACGTCGCTTACACTACGGAACTGGATGGTCCACATATATTCGCACACACGTGGGGCCAAATAGGGCAACGGGGATCACCGACACAATAAAACAGTATATTGCACGCCGCTTACACGATAGAACTGAACGGTCCTCATAGATGCGTCCACACGTAGGTCTGAATAGGGTAACGGGGATCACCTAAGAGAAAATTATAATATCCGAGTGAAAAATACACTTTTTTCCCGACTACGCTAAAATTACCGATTCTTGACCAGCGGGAGAAAAAGTAGGTGACAAGTCAGTCAGCCGTTGCGGACATAAAAATATGCTAAATTTTAGCATGGTCGGGGAAAAAAAATATCGTATACCACAAGGGAGGAAGTGCATTTTGCTCCCTTGTGGCATGATATACTATTTAGCAACAAGCCCTCGAATAAAGCAGGCAGTTTTTCATCATTTTTTTTCCACGCGAAACAAATGGGGCGACGACCGTCATTGCCCACTCTGCTGTGCTAAAATGGGCTTTGAATGCAAAATTAACGTCTAATTTAATCCTTTAGGCTTTGACGAGAAGCTCGACGGGCTGCAGGAGAACTTGCGCCCTATCGTGAAATCACTTCCGGTACCATTGTACCGGAGCAACCCCTGCCCGCATTACTCGCTGACCCGCGTAATTCTCATCTCTGTAATCTCCACCGCATCCAACTATCTCCCCGCTTCGGAAGCCATCACGGAAGCTTTCCGGCCTGTGTATAGCTCATCATCATACCGTTTAATTTTTATCATACAAAATTATTCATCAATACAATTTTCTCCGAATCGGCGAGAGACGAGCAAGCGGAAAGCTGAATTCCTTGAATAAAATTAAAAAAAAAAACTGCATCCTTGATGAACCTGCCGAAGGGTTTGCCTGATTTTCTAAGACAGTTCGTCCAGCGTCCTAATTTGATCGATAGTCAATAATCGAGAGCGCAAGCCGCGTTTGCAGCCGCCATTCCTAATGGACGAGAAGCCCGAACAGAATCGAGGGCTGCGCAATTTCCCTGCTTACATCGATGGCCGTCGATACGATTTCGGATTCTTGGACGAGCGGATATGCGAGGCTATAATGGAACAATAGAGCCTTCGGTTGAGATTGAGCGAGTCAGCGAACGAACAATTGTCTCCAGGCCAGACAACACGGAGCTCTCGTATCACGTACGTTATACATAGAATCGCGACCATTCGCGCGCCCCCCCCCCCCCCCCCCCCCCCCCCCGGTATGCTGGGTATGCTCCACGCATATCGCCTTTATACGCGCCTTTGTGTATGCAAACCCTGCGGAACATATGCCGTAGCAGCCCGTACTCGTAGGGTAACGCGGGCGATACCCGGAAAGTCCGACGCGGCCGGTGGATGAAAATTAATGCGGCACAGTTCGTCTGCATAATTAATTTAGAGCCGGCAGGACGCACGTTGCCCACATTGGCCATCGACGTTATTTCAAACATAGCTGATTACACTGCAAAATTGACCGCAAATTTCAATTATTTCGCGATAAACCCGATTCCCGTGTGCGCGCAGGATACCGCATAGGCCAGCCCGCTCGTCCGAACGACCGCCGAACCACCCGACGCAATCCTTGCTTTCGCACATAGCGGGACATTAGTAGGTGTACAGAATAATACACTGTTTATTGTTTGTAATAACGACGATGCCGCGATTCACGCTCCGAGGGTGTGAACGCGATTACGGATCGCCTCGTGTCATTCTGTTTTTTTTTGTTTTTGTTTTTTTTTTTATTTTTTCGATAAAGCTTCGCAACTTCGACGTTTCGACTGCATCTGCGTTACCGCCCTTTCATTTCGACGTAACGCTCCGACGCAAGAACGGCAAAGCATAAACGCGACCGTAATGGAAACGCGACGCCGGATTAGATTTTCAATTCGCTCGTAAATTGCGGTCTCGCCCGGACTTCGTATCCGCAGGGCTGCGACTACGGCTTCCCTCGTTTGGTTTCAACCCGTAAACAATTACATACTACACGACCGCACCCACTTAATGCGATGCTATGGAACGCCGAGGTCTATACACGCGAGCCGGGCTACGCGGTCATTGTAATTCTAGTGTCGAGAGAGAGAGGGAGTGTTGATAGAAGATTTTTGGGCTGCCGTACCACAAAACGTCACATCGGTCCTTCTCCTGCCGGCGGAGGTAGCCAGAGCGGAGCCGACAGCCTTCCGAACGATAATAACCACTGGGCAATGCCTAGTCACGACACTGTCTGGCAGATAAAAATGCAAACATTTCTCTGTGACTTCATTTACGGTTTGAAAATCGCACTTTTAATCCGAAAGTGACATCACGCAGAAAAATTTGAAAAATTTCTTCGTAACGTCACTTCCGGTTTGGAAATCGCACTTTTCGACCGGAAGTTACGTCATACCGGAAATACATCACGTCCCGTTTAAAAATCTCAGTTTCCGACTGAAACACAACCTCCAATGCTCAACAATTCGCTCAGTGGTCGAACCAACAGACTGTTAATTATTAAATATTATTATTATTAGGGCACTGTTGATTATTAAAACAATGTTGTGCTTTTTCGGGAACACGGACCCAGTGCGTCCACCTTCTGTTTCGAACATAAAAACCGCTTTGACGGAATGGCCGCTTTTCAAAAAGTTTCGAAAGCTTCGACGACCCCGTAGAATAACAACTCCCACGACCCGTTCGAACTTTCGGCGATTTCTCCCTGCGCGCTCCGGCGCCTTCGCTCCCGTAAACTCGTCCGACCACACGACCGACTATTACCCCTGTACGTGCCGAACTGAGATACGTTATTTCGTTCTCTCGTTTGTTTCAGGCGAGCATCCCGCAGCGATGCAACACGGCGGAAGCTGCGGAGTCGCACCGACGATTCTTCTCGCGACTCTGACGCTACTCGTCGCAAATCTGCTGAGGTGAGCGAATCTGCACACTATCGACGAGGCCTAAAATTTGGGATATTAAGTAATTTCGATGGGAGCGTCAAAACTGTCGTGTGGTGCGGTGCACGATGTGTCCAACCCCAACGTTAAAGAACACCATCGTGGCAGCTGCGCTAACCGGAGTTCAAGAGTGAGATATTCAATAATCGATCAAATCAAGTCGTTTTACCTGAATAAATTAAAAACAAAAGAAAACAATAAAATAAATTAAAAACCAAAAACCTGCAATGATAACGAATACAAGCACATCGAGCGTAGTCGCCGATCGATCACGTCCATCGACCGGTACTGTAAGAAATTTTAAAACCAACAAGAAATAAATTAAAAAAAAATAGAAAATGATTGCTCCAATCTTCGCTGGACTCAGGTGAGCATAGTGCGATATTACTTTTTTTTTTCTGCAGCGAAGTGTGCGCTCTTCCGTGAACAATTTATCGCGATCAATCGTAAAGCGTCATTAACGAAACGAATTTCGCGTAGCATAATTAAATATAGAATCTATACTGTAGAGTGTGCGGGAGAAATGATTGACTGAAATCGATTGCAGAACACGTTGCAGAATCTTGGGTGACTGATTTTGTTTTTTTTTTTCTAATTTTTCTTCGATAAATAATAAACGTAATAAGGATACATTGTTTCCCTTTCGTGAGTGTGGATGACCGGTGTGTCCGTGTGTTTTTGTGCGTGTCCGCCAAACGATATCATCGAGCGAGGGAGCGAATGATGCGTTTAAAATCTGAATTCAAGATTACTTAATGATGCGGGCGATTATTCTAAAGAAAAAAATTAAAATCTTTCGTCGATCAGTCGCAATTAATTGGCAGACGAGGACGCAGACGAACGGAATATAAATACATATATGCCCCGAGAGTATATGAGACAATTTCTGTAAATAATTAAATCACATTAAACCGGTAGATTGTAACGAGATATCGATTAAATTCATTGTACAGTAAATTGTATATCTGGACGAAGAGGTCACGGCGTATTTCCCGATAATACAGTCGGCGGTTTTGATTTTTGTATTATTTTTGTTGTTGTTGTGCAAACGAGATTAAATCTTATTCTCGCGCAGTGGACTGTACGTCTGGGAAATATGTAGAGTTCGATCTGCAAACAAAGGATGTTTATACGATAGGTGAATTGACGGTGTAAAATAAAAATTATATAGGAAATGAAAGAAAAAAAAATGAAATATTGTTTGTAAGTTTATGCTACGGTATTTGCTTATAAATTTTCTTTCGAGGTAAACAAAAAAAATTCAATCAACCGTTTACGTATCCGTTATATTTTTCGCACTGAATCGGCAATGCGACATCGTTAACTTCAATCTTCAAGCGAAAAAATCAAAGAAAAATTCGCTACTCGATCAAAAAGAAAAAACAATCAAACGATGATTATTGTCGATGAAGCGTCGTAGTAAAAACAAAAATGTGAGATTGCGCGAAGCGCATCGACAACAGAAAAAAAGTGCGACGTGGCGTTACGTAGAAAATGAAACTATAAAGAATAGATCTTTAAAGAACAAAAAAAAAAAATAATAAAAAAAACGCATAAGATAGACGATGATTATATACGATACGAAGATATATAAATATTTAAATACGATTTAAAGAAGTAATTATTCGTTGTATATTAATGAAATGTTATAGTTAAATATGCAATATGCAACGATCGGAAAAAAAATGTCTGCCGGAGTTTACGAAAGTGGAAACGTTTTCGTGAGGCTTCATCAAAGTCGCGAATACAAAGTTAACAACGGAAAAAGACGTGCGGCTGGATCCTGAAACAAAAAAAATCGCTAATTTTCCTTCGAGAAATTAGAGACTGCAAAACAGATCGGTACGAGGCTCACTTCGTGTTATTGTCTCACGACTACGTACGTAATAGAGGTGTGCTGGATTCGGGGTGTGAATGAAAGTGGGGCTCAAGAGCGAAAGATACTCGCAAACAGAACAGATCACAGTAAAAGTTTTTTTTTTTTGTTTCGAGCGCCTCGAGGTGAGCTATGTGAGATGCAGACAAAAAAATAATGAAATTCGTGTGAAAGTGTGCGAGTATCCTCGAGGGAACGAGAACGCGCGGCCAAACAGAATCGTCCGGTGTTCATCGAGAAACGAGCGAAATCCAAAATTTCTCTGGTAATTTCGCAAGTTGACAATTTAGCCGGTCAATCTAGATCGATTGTGTAATGATCGATAGTTCTTACCGGAGAAAACGGACAAACCAAAAGAATAGCCTAAATTTACTGCGAGATCGAGAACCGGCGTTGTTTATGATGGTTCACATGATTTTAGTGATTCTCGTCATTGCAACTTTTTTGGTACAAATTTTTTAAAAAACTTTCTGAAAAGTTGCATTTCCAATTTTCATACAACTTATCACTCGATTAACACGATTTCATAATTATTATATCATCGCACTTGTTATATTGCTTACACAAACAAATGAATGTTTGGAAACAGAATCAAATTATTATTTTCTTATTTTCCTTCAAATGACTTGCTTGCCGGTTAAAGTTTTAAAAAAGGTTCGATGAAGAAAAAAAAAAAAAAAACGACAAAAAATAATCGTACGGAGACGCGAACATTACAATGCACGAAGTCGCGTTGAGGGGTGTATAGATTTTTTATAAATAGTCTCACCTTGCAGATGAAACATTCAAGGACTATTGATTATTAACAATTTTAAAGCTTCGTTTTTAAAAAAAATACATATATCACCACATTAGCGGGGCTTATGGCAGGTTTGTTTACCCTCATCATTCTGATTCCCTGGAAATAAAACGCTGTAAAAAAAGGGAAAAAGCACATACCGAGAACTGTAACGACGAATGGAAGAAAATGTATCTTTGTCCCGATTTTCCGCCTGTAAAGTAACAAGGGAGGAGTCGAGTTTCATGGGACCGCGAGTCCTTTAATCGGACAATTGGACATTCATCCACCTTAGTCGTTGAGACATTGGAGAAAGTACGAGCGAAGGACTTCTGTTCTTTTTTTTCGTTGCGCAAAGTTAACTCGATTAACGAGAGGTTTCCAATACGAGGAGGGTGTCGATCGATCACAGCGCTAATAAGGGTTGTTTTTCTCTGTCTTGCGACTGTGTCTCATTATACCGAGGATTTAGCCGTGGCGACATCGTTCGACTTGTACTCGGCTATCGATTGAAGTAAAGAAAAATAATAATGAATAAATAAAGAAAAACGAAAGACAAACCGAACGAAGCTCATACAAAGCACTTATTCCAATCAATAATTTATTAAAACTCATTCTAGTAGAGTGCTTTCATTGGCCCTTTCATGGGTGACGGTAATAAGTGAATATTTCAACTCCTTCACAATCCAACTATTAACTAGTTAAAAAAATAATTATTTCTGTTCATTATTCTTTTATTTGTAATGATTAAAAAAAAGGATTTCGTACATAAACTTTAGACACCCGGAAGATATTTAAAAAAATAAAGGAGGGATAAAAAAGTAGCCGAAAATAATTTCCTTTGACATGTCCTCGCCAAAACAAACCATACCTATTGCAATGTAAATAATGAAGATAAGGAGGACTGAGGAAAACGATGAACCGACGTTCATGCCCCGCAAGCCAACTCACGGTAATTGTAATATCATGTCGTAGAAAGTAAATGAAGGAACGAAATCAAGTTGTGTATGACTGCGCGAGTGTGTCAGTAAGAACCCACGTTTTTGAGTGAAAAAAATAAAATGACTATATGCGAGTGTGGTACGACGAATAATATGCGATTCAGGATACTGTAATGTAAAAAAAAATATCCCTTGACGTGACACTACTGTTTAAATAAATGTAATGATTATGACGAGAGAGATGAAAATGAGTTTCTTCATTACCGAGCTAGCCCGAGGCGAAGACTACGTCGATGTCGAGAACCTTTTCCTCTTCCTGTATTTAACCTTGCATTTAGTTCGCTCTTCGATTTAATTTAATATCGTCTTACGACGAACTCTTATTGTGCCATTTTTTTTTTTCATGATCCCGCTCTAAACTCCCATTGGTTAAGACCAATGGCATGCATCGACGACTTTCAGTTCAATATCTTTCACAGGCCAACAACTAAACCGAACAACTTTTTGGTTTAAATTAATTTTTTAATTAAATCTTTCGGTTTTTTTTTCTCGTCAGTAATTTTTCATTTTTCAGACTAACTCTTATTGTGCGATTCTTTTTCGCGATCCCGAACGCAACGGCCATTGCCTGACATCGGTAGAATGCATCGGCGTCTTTCAGTTCAATACCTTTGAAAGACCAACAACTAATTTTTGCTTTAAATACATTTTTTAATTAAATTTTTCGCTTTTCTTTTTGTTTTTTTTTCTGTCAGGAATGTTTCCACCCTTCTACGCGTATTCACCTCGACGGGCGTTGGGTGAGTTTCCAAGAGTGTTTACCGACGCACCAAATGAGACTGCTGCTTCACGACAAATGCAAGTGGACGCGGACGCTGATCATCTCACTGCAGACGAAGAAAAGTGTGCGTGAGAGCCGAGACCTGGGCTCTCACAAAATAATTAATTTAATTCCACCCGACGTGACGTGGTGTGTAATTGCAAGGCGCTTCCGTGAACTCCCGCGAGCTCAAGCTCGATGTTGTATTGCCAGTCCTCTCCGACCCGGGCCTCTCGGGTCAAAAATTTTCGTAAAGAACATAAAGAAAAATCTTTCGCGTGGTATTTCCCTCGAGTGTGACACTCGTCGCAGTATATCATGCGAATTGTTACTCTCTTCAAAATCAACTCGCACAATCTACCTCCGCTCGCTTCTGTACGAAGGCGGAGGACAAAAAAAATCCGAAAATTAAAAAAGCCTGGTATTGGCAAGCATTAAATGCCTCCGATATTTCCGGCGAGTTGCAGAAGTCGCGCACATTGATAATAGCATTTGATGAAATTGAGTCGATAAGCTGATGACCTAAAAAAAATTTAAGTCCTCGGTGAAAGCAATTTGCCCTAAAGCGGATTACGAATAAACGCTTGATCGACTAATAATATTTCGATTAATTGCCGACTCGGCTCCAAGGTCCATCGCCGGATGTTCCGGCGCGTTGGATTCGGCGCCGGGCATCTCGGCCGTGCCTCGCGCGCCGCCAACTGCCAATTGTTCGGGTCCAGAAATGACGCCGCCAAAAACGCTCCGGGCCGAGACGAGCCGCGAAGTAGCGTGGAATTTCGTGAAACGGGAGAACGTTGCGAACCCACTCGTCCGCCGGCCGAATAGCGGATGGATGGGGCGAGAGAGAGGGATGGGGCTTAAAATCATTCGTCCGTTAATTGTCGACGAGGGTAAAACAGATGTGGGGCGTTGTGTGTACCTCCACGATACTCCATGGCTATCTGGCTCTCTGTTTCCTCTTCCCCTTTCACTGCTCGTTGCTCGCTGTGCTCGACTGCATACGATCGAGCGGTTAAAATGTTCTCCAACCGAGCCGTACGCACCCGCTCACGCAATCGCGCACGGTAAAATGTGCGTGAAATTGAAAAAAAAGGCGTAGATTTAAAAAACAAAATAAAAAAAAAAATAGCAAAAAGAAGATACGGTGAGCGAAAGCGCGCGCGCCTTTCCACCATTCCTCCCCTGTTTGGCCGCTAGTGGACGATCGAAATAAATGCCCACTCATGAATCCATCGGGCAAACTAGACTTTCTCTTTTTTACCCCTCTCACAATCCTCTGTTTCCCTCGTGAATTCATGCCCGCACATTCGAGCCCGCACGAATATAGGCACGCAGACGAATGCGGGCATATAGGAAACAATGATAGAAACCGGGACGCTCAACTCCCACAGTATTTCCTATCGGCCTCGAACGCTCATTTCCACTTTACGCGCTCCGTTCATTGGCTGATAAAATATCAACCGTCCGTCCGAGTCGTGTTTGCCGATATTTTATCGGTTTAATTGTTTTTCGATAGCCCATAGCAATTCCGGCTTATACGGAAACTGGGCTATTTGTTACGCCAAAATTGAATTGCACCGTGCAAGATGGCAAACATCCTTTATCGAGGTGAGGTCTCGAGCCGGGGTGCGCCATGGCTGCAGTGGTGCGGGGCTATTCGCGTCAAAATGGGGCCACTCCATTCAACCGGAGTGTCAAAAATTGTTCGTACATTGTTATTAAATGGGTTCCGATATACATCGGTATAGCGGGTGACAATTTTAATTAGAAAACGTTCGATCGTGGAGAAGGAAGAAAAATGGGGTGCACGATTAGCCATTTTTTTTTTAACCTTTCGTGTAATCGACGATACACGACATAGACTTTGACGAACATAATTGTTTTCGTTCGCAATTTCGATTAGTTCGTGACGTTAACAACGAAAACACGAATTATCTCACCCATCGTTCCATGGCGCTGGACGAGGCAGGCCGACGGAAAAAATAATTAAAAAATTTCGTTTACCGTCGAAACACGACGATGTTACCAGGCGCGAAAAAAATTCGCCTCGATGAAATTAGCCGGTCAGTCGGTAGTCCCTGTTATCCGTGCATACACACTATTTCTTCGCGCGAGAAAACAACATTTTTTGGGTGGTGCGCCGGCGATGACGGTCCAGCCAGCGGAGCCGGGTCTTTGTGCTGGCGCCAACGCATACCACCCCCCGCTTTGTACTCAACATTGCGGATAAACCAGCCTTCAATTTGGGATGGGGTATCGCGTGCAGAAGGGGCGCCGAGTGGGCGGGGGGGGGGGGGGGGGGGGGCGGCGGCTGCAGGAGGGGGTGGATAGGAGCAGCAGGGTTAAATTTATAGTTGTGCAGCACTGGCCAATGTGTCCCACAAGAGCAGCAGAGCTCGAGTGCGGACAACGCAGTTTTCCAATTTTCACCCTCTGTATATGAGCGAAGCCGGTACTGGCCCAGCCCCGGTCCCGAGCCGGGCAACAGCGATCCTCCCAACCCCTCCGGTTTGGCACATACAGGATATATGTATAACGGTGTATATATGGCATCTTCTATTCAACCCCTTTGCCTCCGGGCGAAAAGCAGGACCGGCAGACAACCCGGAGTTCGCACTTTGTATGAGCGCGTAGTTGCCCGAACAATCATAAAGCATGTTGATTCACGAGCATCCCTCGGATTTAGTGTTATTTTATTCCGGCTTTGGGGGTGAAATCCCTCGTTCCCCCTCTGTCTTCCCCCAATCTCGCTTAAGCGTTTCGCTAACGAGCCGAAAACTATTATCGATAATAATGCGCCTCTCCGAATCCGGCAACCCGGCAACTCGTCCCCGGCTCCGCCGTTCGCCTGCGATCCGTTCGCGCCGGCAACTCACGTCGGTTCAGCGATGCTAATGAATTTCTGGGCGCTGCGGTACCCACACCTGGTGTTTTTTATGCTTTCAAAGTAAAAAGAAAAAAAAAATACTGCATACTCAAAAGTGAAATTTTCAAACCGGAAGTTTCGTCAACATGGACATTTTATTAATTTTTGGTAAACGCGAAGAACAATTTCCTTATCTCGTTTCCGGCAATAACATGATTTGCTGCACGTAGGCTTCGGATAGAAAAACGTTACCAGGAGTGTCCTGCAAAGGGTTAAATGACGAGGGTGAAGCGAGCCTATTGACGAGGGTGGAATAGACGTTTGAGCGTCGGAGTGGCGCGAAATCGTTCTGATAGCCGGGAGTCTCGTCAGAATTGGCTGTGTCCACGGGAGTCCTGAATATTCACGGATTTAACTCTTTCGGCACACAGTACATTGAAACATGACGACAATTTGTGAGCGACGAGTCTTCAATAGTTGACACAACGACGACGCTATCCGGTGTCTCACTTGTAATTAGTTCGGATTCTCTACACCGCACCGCCGACTCGTCGGAGGGCGCGAGCTTCCGCGTACTCGACCAGTCAGACAACTGTTCACAGCGAATGAATTATTCAGAGGATGAGCCAGCAACGCGGTTTGAAGTAGAAGTAAAAAAAAAAAGCATCACTATATACACGTACACATATACATTTATATGTATATGTATGGATGGAGGAAGAAATAAAAAGAACAACTCGCTTAGAGCGAGCCGTCGGGATGGTTATATAGCACGACGAACGATTTTTCTAGTGGATAGGACTTGAGCGACGGGGTAGCGCACGGCAAAGAGGAGTAGCAGCGCGTGTCAGACACCCCGGAGAAGTCCCGGCAAAGTCCTCTATCTCATTTTTCTCGCTGCACTTATGAATAGTATTATGTATATCTACTGTCCCACAGGATGTCTCTTCCCGTGCGTACAACGAGCGAGGCGGCCTCAGAAGAGCCATGTTCGCTAACGCGCTTCCCGTTCCTCTTCTCGGTCCTCACCTTTTGCTGTCCGCAGCCGCCGAGATGCGCTTTCAACCCCGATCCGCAACGAGCGACAACATGTGGAATGCATTTATTAACGGTTGTGTAGAGCGACTGGCGGACGAACGGTCGGTTGGATTGGGTACGAAGGTGGGTGAAGGCTCGAAAAAGCGTCCAGAACTGTTTTTCTGGAGATGGAGCACTTCGAACCGGTTCGAACAGCATTTGCGACGGATTTTCATTCGTTTCTTTTTGCAATAAAAAATCATAAAAATAATGCTTTTTTGATCACACACGAATCGAATCCACTGATTGATCGAACTGCAGCAAAGTCGAACGAGGTTACTCGGGTCTGTTTGCTGACAATGTAACCATCCGAGTGGTCAATATATATATAACGCTTATATTTGCAATCACTCCGCGTCAAACTGACTAGCTTGCGGTCTGACTGATTGAAACCATGCATACGTACCGTTTGTACCTAAAAGCACTGGAAATACAATTTCAATATTATACAGAGGCGATATTTATTTAGTTATTATCATATGTATTTGTAGGCTGGTGTAAACTAGTCCGCACAGAAAACCTAGTTCGCAGCCGAAATTCAAGAATCACGAGAAGTTTCCGATTGATTCCGAAACTTCGCAGCAGTCCCAGTGTTTCCTTAAATTAATTGGACCAGGAATTCCGGTGGGACTGCAATTGAAACTTTCTACTCGCGAAACTCTATTGTTATTCCCAAAATATAGAATGAAGTGAAAGCACGGTAGATATTTCGGGGAACCCGTTTTCGTTTCGTTCACTTCGAACACATCATTGTTATCGAAGTTTTCGTCTTTTTCTTATATCATGCATTTCTTCCCTTTTCATGATCGAACTATGATACTTCGCAATATAATAATTGGTAATATAATATTCTCCTCTTCATTACGTTTCTTCGTTATGAAACGTATGGAAACCTTCCGAAGTTCATTCGACACCAATTCAAAGTGCTTCAATTTTCCAGGATTTTCATTAGCTTTAAACATAGACACTTTGATTGGAACTCTAACGACGGGGGTTTCAATCGGCACGCGCATAAAAGCGTGATCCGTATTACCCCTTTATCGTTTTCAACATCTGCGAGTTTCATGTTTACCCCTTCCCTTTCGTTAGTCAGGCATTCCCATCCAATAAATCAAAACCGCGCTTTTAATCCATACAAATTCATTGATGTTAAGACCAAACGTAAATATTAAAGCACGCTCGAGTTTGATGCAACTATAAACCGCGATAGACCTGTTTGATGAGCGAAACGACAATTTCTATGGAAAATTCGGGTCGCCCGGCTGATTGCGTAGTGCCGAAGTCGTATCGAGCTGAAACAACTCTGCATCAACATCATTTCTGGATTTTGGGGATTCCTCGATGCCATTGACCGCTCCTCCGCACGTCCCTTTGACCCGATTTCGAAATGTGTACCGGAAAATACGTCGAAATACGCGCAATATTCGAGCCATCTTCGCTGGAGTCCCTAATTCGAAGCATACTCGACGTTATCCCCGCGTTCTCCTCACGCGCAGACATTTATTCCACATGCAGGCATCATAGACTCGTGTAAACACCTTCCAAACTCTTGTACACAGTAAAAAAAGTTTGTACTTTTTACATTAACTTATCGTCCACAAACGTCCACAATTTTGTATTTGTTAATTTACCGATCGCACCATTTGGCTCTGGTTTTACAAACAAAAGTACAAACTTATTTTGACAAAATTATTTTTACGAAAATTCGCACTTCGATTTTACGAAATTATTTTTTACTGTGTATGACCTGAGAATAAGTTAGCGACGGGATAACAACGAGTTCGCAGCTCTCTCTCTCTTTTTACCATCATTTCAGGAAAGTGATATTCCAGTTATTTTTTCAGTCATCGTTTCATTTCTCTCAGCCCGTTATCCTCCTTCCATCCGGAATGCGTCATCACTATCTACATCGAGATAAAATACATAAAACTATAATAAAAATAACATACGCTATTTATTTTTTCAATGCAGTTCGTAATATTTTTATTTGTTATAAAATTAATTTTTTCCGTTGTGATATAAATTCATTTTCACGCCTAGACTTTAGTGTAAACACGTGCGATCGTCCCGGGCAGACCCTGTTGCAATACATACATATTAACTCGTGCTCCAGAGCGTAACAACTTAACGCTAATATTATCGTATATTACTCTATAAACTATATGTATTTTAATTATACGTATACGTAGGCGAGCTTATTCCCCGACCGCCCTACCTCCCTCCCCCCCCCCCCCTCCCCCCTCTACCCGACGGCGAGTGAACAACACCAACGAAATATATACACCTTGTAAAATACTGTTGTTGCGTTAATGCAGGAAAGTTTGGCCGTTATGCCGGAGAATTAGAAGCCCGGCAAGTAGAAGCGGAAACAGTATCCGGTACCAGTGCGTGCCTTTGCCACCGGCGCTACCGCCGTTCGCTCTGCTTCCGGAAGAAATGTAGCCGGCGTCGCGCTGCATGGCTTCCGTACGTTCGCCTGAAACAGGATAAAAGGACGAGTAACGATTGCTGCTCCTGCTGTCTGGTAGAGAAAAAATTTTGTAACCATTTTTTCGCTACGCCGATTCTCGACGTTCATTATTTTAACGTCGTTAAGAATCACGGATTCGCGCGCCCCAACAAAGTTCCCTCACTACACTGTAAAATAGGTACCAATGTCCCTTGTCTGCAAATGTCCATCATTTTTTTTTTGTTAATTGGATACAAAAATCTTGTACATTTTACAAAAATGGCTGTTCATTTTACGAATATTTTTTGTAACATTGACAGCAAAATAATTGTCGACCGTTAAGGACGAAAAAAAGTTTGTTAAATGTAAAAATCTTGTTTACTGTGTACAGAAGTCTATGAGGAAAAATCAAATTCCAATCTCAGTTTATTCTTCCGCTGTTAAGAATGTCGACATTACAAAAAAAGGAATAAAAAAATATGTTTATGTTCCGAGTGCTTAAAAAACGAATGCAGTCGTGTTCGACCGAGATCTCGAACATGTATGTAGACGCTCGCATGTCGTCCGCCCAAGCGGAAATCTGACAGTCTTCAAAGTTGCGAGAATTACGTCACGACTAGAATTACGGTTGTCCCGGTGGTTAAGCTTTAAAAAAACAAAGCATTCACAGAGGCAGCGGCATTTTTACGAAGCGAATAAATACGGGTCACGTACAAGCCCACCCATCCACCGGTACAGTGTATAGGATTGCCCGCTGCGCGATCGTTCGGAGACTCGCCGAGAATCGCGGAAAACTTTTGGCGAACGATGCCAACGGTGACTGACTCAACGGTACCATTCCAACGTTTCCTCTTGTACGAATTCAGATTCGCTAAAGAGCTCGCCGGTACACGACAGTTGTAGCAAAGCGTATTCGGGCGAGGGGGCCTCGAAGCGCGGTATAATTTTTCGTCTCTTCGGATGGAAGAGTAACGAGTGAGGGAGTAAAAAAGAAGAGGTCGCGAGAGTCTAAGATTCGGGACGATAGTCGAGATTGGAGCGGAGGCAAGGTAAGAAAAAGAAGAAAAAAGAAAGAGAGAACGAAAAAAAAAAACAAGAACCATTGAGGAAGCTATAGTTAGGTGTGCAGGTGAAGTAGAGATCGTGAGAAAAGAGAATGAGGCAAGAACTTTCAGCGAAGATCCTTAAAAAAAAAAAAAAGAAAAAGTGTGGCGCTCGCCTGGGAAGAGTATCGGTATGAGTATAAACGGAGGGGGGAGCGACAGGAATGAAGGGAAAGGAGATCCACGGCAATGTGGGAGAGGAGGCGAGTGGAAAGAACCACGCGAAAAACTCGCTGATGGGCAATTAGGAAAATTGAATTCTCCCGTAATTAACTTTCTTAATTAATAGAATCGCCGGATTGTATCTTTAATCTGGCACGACGGTGAAAGTCGTCTCAGGTTCAGCCCCTCCGCCGCGCGCCCCCCTTCCAACTCGTCCCGCCATCGCCGTGCGATTTCTTCTTCTTTGGCTCCGACAGAGCCGCGACTCCGCCGAGTGTGCTGAGTGAAGCTCGCGAGGGGGTCGAAGGGATGGACGGAGAGAGGAAGGAAAGGAGGCCGGTTGCGCTCTGCCGGTACGTAAGGAAAAGTGGTGCGGCGTCTCGGAAGGACAGAAGAGCAACGACTCAGGGAGGTACAGAGGGGGATTGCAACGACGCCAAAGGGGGTGGAAAGGTGGTGGTGGTGGTGCTGCTTCTGCTTCTCGGGGGTTGGGAGTCGTTGTAAGTTTTGATATATGCGCGACGTTATTTACGATCGCATAAGAATTAGCTCGGGCGGTTCCGCACCGAACCCGCACAGTTTAGCAAAAAGCCCGGGTTCACCATGGGCTCTGGGACTGTACCAAGGCGCGGGGTTTTTGCGCGACCGACGCGACCAACGGTAGCACCTCCTCGTTCTGGCAGCGCGAGGTTCTCTTGCCAGCAATGAGCTGCTACGGGGGCTTGGTCCCCGACTATGGCGACGACGATTCCGGTGGTTCCTCAATGTCGTTAAATCTCACGGTTTCGTTGAGCCGGGGGTTAATGGAGATTTCTAGCCACCCTCCCCACAGGGCCTGTTATCCCCGTAGCGCGGTTCTGTCAACCCAATTATTATGCGACGCCCCCGGTCGCCAAGCGGAAGAACGATTTTTATGATAATTATGATAATTAGTCGCCGGGGGAAAGATGGAATTATGAATCGTGAGTGAGACAGGCCGCAGGAGGAGCCAACTAGTTTTCCTTTTTAATTGTGTAGCATCGTTTGAATCGCGATTACATCGGTTTTATCGCGACGCTGAAAGGGTCTGCAAAGATTCTTTTGCGAGGAAGTCTGCAATTTTTAATGCCGTGCCATTTGGCCGCAGCCAATAGAAACTGTTACACGGATCATAGACCGAGCCACCGACGGTGGAACAAGAGATCTTCGATGAGAATGTGGCTATGACAACTAGTAGGACGACCGACGATGTCTGGCATTGCAGCTCCAGCAATAAGTTCGGGAAGAAAATTCACGATAATAGATACCACCATGCGAATCGTTCTTCAAAACGCGCTTTTCCCCTGTAGTACGCGAGCTTTGACTTCGCTAAAGCCACACATCGATTCTCAATTCCTTACTCTGACGTCGAACGACTACTTTTAGTGGCATTCCTGCTCTTCATATTGGGATAATGCAAGTCCTTGGACAACACACAATTTATCTCCGAGGTGACGAGAATTACCCAGACTTTTCATACCCGGACGACTCGAGTGTCTGCACGATAACTCACAGTTCCGAATTCTGTGTCCCACAGTCAGCAAGAAATCAACCGAACCTCGCCGACCTCTTACCGTATCCCCTTTAGCGAGGATCAGCTAGACAAATAGCGTCGCCGTGATATACAGTCCTTTCCCTTAAAATTCGTCGGGGACTTTGGAATACGCAATTTCTCAGGTACCCTGGGTTGCCCAAGAAGGGGCCGAGAGACAGTGCTCGTTAGCCGCGCTCGAACAGACTCGTTAATTTTTTTTTTTTTTTCTTGCGTCCCCAGCAGATAGCCGCAACAGAGTGGTAGACTCACGCAACATTTTATTTTCTTGGGTATCGTAATGGTTTGTCTTACTTTGCGTCCTCGACGCAAATTGGGGATGAAAACATCCTTTTGCCTTCGGATTTCACATAAAAGTTTACGCGTATAGAGTTTACGCGAATAAAAATCCTTTTTCTCGATTGGATCGTTGTGCCGCATCCTTTGAAGAGCTCCACTACACATTGCAGACATCCAACAAGTAAGTCCAATCGAGTAATGGCTTAGTGAGGCAGAAAATGATTTTTTTCAAAGTTACGTCTTTATACAGTAGAAACTCGGAAACCAAGCGTCAATTAGGGACGACCAGACAAATTGGATTTCCCACTACCTGCTTTAGTACCTGCCCACTCTCCCTTCCCATACAAAAACGTGGAGCAGGAACGATTTGATAGGCATGTAACAAAATGAAAGGGTTATTTCGTCTCCCAACTGTGCAGGTAGACGGTCTTCCAGAAAGAAGCCGATCTAACTTAGGGGAGACCGGGGCAAAATGGCACAGCGGGGCAAAACGGGACAGTGATGGTAAAACTCAATTTTCCAATAATTGTAACTCAATTTTTCACCATCGCCGCCATCCAAAAGTTATTCTAAAATTGCGTTTAGTCTCATTATCCCGTTTTGCCCCGGTGTGCCATTTTGCCCCGCTCTCCCCTACTCAATAGTGCCAACTTTGTCCAACTTATCCGGTCGGTAAAATTTATCTCGATGCAACTTACGCGCTACTGTCCATATAGGGTACAAGTCGCGAATATCACCGACCTCTATTAGCACTTAATGATAAATGGACCGGGCCATGACTCCAACTTTTACCCTCATGTACAGTACCGATGAAAATCTTACCCTGATCGACGAGTAGGGCGACCGTGTCGGCCCGTCCCTCGGTGGGTCTGCACGTGTACTTGCCGACGTCTAGTTGAGTTACCGAGGCGAGTGTCACGACCGATACAGTCTGAGCCGCGTCCTTCTCCGTCTCGACGTTTATGCCGCCCCGTGCAGCCTGCGGAATGACACGAGATATCTCTTATTTCCGCGCGCGTCACGAAACCCCAGAAACACGCTCGATAATAAATCAGGAGTGAGCGACCGAGTCGGGGCCGTGATGCGGATCGCAGCTTCAGTGCGTTTCCACAATTCCCGTGCAACAAGATACATCTACATGCCCGGCGAACGAATGAGCGACGGTGTAATGTAGCTTACGGGATTTGCCGTCCTGTACCCTTGCTCACACATGCCAATACATACCCTGCGGTGCATGCCGTATACCGAACAGGTACATAGAGTTCGCTCTCGACGGACTTCAATTACCTGGAATGTCAGGAGTTTGTTGTCCCGAAGCCACTGTACGCCCCTGATGGGACGAGTCTGGTAGGGAGATGTTACGACGCACCTCAGGGTGATCGTGGCACCGGAAGGCACTCTCTGCTCGCGAGGACCCATTATCGCAGCCACCGGCGCTGTGCTCTCGTAACCTGTAATTCGCACACACGGACCTAAATTAACACACGTATGACTGTACAAATGAATCCTGAAATAGACTCAGAGCACTTTGCGTAATCATCCCTTACGTAACATCCGATTGGACCTGCGGGGAGCGCGCTCAACGCCTATGTTCCGCCGTCTCGCGGACGCGGTCCCCGGATAGGATAGAGTTTGAATATAACGGTTCGCCGTTCGGCGACAGAGGTGTTAGACAAATTTCATCGGTTCAACCCCGCAACAGCCTCGTGCCCGTATCGTAACGAGTTTATGATACGCGGGACAGACTCTCGTCACACTGACGCGTGGTCTACGTGCGCGACCATCCGAAATCTCGTTACACAATTTTGTTTCTGACGAGTTTCTGCGGTCTTTGCCGGGCATGGGTCTGTATGTAGAATCGGGTGAATACATCCATCGTCGGGGGGTGTACACAGTTATAACTACATTTCGGAAAAGCGTATGCTCTCGTTCATTCCGCATGGCTGACGGAGGGACAGGACACACGGGGTCCGAGGACGGAGAGTAACAGGGGTTGGAGGGGAGTGACGGTGAGAGGATAATACGTGATTCGACCGATCCCTAGGATCAGAAATCCTGCTGTGCGCACAATCGGCTTGCCCGCACGATGCAACGGCCAATGCCACCCACTGCGCGCGGATCGCATTATCCGCCGGTCGACGCTCGCGAGGGTGTGGATATGCAATCGGGTAACCCAGGCGACAGGAAACTCGAATGCGGTTAATTATTGTACACGCTAATTCTACTGTTCCGCGGGAGTACCTAACGTAACCGTTGTGTTTGAGCGTCGAATGAGAGATTCCGATCTGTCCGATCAGCCCTGATAGACCTAATCGAGTACTCGCTCGGTCGGGGATATCGGGCGGACTCTGATAATCAAATGGAAATTTACGTGACGGGGATACTATCGAAATTTTAGAATTAATTCATTCGGCAAATCCGTGCGGAAATTTGAAAATACGGAAAGGTGATTTTCGTCCCGAAATTGCTCGTTGGTGAAGACAGTCGGTGACTCTCCGGTTATTTTTTTTTATCTTTTACTAATTTTTTTGGCATCTTCGAAATTCTGTTTCACTTCGATACATTTCAAACGAGACAGTATTCCGGGAAAAATAATATCCGGAGATCTGATTTTAGTTGACAGGACTACACAGCTTTTTCACCCTCAAAAAATTGCAATTTTTCGAATTTTCGCGACAAAAAAAAATCTTTTTCCGTTTCGGGGTTGACAAGCATTCCATTTATTTCGCGTCCCAGCCCGAAGAGATCGGAGGGAGTCGACCAATTTCCAGAAAAATGCCCACCTCACCAAAAGCGTTAATAAAAAAAAAAATGACTAAACAAAACCCAGCAAAAAAAAAAATAAAAAAATAAACGACAAAGATTCAAGATAAGAAAGATTGAGAACGACAAAATTTCGAGCGAAGTAGCGTCAAGTTACCACATTATTCAAAGACGTCGAGTTTGTCGAATAAAGAAATTCACGGTTGGGCTCTCGTTTCACGGGGTCCGGAATTTTTTTTGCAGCTTCCCGCGGGAATCCCGGAGTCGGTCTGATACGGGAATGCACGCGGGGTGGGGGGGGGGGGGGGGTGTTACCCACTCTTCCCCCGGGGTCCTCAAAGCACAGAGGAGAAGTGCAGGACTACCGGGATTAAGGATAATCCTATTGGACTTAAATTAATCCCGCGGGAACTGCATTCGTCGAGCGTAATATTACGTTATACCATTATCACTATATGCATTATTACTTGCGTCCGGGTTCCTCGGGGATTCCCTACCTCCTCGGTCTTTCCACCGCTGCTCTGTCGACCCTTCGGCGAGCCCATCGCCCCTCCGGCATCTCGTTCTAAATACATCTTTCTCGCACCCCTCGCGAGCCCTCAAGTCGCTTCGTTCTCTCGGGTCGCGAACTCGGTCACATTTAAGTACCAGCGGGGTTTAATCGAAAGCACGACGACCGAGAGAGAGAGACAGAGAGGGAGGAAAGAACCGCCGGTGAGCAAGCGACGCAGAGTAAAGCTCTCGCGCCAAAAGAAATAAACGGACTTATACTGTAAATGCCTAGCGCTTTCTCTCTTCCTCGAGGAGAACCGAGAATGCAAGCCTTCTTTGTTTTTGTTTTTATTATCCGCGACGAATAAAAAATGTCGCTTCGCCGGGTCGGTTCGCCGGCGCGCTATTCGCGTGCATCGAGAGGGACGGGGGGAAAATTTTTCCTATCTCGACGATGCAACGAGATAGCGAAGTCCCGGCGGTAGCGAATTGGTTATTCATCGATGCACCGGTTACGCTGGCTTCCAGAAGAGAGCGCATATTTATTATCGCGCCCTTGATAAAGTTGAAAAAAGAAGGATGAAAAGAATTGAGACACGGGGCGAGGAGATGAGGGGAAAAAAAGATGGAGAAGGAACGGGCGGTGTCGCTTAGTTTCGGGGCGCCAAGAATAATAAAGTAATTTCTTCCTCGTTCCCGAAAAGTTATACCCGAAGTTTCATCGCAAAAACGATGATGGTGTATATATACGGGTGATTCGGTGCCCTTTTATACACCAGGCCCTCGATCACTCAGGCTAACAAGTGAATCCGAGACTTGCCCTTCCGACTCGGCAGTCGGAGCATCCAAGAGGGAAAGCAATGACCGAGAGCCATGAGGGAGTCGGAATGAACGGAGGGAAGTCTTTTCGAACGAGCGCTCTCCGCGTCGAAGATAGAGTTCGCAGGCAAGGGATGAACTTTATGTACCGACATAAGTTTCCGGCCCCTTCGGCGGATTGATCGATGACACGATTCATTTTTCTGGTGAAATTTTACCAATGGCTGTCGAATGGGATCGTTCGCCCTGTTGTTTCTCGTGAGCCAGCGAGATGTTTGAAACGAGAAATCAATGATAGCAGTAATGCGAACGATTCTTCTAACGATGTTGATTAGTTCGGGGATCGAGAATTCAACCGATATTATCGATAACGTAAGGTAAAGTTGTGACTGCACCGTAAAAAAAAACTCGTACGAACTTTAATGTAGCCGACTCGAAGTTTTTATGCAAAAACTGGTATGTCAAATTTCATGTACAATTGTGACGAAAAATTAATGGTCAGTGTATTAAAAACATTGGGAATAGTTAATTTTTGGATAATTTACTTTAACTTCTATGAAACAGTATATTAATTTTTCATCATAATTGTACTTTAAATTTAATGTACCAGTTTTCGCATAAAAACTTCCAGTCCGGTACATTAGATTTACAATTTTTTTTCAACAGTGTGATTCTCCACTGCGACGGTGAAACACGCTCGAAGAACGAGCGTGTTGCTTCCACACGCGCTTTACAAAGAGTGGAGTTCGCAACTCGGTTTTACGCGCATAATGCAAGCCTGCAGAAACAACGACGAACTTTACGTGCCGACATAAGTTGTCGTCCCGTCCGGCGGATTGATCAATGAGACGATTCATTTTTCTAGTAAAATTTTACCACTGACCGTTGAATGGAATCGTTCGCCCTGTTGTTTCTCGTAAGCCAGCGAGATGTTTGAAGCGAGAAATCAATGATAGCAATAATGCGAACGATTCTTCTAACGATGTTGATCAGCCCAGGAATCGACAATTCAACCGGTATCACCGATATTAACGTAAGGTAAAATTGTAACTGATTCTCCACCCCGACGGTGAAACACGCTCGAAGAACGAGGGGGCTGCACACGATAAAAATAATGACATTTGCAGCATTAACTCGGTTTCAGGCGCGCAACACAAGCATGCAGAAACAACGAGTTTGCTTTCAGACTGCGCATCCACGGAGAACAGTCCACGGAGAGCATGATCTCGGCGAAGAATAGTGTGACTCTGAGAAAGTTTCAAACTCCCCGAGGAGCGAAGATAAAAATGCGAGAAAAGAGTGGCTACAAGAAGCGATTCAACTCCGAGTGAGGGTATAAAAAAAGAAAAAAAAAATACATAAGACGAGTAAAAAAGAAGAAAGAAAAAGAAACGAAGGCTGTAACGCACTTATCCTTGTCTGCTGTGAATGCGGCTCGTCGTAGCCCTCCGGCTTGTTGGGATCTGAAAGCAGAGAGAGGTACAGACGTAGCGAGGGTGATATCGGAGAGCGAGAAAAGGAGAGACGCGCGATAGGAGAATAACGGAAGAAACCGGGACTTTTGGTAAATAACACAGAGACCACGTTAGTTACTTCGTATTGATATGCCGAGGAGGAGTCTGAGCCCGAACCTCCGTCACACGAGCGCCCAGTGATCCACTTAGTGCTCCTTTCCGCAAAGAGATATCCCCGTCAATTCGGGCGCTCGTGTCCTAGAAAACGGGGTTCGCCGGGGACGATATCGAGAGAATTATACGGATAGCTGAGGGTCGGAATTATAAATCGGTGACTACCGAAGATCGACCATTCATGGACCAGGTGAAAGACTATCGGTAAGTGCAATGAATCTGTCCGGAAATACGCAGACTGATAAGGTAATTCACAATAAAGATGCAATGGCAGAAAGGTGCAATATTTTTCACCCCTTTGAAATGATCGGGTTTTTGCTTCTCCGTTTTCATTATTCGTGCTTTAAATTCATCGCAGATGGAAAAACAAAAGTTTTGCAGGTCTCGCGTAGGGTCCTTGCGAATGGCAAACATCAGGGCCACTTTAAAGTTTTTATGCCAAAACCTTAAACGTGAATTTCTGGACACCGGGTGTGCTGCAGGGAGCGTAGGTGCTGTTTTATGAGAGCTGCTGCGAGCGGATCTGTCGCGAAGGGAATAGGAGGCTCATTCTGAACAACTGTCGATGGGTTTACTCGATCGTCGCTCGGGTATCGCGCGTATGTTCGCGACGTGAGTCCGGTCGTGTCTGTCCCCAATGTCCGGGTCTCAGCTACCGCGCTATGCAATATGTCTTATACGACTGGCGTTTGGGTATGCGCGTAAAAGCGAAGGGGTATCAAAGGTGGAACAGGATATAGCGGAGAAGGACAATCACCTCGAACGGAGAGCTGAACGGCATACATGATCTTGGGCTCTGTGTTGACTTGGCACTCGTATCTACCGGAGTCCGATTTCCTCGCCGAATCGAGACGAAGAGTCCACGCATCGCTGCCGGGCATATGCTCAGGTCCGAATCTCTGGTCCGAACTGAACGCGAACTCGCTGGACGTCAGTATGTGGAGATCCCTGCTCCGCATCCAGGACACCTGCGATAACATTGAAATAACAACTTGAGATCGATCAATCAGGTCTTTCATTTATTTTTTACATTTTTTTTTTTTTATTACTCTTCACTCCATCGGCTCGTATCTATAGTTAATTCGCCGGGGGCTCTCGCGAACGCGTCCATCGGATATGATGAATTGCAGGCCGGGAAGTTCACGACCTCCCCAAGAACTGGCCCGGGGCGACGTAGCTTGCGGAATTACCCGGCGTGTTTAATCGATCGAAAGTGAAAAGAAGATAACCCGCAGAGATGGACAGATTTATTCGATTTCAGTAACTTGAGAAATTGCTACGATAATCAAATGAGAATATAAGCATAGAATTATATTGCATGAAAAAGAAGTATGACGCAGATAGGTCATTCTTTACTGTCTCATGGATTGGTACAACGGTACAAGATAACGAATCGGTATATTATTTCTCTCGCTCGATGTCGAAACCAATTTTTTTCGTGAATTATTCACGCAGAGTATAGAAAAATCGGAGGATACTGAAACGACGGTTCGAACGCGAGATAAAAGTGTTATACCGAGCTGTAAAAAAAAAATCAAATTTCTAGACGACTCCGTTCGTATCGTGAATTCTGAGGTAAATAGATATTTTTCCAGCCTTCGGATTCCCTGTTATTTTTTCCCTTCCCGTGGCACTTTTAACAAAACTTGGAAGCGAATCCGATTCATAAATCGCAAACGAAACCTCATTCAGGTTTTTTTCCCCTTTCTCTCGAGTAATTGGATCCACGAGGCAAGCGGAATAACGAAAAAGGCACGTGACAAATTTCAATTTCGAGATTGGGCGGGAATAAAAATGCTTTGTGTGCTCGGGATATAGGCCGGATGTTGAGGGCCGGAGTGGTATCATGTTCCCCATGGCTCTTTTCCCGCAGTTTACCCTCTGCGAGACCGACACACTCTTTTGTTTTTTCCCGATATTGGATCATAATATTCGCCGGTGTGTTTTTCTTTTTTTTCTATTCAATGCAAACAACAAGGATTCGAAACGTACGTGGTTGGCAAACAGAAGCAGGGCTTATCGGAAGCTCGTATTTTTCGGCGTTCCAACCGAACAAACGATGTCGGATATTAGATATCCGTTTATCGGCCGACCAGTCATTTCCGTTTGTTTGGAGTACAGGCTCGGCATCCGGACGAATACTCCACCCATAGCGGGACACGAATGGTGTTTTTCCACCGGGCACTGCGTGCGTTCCCCGCCACAACAGCGGTACCTGAAGCCGAATCGTTCGCCAGTTTCACTTCTCGCAACCCTTTATCCACCAAAACTGTCACGATTCGCCGTGCAACCGGAGAAAGAATGATAATTTATCCGAAAAAAAATACAATAAAAAACCAGAATGTCGAAAAACATGGACGTATTAGAGTTATCTACGAAATCTCGTCCGTCGGAAGGTCAAATGTAAATATTTGGGGAACGGAGATGGTCCGGGCGTGCGCCTGATTTACGTAATAATTATATACAATAATCCTACATAATTCTTATTTCCTATATAAAATTTCCTATGTAATAAAGTTGGAAGGTTCCGTCTGTTCCACTTGCCGCTCGATTTCGGGAGTTTGTTGTTTTCCGAGCTGTCACCTGTCAATGTCACCTCGACGGTTGTCACTCTCTTGAACCGTCACTTGCGATTTGCAAAATCCTTCGGTTCAAAAACCCGAAATCTTACGGTTCGGAAATCTTTCTTCTCAACCGACAGTGACGTCGTCCCGTACGATAATCGGAGTGGGGGTAGCGGTTTGGCGGGGTGCAAGGATTCGAAAGCGACGAGGGCAGTGAAGTTGCTCCGCGTCGAGGCGTCGGCACGCGAGGGACTTTACATGGAAACGGCGGGTCGTTGGCTGAGAGGAATACGACGGGAACGACATAGACGACGCGGATCCGGTGTAACGGAGAGACCTCCCTCGACACGCGCACACGTGGTCTTCCAGTACACCGACGAAATATCGTGGACACGCGAGAAGAGCGAGGAGAGGGTGAGGGACGGGAGGGGGGGGGGGGGGGAGAGTATTACGTGTATGGAAAGAGATGGAGAAGAAAGATAAAAGTGTGATGTGGTGCTGCGCGATGCCAGTGGCACACGGTCTTGCTGCTGTACGCCCGATGTGCTGGATGGCACTGTGTTTTCGGCACGGTAGAACTGTACCAGCAGCAGCCACGGTATGGCATTTGGTCGGACGCCAGTGCCGCGTTGGATAGTCCGAAATAGAACTGCTGGTGGCTTTGAGGTCGCGAAAAAGGAGAAAAGCTTGGGTGAAGCCACGATGCGATGCAACGTCGGTGATGGAAAAAGGCGGTGTATACGAGAGGCCGGAGAAAAAGGGGAAAAGAGAATAGCGAAATAGGATGGTTGGGGGGGGGGGGCGAAAGGGGCTTGTGAGCTCTGACGGGGTAGAACGAGAAAGGGGGCAGTGAGAGAGTTTCGGTGGGATTCAACGTTCGCCGCTGTATTTCCTAGACTCTTCTTTCCTTCCCCTGTATCCCAAACACCCTCGCCCCCCCCCCTCTGAATCTGTCTACCATTTTCCCGTGGCTCTGCGAGAATGTATATAACGAATAAAAGTAGGTAGGTATATGAGTACAGTAAGCCGTGAAAGAGATGCGCCATGAAGATGGGCAAAGTGTGGCGAAAGTGTCGCGGTTGCTTGTGCCGCGTTGCGCTCCTTCTATCTTTCTGCGCGGCTTCTGGATTGTGTTGAAGCATTTGCTCGTGTGCGCGGCGAGGGAGGGCGAGAGGCGGTTGGTAAAAGGGAGAAAAAGAAACGTTAGTCCGGGGCAACGGTGGAAAGTCGAGTTGAGAGAAGTAAGGGGATAGACAAAAGATGGCAATAGCCCCGACGCTGCATAACCGCTTTCATCTGCTACGTCTGCAAGACGACGACGACGACTGGGGCTTGGGAGTAAAAATGCAACTGTTCCCAGTCGTTTTGCCATTTCGCCGTGTACGTTATGAGCCCCCTCTCCTTGCCACCGTGGCCTCTCGCCTGTGCGCCGCGCGACCCTCTTCTTTCTTCAGCTTTCTGGAAGAATTTTCCAAGGAGGAAAGGATAAAGTCTCGGGCTAACCGGGCCACGCTCATGTGCGGTCTACGGCCATAACGCGGTTCCTTCCTTGCACGAGCCAACCTCTTCAAGAGCTCGACGCAACCTGGTCCGTCCTCTGGAATGGCATGTGAGGTAAGGCGAAGATCGAGGAGTGGAAGAGTTTGAAACAGCGAAAAAGGAAGGTTGGTGAAGGTGTTCTGTACTTTGACACAGCTTCTACTGGAAGCAGCTCCTATGAAACGAAGGAAATGAGGCAATGGAAGGAACCGCTGGAAGAAACGAAAGTTGAACCCGCAGTACCGTTCCAATGGTGCATCTGGCATAAGTGTCCGGTCTGGCAAGATCGCACACCCGCACCGCTTCGTACGCGATAGGGAAATGACGATCGATGACGGAGGGAAGATTCTTTTCAATCGCGTATGGCTTCTGCAATCGTGCCCCAACATGTAGCAAGGGGCGCAAAATAAGATGGCAAAGAGCGGTGAACACTGAGAGAGACTGAAGAGAAGACCCGCGAAAGAAAGGATAAATACAACTACGGGAAAGTGTATGAGGAAGCTATAGAGCTTCAGCATCAGGTCTGAAACGCCTCTGGTCCGCCACGTCCGCAAGTTCTCTTCACCTCAGTGTAACGTTACGTAAATTTAAAATTACGCTTTCCACCCCGAAGGCACTTTTACCCGGAAGAAGTCGGAGCAATCTCTCGCACCTACCGTCTTTTCCGCAGTACTGTACAACTACGGGTGTGTGTGGGTTATACTGTGGAGCAATGTTCAACGCTATTCCGTGACTGGCAAGGGCGTTCCGCGGCACTCTTTGAAAGCCGGTGGGATGGTGGAAGAGTGAGAGTTGCGTGCGGCCGATGTGCCAGAGGTTAACAGGAATTTTCGCCAAGAGATTCACGGGCGCACCGGTCTGCCGATGCGGATGTGCTGTTCCATCGTCGTTCGCGCGAACGTAATTTCTGAAAGGATTCTCCACCCCCCCCCCCCCCCCGGCGAAGAGGAGGTGGAGGAATGCCGATGGTGCCTGTACCGGTGCCACACATGAATGCATCAAAGCACGGTGCGAATCCTCTTCGCGTTGTCACGCGACGAAAGGGAAAGCGAGGCAGCATTGAAGCTCGTACACTTTGCATTGTGCACTGCCACTGTCCGTATGCTACAGTGAAACGTTGGAATATTGAAAGACTTCCTACGACTGGGGGATCGACGGCAGGTTGATAGTACTTCGACCTCAAACGAACCTGAATAATCGAAATCCCAGGCGGAAGGTGAACGGCGCTTTGGGAGATGCTTTGAGGATGCAGATGTAGGATAAATATACCGTTCACGGTCTTGGTGAAAGGTCTATAAGGACAGTATAGCAATGAAGAAATTGAAGAAGAAGCGTGGAGTAATACAGGCGAGTTTATTGCAGTTCGACGTACAAAAGCCAAGAAACAGAAGCAAACGGTGAGCGGCAGCTTCCCTTTTCTTTCGTCGAACTGAAATCAAGACTTAGCCCTGATACTGCTTCAGGAGATTGACATTGTGTGTTCGACGCAATACCCGAAGACCAAAAACAACCGCGGTTAAGTAAGAGCTCAAAACGCCAGAGAAAAGTGTCCACGGCTTTCAAATAAACTCATACAGAAACGAGATATAGAGAATGATCGAAGTGGAGAGATGGAAATAAACGAGTAGAGGGCATACGGTTGAGCAAAAGTGGAAAGAAGCGTAAAAGTAAGATCGATTTGAAACGGTGTCGTGTTTTCTCTCTGACGCTCGATTCCTTCCCCCTTCGCTTCCGCGTGTAGTTTCTCGATTTCCGAGCATCCTTCTCTCATCCCGCGATACTACCCGGGGAAACGTTTTGAACGTGATTTCGGTTATTCGAATAGAAGCCAATGCTCTGTATGGAATCGGGCGCAGCGTTGAAGCTGTGCCCGAGCGAACGATGCATGGAAGCGAGCATTTGCCGAATCCGCACGATGAAATTGATCGGCTTAAAGCAGCGTGCCGCGTATGTTGGCTTATCTTCCTCGCGTATTCGTGGCAACTCGGTAGCCTCGCTGCGCGTCGATTTCACGGAGTAGGGATGTGAAAGCGGAGAACCAACTGACGGAAAAAGATTGTTCATTTAACAGCTGTGAACCCGTGACATTGTGCACCGTACGATAGTTTTTTGCTGCAAATTACATAGTCCCTCGGCCACATCGCACCGGCTTCAGCCTGCTGGTCGTGGTGATGAAGGCAGAGAGTGCGTGACTATTGTCGGCGTCACGGATAGTTGGCCGGGACAATGCCACGAGCTTCATCCATTCCCTTTCATCCGACAATCCGCATCCCCGTCCTCCTAGTGGACGATGCGACTGTGCCACTCCGCGAGATGTGTTGAAGCAGGAATTGGCGGTGGCGGCGGGCAGAACGATCGGCAGTGAATACTGAATTGCTAGTGTTCGAAGGAAAGGAGCGCAACTGGCAGGGGTAGGTTGGATTTTTGGTCCTGTGAGCTCGCTGCCACACCGGCGTTGGATCGCCAAAGGACAGTGTACACATCCGCGACAATTCGGATAATTAATTGCGGACGCTGGAGCACGCTCAGCGTCGGTAGTCCACCGACCAAGGTATACCCAAACTCTGTACTGGTCCTAAACTAATCCGAGAGGCGAACGGGTCGAACGAGCCGTTCCGAGTGGTATCGTGTTGGGCGATGGGGGTTGAGGCCGGATGTATCGGGAGCGCCAGCCCCGTTGGACGGTCACCGGGCATTCATCGATTCGGCGTTTATTGCGTTATTCGCGTTGTCTGCTGGTCGCCAGCATCGCCGAAACTACGGCCAGCGGCGTGACTATGACGATATTCTATTCAGCAGGACCGTCAGTGTTGCATCGGCACGACAGTGAATATCGTGCCTCTTGTGAAACGCTTTGATATTCCACGTGCGCGCCTACAGGTTTGCCGAAGTGATTAGTGAGACGAAAAAAAGATCGAAAAATTTATTTTCGTTTCAATCAACAATCGACGTTCGAAGAGACCAACGGAAAGACGGTCCATGGATCTCAGTTTTCATTCGGCGGTGTGGGAAATGAAGTTCATCGGTTACCAGTACATTGCTCATTGACCCATATGTCTTCCACGAAGACGAGCTGATTCATTCCGAACGAATAACGCACAAAGAGAACCGGCGCAGAGGCGGAGAAGCAGATACTGGAAGAAACAAATGAGGACGATGCAGGAGCATCGGGAAAATTCTGGAGAACAAACAACAGGGTCACGCTCGGAGAAGCGTCGACACCAACAGCAGCGGAACATGTTCTATGCGAGTGTATAAGGCAAGCAAAGTAACGAAGATAATTATACGAAGCTACAAGCGACAGTGTGCGACGTAGAGCGCGGGTGCACAGAGCGTTAGGTTTATACTCGATGTAGCCGGGGAGTGACGTCGTTCCATTCGCATCTGCGATGCGACCCGGGCGCAAAGAGACACCCCCTTCCCCGTGCCAGGACGAAGAGTACGAGCTTCGAAAATAGGGGCTCGTTCGAAACGGGGTTTGCCGATGGTAAAGGGCGAGGGTATATGAGAAACGAAAGGAGCGAGCTCGGAAGCTATACCTTTGTGGAGGACAAGAGCGAGAGCAAATGGAGGACGCTGGAGACCAGTAGCAACACCAGCACATGCGTGGAGCCTTCTACCGGGACGCCGACGACGGCGAAGACTCGTACATTTTGCATACTGATGAGGCCACTTTCGAGGCACTCCGCTCCCATTTCCTTTCCCAAGGAATTTCCTTGTCATTTCCAAGTTTCACTTTGGGTCCTCTCCTCCGCAGTCCTCGCACAGCTTCGGTTTATTGTAGGCACACTGGCTGTAGACCTCACCGCCATCCACTTTTCCTTCGCTATCTCGCATCACTTTGCCATCTTCCGCTCGTCTTTCCACACCAACTGCACCCGCTCGCGTGTGTTGACTACGCGCATCGTACGGTGTCATCCGAATACTCGGCAACCGTCGACACTCCTCGTCATCGCACAGCTTCCGTAATTAACGGAGGATGCTGCCCGTGAGGTATCCTAGCCGCCTTGGGCATTCGTAGTTGCTTGCAGAGTTGTCTGATTAAAGGCAACGTGGGAAATTTCGAGGAAGACGAAGAAATCCGCAACACTCGAGGAATTACGCGAAGCCTGAAAGGAGTTCAGGTGGATGCGAACGATCTTGGAAATGTGCTGAAACATGTCCGCAGTTACCGCAGCATTTTAGGTGAGCTACTTGCGAAAGCCATTAAGCCCCGGCGTCATTGCCGATTGAACACGGTAATGGAAGAGGACTAATGTTTTGCTTATACTGATGATCTCCCTCATTATCCTCTCTATGATCTTCTCGATGAGCTTCAGGCATCGGTGTCCGGATCCTCAAGAATTCATACTCTCCGGAACCCAATCGATAATCCACGCACATGTAGCATCATCGTTCGAGACTGATTTCCGGAAACACATTGAGTCAACGATCGGTCCGCGATTCAGTGAAACGCTCGTCGACCGTGGATGAAACGGTGCTGTTCGTCCATCCGCGAACATCCCTGTTCGATTCAAATCATTTCCCGGTCATTCTGGCTCGTTGGGCGCGGAACTTCGTTGTTCGCACTGCCGTTCAGGGAAGTTACGAGAATACCATTTCAAAGGAAATTCGTTCGAGACCTCGATACCGGGCAGCGATCGAAGCTTGGCAAAGTACCTTTTGGTCTCGTTAAGTGAAGTGTGTATGAAGTACCGGGCTGTTTCTATCCGCGTTCGCTGCGTTTCCACCAGTCTGTCTGCGATTATTTCCTGTTTTTATCCCAGATTTATGTACAAGCCCTCGACGCTTACATCTATTCCACGACGAGCTGTGTACTCTCGCCGAGGTGCGCCATTCCATCGTTCGCGTATCCTATCCCATCCACGCAGCAGGCACGGGGTGCAAGCGCCGCTCCCTCCCGCCAACGTAATGCCGCACCGGTGAAACACACTTCAGTTAAATTTCTAAAGCACCCTTTGCGCCAACTCGTGAACCGGAGTGCTCCGTCGTGAAACGAGTCTCGAGCCTTCCCGTTCGCGCCGCTGACGCAAAAACTTGAATGAAGTGCACGGAAATAACAGGGATAAATGAGGAACGAATGTGAACAAGGTTGAGAGTTAAAGACTACTGTAAATGTGTCCTACCCGCACGATACGGCTTTTTGCCATGAGCCGAAGAGAGTGAAGCAGGGATCGTGGTCGACGGAAGGGAAAAGCCTTGATACTTCCGTATCGAGACACACACATCTATATTAGTGTGGCACAGCAGAGTCGAGGGCTCCGGAAAATTCATTTCACTTTCATCGGCTCCTCTTCCTCTTCACCGTTCTCGGGGTTTCTTTTTCCACTCCGTTTTATTCCTTTTTATAACCTCCTTCGGCTCCACCCTTTTCGTCGGAACCCTCGGCTTTGGAAATCTATACTGGATTATTTGAAATCAAACCACGGTTCTCTCGTTTTTTTTGTTCTCACTTTATTTCTCTCCCTCGTGCGCTGGGATATCGCTTAAGCCGGGAATGGGGTCCACGCGGAACGTGGAAAGAAATTCCCGACACTAGGCGGACCTTGTGGACAACCCTCCGATTGTCTATACAATCTAACCGGGTTATAGTACTACTACGTCTGTGAAACTGCCTTCTTTTATTCGTCTCTTTTTTCCTGCCCAATCCCTTGCGCGCAGGTTGCTGCCGCTCTTCATCGACTCGTTCACCTTCTATCTGAAACTGGTCTCTCCTATCTCTTTCCATTGTTCACCCACGAGACTACTGCTTGATTCGTTCCATTTCGTTATACCTTCTTTTTCTTCTCTGTTTGCCTCCCTCAACCCCCTGCCCCCCCCCCCCCCCCCCCCCTCCGCGAATGCGATCTAGCCCAGCGGCACTGATCGAGTTTTCATCCCTCCCGCAACGGTGCGCCGTCGGAGCTTCCGCTCTCTTCAACTCCCAATTGACCAGTATCCAGTGGGAACTCTCAGAGCTACGCTATCGAGCAACCATCCCTGATGCGACCAGACGGATCTACCTGCCGACTTCCAAACCTCCTCACATCAGCTCGAAACATCAAATTTCACTGCCATGATTTTCACTCTCACTGCAGCGTATCCGTTTGTACCAGCGGTTCTTAACCTGGGGTCCATGGACTCCCCAAAATACACGGGGTACCCCCTGTGGACCCCCGAGGTTGAGAGCCACTGGTTTATACCTTGCTTGGGCCGTAAGGCACCAAGAGGGCATCACTCGTCCTTCCCACCGAAGCGGCGCGCACAACCAGCGTCTTTGCAATTTGATGAACCTGGGCTCAACATTTGTTTTCTTTCGTTTGGTCTAAATTCGGGAACTATGAATGGTCCTTGCTCATTGACAGTCAAAAATGGATCAAATCCCGATCGCACGAGCGCCCTGGCTACGGCACCTTCGCAGGACCCACGACGATCATCCGCAACAGCCGTGCGCAGCAGTGGCATAATCGAGGCAATAAAGCGGCGAAACGTGAGGGGACCGAGAAGAAGACGGAAATAACGCGGAAGCAGCAGTGGAGTCGTGTGTTCGAGACACCAAAGTACACATAAGAATTGCGAGGAAGCCCTGCTGAACCGAGAGAGACGGGAGAGGGAACGCGGGGATGGTCGAAGGAGTTCCGAGTCGGGAAGGACGGCGAGGATCCTCCGGTGCGGACGCAGCGGCGTGGAATGGCGCGGCCGCGGCGAAGAAATTACCATAACGACATACATATATTCAAGAGTGAACACTGTTAAAGGAAGAAAGAAGTGGACGATGAAGAGGATGAGAATACGAAGGAGACCAGCGTGATCCGTCGAGCGTTAAAATTGCACGCCCGGCCAATCTCCGTCGTCGATTTCCACTGTGAGCGAGTGTAGAAAATTCCGGAGGACTGTCGGAGTTGTGGAAGGTTCGCGTGACCTTGCCCGGCTACCAGAACTCGACTTTCCGTCTCTATCTCTTATTCTTCGACGCCCTCCTTTATCCCCGGCTCGAGCGAGTGCGGACTCTTATCGCGAGAAACGGCTAATGTAAGGCCCCATAAACCTATAAATCGCCTCGGCTAGGTTCAGCCTGGGTGGTGCCGCCGCCGCTGCTGCATCGCGTCACACTCCCCGCCTCGAGGCTCCGAGAGCGGCCGAATTTCGGGTTCCGAAAGTGTGCGAAAGCGAGAGACTAGAGACCGGGTGAGTTACTATGGTTGGAATGTCTGAAGCTTTAAGTGAGTGAGAAAGGGAAGGAGAGACGAAAGGAGCGGTGGAACAGAAGTGAGGGCTCGGCAACCGGGAGTCGACAGGGAGAATGATCGAAACGATAAAGAGGGCGAGGTGAAAGGAAGAAGTCGGAGAGGAGGAAGGAGAAGAGGCCGTTCAAAGAGGAAAGGAGAGCGAAGAATAGAGTCGAAGCCCTCGTGTCGACAAAGGTGGCGAGAAAACCATCGAGGAGAGAACTTGCACCGACTCTCTGTATCCAGAATGTCTGGCGCAACCCCCGCAGCATTAGAGCACCGCTACGGTGTAGCCGACTTCTTTCGATAGCCGGATTTTCTCGCCGCCCCTTCGCTCACCGAGAGCCAATGAGCTTTATTACCCACTCGCGCTCCACACCGTGCTGTTTCAAGTACCGCCGCTGCTGCTGTTTCCACTGCGTATTCCACCTTAACGAATGAACGAACGTGGGCCACGTGCGCGAGGCAAAGAAGCGAGCTGAAAAAGCTCCGTCTCTTCCAGGCCACCGACACGAGGCCGAATAGAGTGGATGTACGAGGCTTGCCCTGGTAACGTTTTATTTCTTCTGTCCCGACAGCAAAGCCAGCAGACATCAACGGTCGAATTACATAAACCCCCCCCCCCCCCCCCATTCCGAAGGCGAACCGTGACGCAGCCTCCCGGCGGATCATCCTGGGATGAGATAACATTTGCTTTATCTCGCTCTCTCACCCTCTCGTGACTATCCATCTTTTTTTTTCCTCTCATTCATTTCCGCTTCTCGATATAGAATACCATGGTTCATGTAGGTACATCGTGTATTTTTACTTTTACGAATGGCGCGTGGTATAACTCGGGCGGGCAAAGGTAATTCGATTTCTCAATATCGGAAGGAGGAACGAACCGGAGCGTATCTGATTAATTTCAAACGATCCCCGACGTTCCCTCCGCTGTTATCGTTCCTCTTCGCAAATCCGATAAAGAGCGTTTCTTCGAAGGATGATTGAGACCCTCGGACTTGATTTTTTTTCTTCTGTTATTTCTTCTTTTTTTTCATACTCTTATCGCGATTATTCCAACTGATATTTTACTAACTTAGACATTGTATGCGACCATTTAAAAAAAAAAATTATGCGGTTATCGGGAGATATTCTATAAAATCAGGAGGAAAGTTTGGCGGCTTCAAACGGAGCAAAAAAAAAAATGCGTATAGCTTTATTTTTTTTTTATCGAAATCGAATCATACGAACATCAAACGATTTTAGAGATAGAAAAAAATATCTTCAATAAACGAAACGATGAAATTAAAAAAAAAAAGTATGTACTTGCGTTTTTTTGTCCTGGAATATTTCTGCTCGGGGAAAACAAGCGGGGTGACCGAGATTCTCGATTGAAAGTGAGCAGGACGGTAGCGAGAATGGTATAAATGGAAGAACCTATTCCGCCGCTCGGTATTTACCACAGCAGTGCGATATATTTACGATTGGTCGTCCCACAAATTTCTACTTTGCTCTCGGGCTATCCGGAGACCGGGCGTTGCCGCCTCCGCAGCGTCTTCGAGCGGGTTTTTGAATTTACAGTGGAAACCGCAGGGGCCGGAGGGGCAGAGAGGAGCAGCAACAACGGGATAGAGTCGGAGTCGAAAGAAAATTGATGACGAGTGCGATGCTGCGGTCTCCTTTCTCGATTCTCGCCCGTGCGCACTCCCGTCCGGCATGTGCAGGCCACACGTTAACGCAATGTGTGTGTGTGTGTGTGTGTGTGTGCAGAGTTGAGACACCCGGGAACGTGTGTACACATCAGCGGGACGGAGCGAACGTGTGCGAAACGAGAAGACGAGAACAGATATATCGCCTCGTACGATATCGGTGCCCTCGCACGCCAATTTTATTCTTCCTCTCGGAGATCCCTATCGCAAGGGGAATTCTTTCGGCTAGCATTGTCATGCCGATGACCGAGAGACCGTGGCATTCTTGAGCCCTCTTCTTCTCCTCGAGATCCCACCGCCATAGACGGACGAGCGTTCTCCTCTTTCTTCGTGAACTCTGACACCTCGGAATGACTTCGCGACCTCCCGCGACGTTAACGCCCCGTACTTCGAAGACGTTAGAAATATATTTATCCTCGTTGATATACCGCACGAGAGACACGGCCCCTCGTCGCTCCGGTTAACGCCGGTGAAAAATATTTCACCCGAAGATCACGTGGAATCCTCGTCTCACCATTTACGGAAAAAAGAAGCGAAAATAAAAATGAGAAAATTACAATGAGAATAACGCTGAGGACTCTCGTCACGATCCACGAGGGGGTAAAAAAAAGAAAACATTTTCCACGCGAATGTAGCAAGCGTCCTTGTTTGTCGAGGACACTTTTCGGAAATATAACACGGTGCTTTAGGTATCGATGATATAAGTTATTCAGCGCAGGATATCGATATTTTGAGTAACTCCGGCTCACTTAGCTACCGTGTATTTTTTTTTTTTTTACTTTTTTTCTTCATTTTTTTTTCTTGTTAGAGCTGTACGCACCGGTGAGCCCGGGCGAAAATACATCCGTCGAAAGTTCCGCAAAACGAGAGCGTGGAACGTTCGTTCGTCAAAATCGGTTCATCGATTCGCCCCCCGGACTCGCGGTAAAGTCGAAAAATCGTTGAAAGCCCGAATAACGCCAAATGGATTCCAGCGGTGAACGTTCTCGCGTTTCCGTGAGAGGTTCTTCGCAGGGTACGAAGGGAGGGTTCTTGCTACCAGTGTGAAACGATCCCCGCGTCACCGAGTGTCGGGACATCCATGATGGAGCGTGGATATCCAGTAGAATCTCGCGTGAGAATGGTGACTCCGACGCCACCAGCGTCATCGGCAGCCCCGATGCAGCGGGTCGGAGCTCTCCCCGGTGTGTACGTACCATAAATATCGGGTCCTGAAAGTGTAACGAGATAACTTTCGCCTATTCCGCCAGAAGCGAGCTGAGAGAAACTCAACCACTGCGCTGGGACGTCGAAGCGTTTGCCAGGCTTCACAACCTACCACCGAGCATTACAGTTTACTACCTATACACGACATAAGTATGGAGTATACGCGAAGCTGCGATTCCCCGCGCGGCTCCGGAGTGCCGAACGCACTGCATCGGAGAAATAGTGCAGCCCCCTCACCGCCCCCACACCGCGGAAGATGCGCCAGTGACTTGTATCCGATCCTGTTTACCGCAAACCGGAAGTGATACATATTTCGACGCCGGCGAGGTAGAGAGCGTTACCGAAAATAGCGTTAAATTTATCGTACACATTGTGAACTGAGTAGTCGATGCGTGGTGTGAACTGTTTTTCACTTTTCATCTTCGGCGATACCGAAGATTATTATCGTGGCGCGATCCAGTTTGGTCTGGAGCAAGTAGTAAAACGTCGGGTATACTACATCCGCACAGAAGTGCCAAACTTCCGAGTTTCACCGTGGCTGCTTCGTAAGTTCCATGTGAGCACAGTCTCGATAGGCCGTTAATTACTGTTACGAGGGAGCAAGGGACAGAGGAACCGTGATAATCGATAGTCTACTCGGTCGCCGGCAACGTCGACCGCTACTGTTATAGTGAAAGTTTCATCGAAGGTCCGGTTACGGACTAACTTTGGTGTCGTAGTTTCCTCCGAGGAGGAAACGAGGAGTTGGACACCGCGAGAATGGACAAGGTTCGCACGAGCGACTGGCGATGTCGCACGGACTTTGGTACTGGTTTGTACCGCGTCAATGATCCATAGATCAGTGCTGAAACGATACTCATGCGAAATGGTTAACCCTACAGTGACTGACTCTGCACTGAGGAAAAAAAAATTGTTGGATTAACCAAGGGGCGTTCACCTGCGTTCACAGCCGTTATTTAGTTGGTACAATAACATTTTTTGTTTAAATGGAAATATTTTCAATCGACTGAAGCGAATAATCGTTCAACAAAAGAATGATTTAGTTGTACCAACCAAACAACAGCTTTGAACGTAGGTGACCGCGAATTTGGTTAATCCAACAATTTTTTTTTCTCAGTGTGCAGATCACGATGAGCCTACAATCTTACGACGCGGTCCAATCACTGGTGTGTGGTGCGTGTCGTTGCATCGCTCTCCTTATGTACGACATTGATGCGTCACGGAGATCCTACAGAGTCGACCCATCTACTGTTCCAATACGAGGAGGAAAGCAACCTCGAGACTACTCAACGGATGGAAACTAATACGTTTTTCTAGGGAAACACATACATGGGCTTCGAAGCACATGACACTGGATCCGTGCGTCTCTCGGACGTCGCGCAGGATTATTACTCATGAAATCGAATTTCATGGGAACTGATCGATCTCGATATACGTATTAATTACGAAATTGGAGGTCTCTGTTGACTATCGAGAAATCCGACTCGAGAGAAGATCGGGCTCAGTAGACGGTACAACGCGTCGGTGGTATGTTTCAATGAGATTTTCGAAGCATGCGAACACAGACTCGAAAGTAAACTTCGCTTCACAAGGAAAGTACAAATGTCCTCATTCCCGTGTTTCACCTAAAGGAAATTCGGTGGGAAAGAGATTTTTGCGTTCGACGTTCGTGTTCCACTCCGGACAATCGAATTTTCGGAGTCGAGAGACTACCAGGTGGACGATCATTCTGTCGACGAGTCGGGGAAGCCGAAGCTCAAACTATATGGAAGCATTGAACTGCAACGGGGTCCTAGGAGGACGAGTTCAACGTTGCGCAACGGCGAGAAATTCGGGAAATCGACGAAGCGTGTATCAGCGTTAAACTGCCTCGGTTGCTACACGGGTCTCAGTCGGGATTGGGACAAGGTTTACGGAATTTCGTTCGATCATCCGTAACTCTGGATCTTCGATGGGAGCGTAAAGCCAACATCGGTGACGGAGGACCGGGTCGCATGCAGCACTCATCCTAATTCGAGAGATCCACAGCGGCATCGAACACGAGACGCGATTCCTCGCTGGCTGGGCTTGGTTGGCGCGGGCGCGCGAGAGACCGTGGAGAATGCGAAATCCAGCCTGAATGAGAATCTGGGCGATCGTAGAATACGACTAGCGGTCTGTCCCGCCGTCTCGAGCTCCGGCGAAAAATTTACCAGTAACATGGTGGTAAAGTTCATGGAGTCACGTTGTTGCGGCTGGGGCGGCGTGCCACGAACCTCCTCATCTCCATGTACCATAGTACCTCACCCGGCAATCCAAGTATATACCGTGTCGTATACCACAGTGAAATTGCTGTGTTCGTGTTTTGGGACGAGGATCGCGCGTCTGCTGCCGAGGACGCAAAGATTTGGAGCCAAGCGATTTGGCACCGAAGGACGAACGCATTACTAACAGTTCCGGTTTCTCTCGGCTGTCCTCCTCCTCCTCCTCCTACCGGCTTCTCTGGTCCATGCTCCGATCCTGGCAGCCGACGTCGAGTCGACTTTTACCGGGCGCTAGAACGACGATGCAGATCCCAAAGTTTCCGTCGAGTTTAGCGTCCCTTGTGTGTATGGCGCTAAGTCGTCCGCACGAAAGACACTCTCCAATTTTACCGACCGAGTGGAACCGCGGAATCATTCCAAATGGTAGAAACGATAAGTAGAAACACGAAAGTAATAAGAATTTTTACGCAGCCAACGCTCGTGCAATGTTTGTGGGTTTCGATTGCTCACTGGCTCATAGAAGAGGGACGATGAAGGGCCGTGTACCACGGAAAGATAGTTTTGTTTTTCTTCTTTCTCTTTTTATGGTAGGGGAGAGCGGGGCAAAATGGCATAGCGGGGCAAAACGGGATAATGAGGCAAAACGCAATTTTCCAATAACTTTTGGATGGTGGCGGTAAAGGTGAGTGGGGCAAAACGGCGTTGAAAACCCGCATGTATCGTTAGGACGAAATGGGACATCCCAAAAATTATGGGAAAATTGAGTTTTACCCCTGCTGTCCCATTTTGCCCCGCTCTCCCCTACCATTATTTATTTACGCTGACTAGGTTGAGGCTGCGAGCGAATGAATCGTGAAGCAGACGACAAATCCATACTTCAGTGACGTTTCAATTCGGTGCCTTGGCGTAGCTTCTGCTTTGAGTAACATCGAGAAGATAGTATTTTTTATATCTCCGTCTGCAAATTAATCGCGCCTGGAACGGTGTCACCGTTTCATGCTCGCTGGTCCCTAAAACTGACGGGACAGCGTCGTTTAAGCCTTTCAGTCACTCTCAATCTCTCGTTTGTCAGTGACAAACGAAGGGGAAGGAGCAAGAGCCGAATTCGAAGTGGGACAATGAGAGAGGCAGAACGAATCGCCGAAATAAGTCTAAGAGAGCTGAGAAGTAGCAGTAAGCGCGAACTGAAGTTGAGGGAATGAGGGCGAATAGCGACGGACAAGATATAGTAACGAAGTCGAGTGGAGGCTCTTGGGTTGAAAAGTGGGAACCAGCCCGTTGGTCGCTACATCAAGGTGAAGAGTGCAAGAAACAGAGATAGAAAGTAGAAGGAGAACGAGAGGATAGACAATGCAAGGGGTAGATATAGAGGGAGCGAATAGGTCGAGGGTGCAGAGGCTTGAGATGGTAGAGAGAGTTGGGAAAGACGTCCTGATGGCAGTTGGAAGTCTGGATGCCTGGATGGAGTTGATAGTGGTGGTGGTAGCAGAGAGAGATATATAGTGGTACCAGAAATGGTCGTGGTGGTGCAAGGCGGCGATGGCAATCCAGAATAAGAAGAAGAGAAGGAAGAAGAAGAAGAGGAAAGAAGAGAGGGGGGGGGGGGCGCAGTCTCGGCGCGATGCGAGGAGGTCCAAGGGGTTGAAAAGAGCTCTCGTCGTAGCTATAATGCGACTACGTCGTAGCTCGCAAACAAGCCGAGAGCTCGCGCGGGCCGGTCGAGTTCCCTTCTCTTCCCATTCCCTCACCTCGCGCCACGTTAATTTCCAGAGTTGCATTCTAATAAAAGTAATCGAGAAGTTTGGAGGGCGAGAGGAAAATAATGTCATAAAACCAACACGAAGAGCGCGGCGGTGAGGGAGGGAGGATATACGTTACCGGGCTAGCGGGGATGGGAAGAAAGAGGGAAAGAACTAACCGGCAGACTGCAAGTCAGCTAGGTAGCGAGCGGGTAGACGAGCTCGCAAGCCCGGGGAATCAGCGAGCCAGTGAGCCGGCCATCGAGTCTGCTAGTCAGGGTGCCACGGGCCTGCCGGGAAATAAGTTTCGCAGTTGAAGAGTGAAGGAGGATGGAAGAGGAAGGCCTTCTGGATAACTGCCTGGCTGGCCGGTTGCCGACGGTATAAGGGATGTAAGTATAGAATAAGGAAAGAAAGAAGGAAAGTATGAGGCGAGCAGCCAGGCTAAGGCACCGAACGATGGCCTGACTTTAAAAGAGCGACCGAGCCTCCAAGATTATACCAAGTAACTTTCTTTCATCCCGACTCCTTCGATTTCCGTTCTCTCTCGCCGTATGGCCATGCGAGGGAAACTGAGGATAGGAAGAACTTGCTACCACACTCCGCATTTTCACGATCGAATGCCTTGAGATCGCTCTACCATCTTTTACTCGGTTCTGCTGTTATATAGCCTTACCCTTGTTTATCGCCCATTTTACTGCTGGTTAATCTACTGCCGACCCTTTCTCACTCCCCCACAAGTCGTTACAAGAAAAGAGGGTACAGAAGTTTTTACAGCTGGCGCAAAGGACCTCCCTCGCAGGAGAGTCAACTCTCAACCTCGATAACGGATTTTACGGATAATTTTCAAGGCTCAATAGTATCTACGACCAATCGAACTGTGGCTGTAGATTCAATGACTCAGGTGAGATTCGGCCTCAACTGGAAAACCCAAAAGATGTCTCTGTGGCGAAATGCTTCTAACTGCTTATCTTTACTAGACCGCGATCCGATGTCTGTTCTCAGCAATAAATCGTTCACCGAAGAAGCCATCCGAGTTCCAGACTTTCAAGTTTCTAGTTTGCGAACAGGCGACCCAATTTGTTGGGCTACGTCGTACGGACGACAAACGGCATGGATAAGGATAGATTCAAAGTTTCGCTCTTTTTTGGACAGCCTAACTGGTAGGGTCTATGAGGTTTTCGCCAGTTGCCAGGCGCGATAACGAACGGCTGTGCTATAACCAAATGGTTAGCCGGTAAAAGCTGCTGTTGGGGAGGGTTTTCAACTTTCTGGATTTTAATCTTTGAATCCACGGAGCGGTTGAAGTGGAGACCCAGTTTGAAGATCGGAACACCGAGTGGAACGTGGGGAGGAGGGCGAGGGGGATTCGAGAGGATGAAAGAGTGGGTCGGGAGGGGGACGCGCCGTACTCGAGAGATCGACGTACCAGCATGCTGCCTGATGCTCAGGGATGAAGAACTAAATTTAGAGATAGTTCGTCGCGATTACCCCGCCTCGCTTCAGTACGGCCCACCCACGTTGAATTCAGCGCCGGAGGAAATCTCGTAAAAAACACTATCAAATCCCTAATCAAGAAGTTCCTCGGTGGAACAGGAAGTTCCTCCGGGGGAGAAGGAGAAATACGTGGGTTGCGAATGAAGGGGATGAGGGTGGAAAGATCGAAGAAGAGGTTGTTCGCGAAGCAGCGGCGAGGGATGGGGGGCAGAATAGGTGAGGTTGAATGAAGAAAAGAGAAGAGTCGAGGAGTTGAGCTATACGGGAGAGGCAAAATGCGGAAATCGAGGGAGCAAAACAGGAAGGGAATTCGCGGACGAGCCTTGCGGAGGGAAGGAGAGAAGGAGCGAGAGGGAGGGGGAGAGTGGGGGAAGGAAAGTGGCTTCCTTGATCCACCCTGCCGAGGACTTAACCCGCGGTCGTTATTTCACGGATTACTCGACGGTGAGATCCGAGCAGCCACGCGAGTCGAAGAATCATTTCGTAATCCGGACGGGGGGGGGGGGGGGGGGGGGTCCCCGGTGTGCCACCGGAACTTTTATCTCCAAGGGTACATACTACCATAATAGCACCGCGTTAACCCTTCCCCTAGCCGAGATAGAGTAAGGCGACGATCGGGCAGCCCATAGGGCTTGACGGTTTGTCAAATCGTTTAACAGCTTCTTGATTGCATCTACACGGGAAGCCCGAGGGTAAATCAATATTAATTATCTTGCCCCGTACTAATGGCAGCTGGAAAAAAAAAAGTTGTCGACAAGTTGATTTTTATGGAGATTAAGGGACGAACGGATCGACGACGACGCTCCGCACTGGACGCCCGGATATGCGAAAGATAAAACAGGCAGGTGCTCATCCTGCCTCTCTCGACTTTCGCCCAAGATTGGCATCGATAATAATTTTCCAGACCGGGCTGAAAATTATTTTTCTCGCGTGTCTGCGCTACTTCTCCCTCAACTACCACCCTCATTCTTCTTCGCTTCACTCATTCTTCTTCCACCTCTCGAGATTTCTCCTCTCTCTGTTTTTTTTTTTTTTTTTTCTTCTTCATCTCCGTCGGATGCCCCAGCCGCTTCGAATAATTAGATTTATTAACTCGGTCCTGTTTACACGAGGCGGTGCGGCCCGCGGCACGAGAAACTCTCGCGCGCGTGATTTATTGAAGAGGGCCCCCTTCGTCGAGGGCCTGGCGGAGCGGCCGAGGGGCAACCGGGGAAATCCGGGAAGTCTTCGTCGTTGGTGTGTAGTCTCGACCGTGGATACGCCGAGCGGAGAGAATAGAGGAGAGAGCGCCTGAAGAAGGCGCTTGTTACGAAGATTATGAGGTGAAATTCTTGCATCCTCGTCTCCTCTTTTTCTCGCTACTTTTTTTAGGCATCGCTCTCGCCTCGGTACGGCGAGCGGGGGAGGCCACAACGGCCTCGGGTTTCAAGAGAAGTGGACCTACGATGCTTGCCACACTCACAAACACAAACAACAAGAGCAGCCCCACGAGCCTTCCTCTTCACGAGCCTCTTCTCTCATCGCGCGGCCAGGCTTTCACCGCATGGGTTCGATAAGCCCACTTTCAGCTAGGTAGACTAATTTCAACCCCCCGGACGAGTGGCTTTGCACCAGAAGTACCAACAGCCGCCGCGTCGTACAATATTTACCGTGTTATTATTTATGCACAGTGTACCGAACGCCACCCGCCCGATCCCCTGAGCCTACGCGCCTCTGGCCGTCCACCTCGTCAAAGGGAAAACGGTAACAAACCGTACCGAGAAGCGGATACAATACGGGAATGGGAGAAAGAATAGCGAATGAAGGAAAAAGGCCGGTTTCTCTGGAGATGCTTGAATAATTAAGGTACCATTTTTTTTTAATGTGAGAACAAAACCATCTTCAGCGGGATTTCTTGTGCCCGAGAACTTCTACGCTGGAAACAATAAGCAAGTAGAGTGTGGCGCAAAACTAACGGCACGGAAGGCTCGGGCTTTTTGTTTGTTTGCGCAGGTAAATCGTTTGTAACTTCATGGAGTGACGTACACGGAGAGAATGATCTGGTAGAAATTACCATAAATCTGGTTAACGCCGAGAGAACCTTCAGATGAATGGGAACTATAGCGACATCCTGGCAAATATTTGTATGAAACTTCACACATTCTGCTAGAAAATATGGTAATTTTCGCGATCGCAGATACTACATGAATATCCCGTGATTTTTGCTACAATATAAGTTCAGCTTACTAGAAAATATAGTAATCGGTTGCGTCGCGATCGCGAATCGATAGTTTTAGGTTTCCATGTTATACCGGCAGACTACATCGATCAAACTTTTTTTTATGTGTCCATACTTGAAAAAAATTGATCGACGAAATTCTCAGTTCTTATCCTCGGAATTCTCAGTTTTAATCCACGAAATTCTCAGTTTTTATTAAATTCTTGGCCCGGTACGGAAAATATAGCGAATCCACCTTTCGAAAAAAATTACCATATGCGTCGGGTAAAAATTGCTTTGACCCGTGTGAAAATTTCACGTATGCTAGTGATGGCGTCGGTGTACCATGTTTTGCCTGGTCGAAATTTTCCATATGACTTGGTAGTTTCTCCGAGATCCTTCTCTCAGTGTAGGAATAACTTTCGAACCAAAGATTGCTTAAAACAATATAAAAAAAAAAAAATAATCAAGCTTATTCGGGGCTGTTTACAATTCTACGAGTTGTCCGCTCGAGAGAACCATGCGGAGGATGCCGTGGATATCGGCGATACACACATAGACGGTTTTCGGAGAGCACCGTCACTGGAAACATCGAACAATTCGTAGTCGGCAGTTGATACGCGATAAATGAAACTTCCCTCGCAATGCGGGATTCACGAACCGCAACCCTCCCATCGCATCCCTCCGCGAGTGCCTGCAGTATAGCATCGGGCAGTCAGTTGGCGTGCATAAAGCTGCAGCTGCAACAGCAGCACCGGCAGCATTCGGGTGCAATATTCGAAAAGCCGATACGGTCGACGGCTTCGACGTTTAAAATACCTCACGGATTCGCCAATGAATAAATTAAACGTAAGTAACGTATACAGATATAAAATTTAACCGGGTCGAAGTGGAGGGGGGCGAGGATGGGGGGGAGGGGAGGGAGAAGGACTTATATTCCGCAGTTTCATGAAAACCTTGCGGCTCCGCGAGCGCGTATAGAGTGAAAAGTTATAGGAAATACGCGGATCAGCTCGATATATCTCGATCCTTCGTACATTTTCCACTATCCTCCCAGACTAGTTTTATCATCGTATAACACCGGAGCGCGTATACTCGCGGGGATGTTACATATATCTACGTACCGCGAAGAGAAACGAGGAACCTTTGTTCAGATGAAAATCTCCCAAAGCCGTTTCGGAAGGGATGAGAGAGTGGTTGATTGTGCCACGAGGCAAAAGAGGAAAGGGCGCATAACGGTGGCAGCGGAGGCGGCTGGTTAAAGTAAAGCGCCCCCCGTTCTCTCGGCGCTTCCTCGGTCGGCGCGGGATGAGAGGAGCACGGCACCGTAGTTATCCGGCCGGCTAAGCCAGAAATCTCCCTCATAAAAGTCGTAAGAACCCTGTTTGGGGAAACAATGAAGCAGACGGGGGTGCTGCGGAAACTCCCGGCGTCGTCGGCGGGCCACGGCGTCGGAACCGACGCCGCCGATACCTACTGTGCTTTTCTTTCACTGACTTTGCCACCGCCACGCCTTTACTGCCACCGGTATTGCTGATTCCGCTCGGATTGCTTCGGATGCGGCGGTTGCAGCGCCGATCCGCATCGCGCCGGAAAACTCGTATGGGCGAGGGAGACATTCGCGACCAAGCTTTTGATCCGAAAGCTGTATCATTACGGGACTTGTTCTTATCGACAACAAGGTAACTGGGTGCATTTTCACATTTTTTCCGTGAGTTCTCGGACGGATAAAAAGGCCGAATAAAAAGTTTATTACTAGGGGAGAGCGGGGCAAAATGGCACACCGGGGCAAAACGGGATAATGAGACTAAACGCAATTTTAGTATAACTTTTGGATGGCGGCGATGGTGGTATGTGGGACAAAACAGGTTTGAAAATCCGGATGTATCGTTGGGACTAAATGGGACATCCAACAATTATTGGAAAATTGAGTTTTACCATTACTGTCCCGTTTTGCCCCGCTGTGCCATTTTGCCCCGGTCTCCCCTAGTTGTGCATTAAATAAAAAAATTAATTTTATTCTTTTTCATTTTTGGAAAAGCGCCTCGTCATTACTGTTACCTCTCGAGAATCCGAAGTTTACTTTTTGTTTGTTCTGCGATGGTCGCATCGATTTTTGATCGGATGTATTTTCTTCACAAATATAGATATATATATATTTTTTTTTTCGCCTTTCACAGGAATGAGGTCGCTTTTTGCTTTTGACCGGCAGTTGCAGCTTCCATCCGCATTGCGCCGGACGACTCGTATGGGCGAGGGAGAAATTCACGGTCAAGCTTTTTATCCGGAAGCTGTATCGTTATGGGAGTTGTTCTTATCGCCGACGAGGTAACTGGCTGCCTTTTTCGTTAGATCTCGGACGGATAAAAAGACTGAATAAAAAGTTTATTAGTATTTTCTCATTTTTGGTAAATTTTTATTTTCTCATTTTTGGAAAAGTGACTCGTTGCTACCTCTCGAGAATCCGAAGCTCACATTTCCTTTGTTTTGCTGTACCCGCGTCGATTTTTCATCTGATGTATTTTCTGCGCAAACATTTTTTTTTTTTTTTTTTTGTCTTTGACAGGAATGAACGGAAATTTCCACTGGCGTCTCGAATTATCCGAATCCCACCCACACTGCGGCCACCGGAGCGCGGTACCGTCCGCAAAGCCGTCCAATAAATATTGCCGCTCGTTATTAGCGTTTTAATTCAGCGCCACGCCGGTAACTTAATCCCGCGAAATCGGAAAAACGTCACGCGCTCAGCTGCCCAACCCGTTCCCCTCGTTCGTTTTCGCAAGCGTATCCCGGCGCCCCCTTTGAATCCCTCGTCATATCCCCCGCGCATAGTCCGCCGTATCCGCCGTACAGTAGTATATTATTATACGGCTATCGTATACCGAGACTGGATATACCACTGCACCGCCCAAAGGAAGATCTCTGCCGATCGCCCGACTCTCGGCTGGCGAGAGGGAGGGGGAGAGGACGGAAAAATTCGAAACGATAAATAATAAAATAATACCGGCGTCATCGTTTGTAACTCGGCTGCAGAATCGAGCGTCGCGAAGCTCTATCGGCTAGTGCGGTATATCCTCTCGCTTTGGTCCGTCGTGATCAAGTATTGCCCCGAGTATCGCACAGCGTGGATGAAACAAAGAAGAAAGACACGAAAAAAAGCTGCGCTCCTATTGCGTATATATTTTTTAGAAAACAAAAAAAAAAAAAAACCAATGTGTACAAGTTAGACCCAACTATATATAAATATAAGTTTTTTTTCTCTCCATGGTGGATGGTTGGCCGTGGCGGGGGGGGGGGGGGGGGGGCAGCACTGACCTGGACAACCTCCTTTCTCGCATCCTGAACAATGGGACACACCGACGTTTTCGCCTGTTACTCGTCCCTCTCTTTTTCTTTTCGCACTCCGGTGTATAGTTTCGGAGTCCGCTCGGCTCTGAACAGGGTGAACGAGAAGGGGTGAGGATAGGCGGAGAGAACAGCGGCGTTTCGCCCGCCACCCTTCCCAACCAAAAATATCGTTCCCCGTAACAATGCAGCGAGGCGATAATACGAGCCGCGAAACCGACTACGGCGAGCTGGCGAACGAGAACCGCCGGCTTTATCGTGACCAGCGATTGGCCCTTCGGAGACTCGGCCGATATCCAGCTATTGGCATATTTCCGTCTTTCATTGTTCCATATGTTCCGCGTGCTATTCGCTGTGGAGCGGCTGACCACTGTACGAGGGGGGGGCGGGAAGGGGGATTTTTACTCTATATCGAACAGTGTTCCATAACTCGGCAGGATGTTCCAGGACCAAACCCAACCAGCCTCTACTTCTTCGCGAGGCGGGCTCAACGAGCTTTTCCTGATATACAACTACCACGGCTATCCACCACTTCTTGCGCACACGGTTGTGCCACGGGTGTGTTGAGGGTGGAAAATGTGGGCTGATAGAAAAATTCACCTCAGCGAGGATTCTTCTCGCGCAGGCCAGGAAACTGGGGGAAAAGTAGTTTACACCTCGATTTCTCGTTTCCTTTTGTTCGTTCGGTATTCTTTATTTTTCATTCCTTCCCACTCTCGCCGTCCGGCAAAACTATATTTTTCTCGCTCGGTAAAACCGCTGGTTGGTACAGAATCCGGCAAGCGGAAACGAGAATGAGAGCGGCGTGGCGGTGCGAGAGGGGGCGCGAAAAGTATATGTATATGGAGGAGGGGAGCGGCAGAACTGTGGGATCGAACCGCGAAACTTTTGTCCCCGGGGCGTTACGTGTACGGATTGACTTATGGATGGTGGGCTGTAATTAAAACGGTATCTACCTCGAAAACGTACGACTCATTCTCTCGTCCCGGACACCGCCGCTCGCTCTGTCGCGCGCACACGCAGGCACACACACACCGGAGAACACTGAGCCACTTCTGCATTGTACAGTTCGCTTTGTACGAAATGCGAAAAAACGTTTTTTTCCTAATTATTAAACGGAACGATTGTTGCCGATAATTTCCGACGTTTCATAAATTGAAACGAGAAACGATTTTTGTTAGAACAAAAAATCATTTCCGCGTCGAATATCGCTTGGAATTTCGTAATTGCAAAGAAAAAAATATCGGTACATAGGGTTACGGTACTCAACCGAGATATCGGAGATGCTTCTCCGAAGCAATTTTTTCATAGGGCAATAAATGTACAACCCATTGAACCCGGGAGAAAAGAATGTAAGCACCCGAGCTTTTTTCACAAAAAATAAAAATATCAAATACATACATCGCCTTATATCGTAAACGGTAATGCTCCAATATAAGACGGCGCTCGTGTGCTTTGTTTTTGTCATTCTAATTCGATTCCACAAAGGAGACATTTTTTTGTTGTTAATTATTAAACGAATTTTTCAAAAAAAAAAATATAGTTTCGCCTTCGTATCTACTTCGAATTTCGTAAATGCAAAAAAAAAATGAATATCGATACATAGGTTTACGGTAATCAACCGAGATATCGGAGATGTTTCTCCGAAGCAATTTTTCATACGGCAACAAATATCCGACCCATTAAATCCACCAGAAAAAGAAAATATAAGCGCTCGAGCTTTTTTCACAAGAAAAATATCACACACATATATCGCCTTACACCGTAAACGATAGTGCTCCAGTATAAGACCGCTATAAAACGGCCCTCGTGTGCTTTCTTTTTTTCTTTCTAATTCGATTCCACAAAGGACCTCACGTACCAATAACCGTCCCGAGTGAATTTCCTCGAGAGTCTCTGCCCAGGTAAACTAAATATAAGATAAGTATAATGTGTACGAACTATCTGTGTATACATACACATATGTACATCGGGCGTACGGTAGTTTTGTACTGAAATAACCGCGAAGAAATATCATCGGTCGTAGCAGGTGGGAAGGTGGAAACCCTCGCCCGGCAAAGCTAAAAGTCTTTTTCCCTTCGTCGTCTTCCCGCTACTTTCAGTGCGAGAGGAATTTCCTGAAGCTCATTGAAAGTGCAGAGGAATAAAAGTACGGTATAGAGACTCTTTTTACCCCTCTCCGTCCCACCCAACCCCCTCTCGTCTATGTGTGGGTGGATGCGATGCGCTATACGCGTGTACTTTACTTTTCCGATAGCGCACCGCAGTCCGTGGTATGGAATCTCGTTCTTCGAATCTCACTGTCTCGATATCCGAGGGGTGTTTCGCTTATATAAATTGCACTTACAAACAGTGCTTATGGAGGAGGATTCTATGCGGTGGAATCCCATACAAGTACAGCAGGTCGCGCCGACCGTAAGGGAGGCTTTCTATACCCGACCGGTTGAAGATAGTGTGCGATCGGGTTCGTCGAATCTTACCCTCTCTCGATTCCCGGAAAGGTGTTTCGTTTGCATAAACAGAGTGCGGTATAGAGAGGAGCCCGATAAGATAGAATCCAGGGAAGAGAGATCGAAAGGGTTCGGATAGAACTCGGAAGAGCTGCCGTTTGAGCGCGATGTTACAAAGCCTTGATCTGTTTGCCTTGCGGTAAGAGGTATTTCAATGCTCGCGCACTCGTGGCGAGCAACTTCGAATGTAATCTCCGATGGTAGCCACTCTCTTGGAGCGCTATGGATAGTGTAAGGATCGCTTTACGTTAATGTCGGTGCCGTCGGATGGTCTTGACTGGAGAGAGAGTGAAGCATCGCTGAGTGGTTCATAAGATAGCGTTGCCTTCACTCCTCTTAGCTCACGCCGAGATCGACTTAACGGGCCGATGCGTAGCGGGGAAAACAGGGGAGTAAGTAGTACAGTGCCGAATTGGTCAGACAGCGGAATTTTTTGCATGATTGTATCGAGAGGCCTGTGGGGCTTGGGTGACTGGAATCAATGTCTATTGATTGATTGAATCAACGTTTGGATGTCGATGGATGCAGACTGTTCGTTTTTAAAATTGTACTGAAGCGGTCTGTATGAAAAAGTCGTTACATTTTTTAAATATTACTAGGGACAATTACGCGCACTGCCGCGCGCGAGCGGAAATTTGTTAGCGCTGCAGCGCTCCGTTTGCCCAAGATCTCTAAATTAGTAATTTGATAAGGAAACTACGGATAAGGGATAAGGGATCATCTGTCCATCGATCTACTGAACTTGCGAATTGAAAGGTCACCCATCTAACTACCGAACTCTCGATTTGAACGATCACCTATCCATTTACTGAACTCTCGATTTGAACATTCAGCCATGCAACTACCATTTTGAAAGTGGAAAAACAAGAAGGGGGTATCCTTACAATTTTTCGACAAAAATGGTATTTTTTCAAAAAATTTTTTTAGAATTTTTTTGTTAATGAAATCGGTTGGTAAATATGCCACTTGAAAACAATGGCGAAGGTTTTAATTCGATATCTCGAAATTTTTTGAAAAAAAGTGCCGTTTCGCAAAATTTAACATAGGATTCCCTATGCTGAAAATGGTCAATTTTTAAAATTTCGAAAAAAATACAAGTTGCATGTGTTTTGAGCCGGAAATGGGCCACTTGAAGCCAATGGAGGTGGTAAAAAATCGATATCTCGAAAAAAAAAATTTGGCCATTTTGAAAGTGGAAAAATGAGAAGGGGGTATCCTTACAATTTTTCGACAAAAATGGTATTTTTTCAAAAAATTTTTTTTGAATTTTTTTGTTAATGAAATCGGTTGGTAAATATGCCACTTGAAAACAATGGCGAAGGTTTTAATTCGATATCTCGAAATTTTTTGAAAAAAAGTGCCGTTTCGCAAAATTTAACATAGGATTCCCTATGCTGAAAATGGTCAATTTTTAAAATTTCGAAAAAAATACAAGTTGCATGTGTTTTGAGCCGGAAATGGGCCACTTGAAGCCAATGGAGGTGGTAAAAAATCGATATCTCGAAAAAAAAAATTTGGCCATTTTGAAAGTGGAAAAATGAGAAGGGGGTATCCTTACAATTTTTCGACAAAAATGGTATTTTTTCAAAAAATTTTTTTAGAATTTTTTTGTTAATCAAATCGGTTGGTAAATATGCCACTTGAAAACAATGGCGAAGGTTTTAATTCGATATCTCGAAATTTTTTGAAAAAAAATGCCGTTTCGCAAAATTTAACATAGGATTCCCTATGCTGAAAATGGTCAATTTTTAAAATTTCGAAAAAAATACAAGTTGCATGTGTTTTGAGCCGGAAATGGGCCACTTGAAGCCAATGGAGGTGGTAAAAAATCGATATCTCGAAAAAAAAAATTTGGCCATTTTGAAAGTGGAAAAATGAGAAGGGGGTATCCTTACAATTTTTCGACAAAAATTGTATTTTTTCAAAAAATTTTTTTAGCATTTTTTTGTTAATGAAATCGGTTGGTAAATATGCCACTTGAAAACAATGGCGAAGGTTTTAATTCGATATCTCGAAATTGTTTGAAAAAAAGTGCCGTTTCGCAAAATTTAACATAGGATTCCCTATGCTGAAAATGGTCAAATTTTAAAATTTCGAAAAAAATACAAGTTGCATGTGTTTTGAGCCGGAAATGGGTCACTTGAAGCCAATGGAGGTGGTAAAAAATCGATATCTCGAAAAAAAAATTTGGCCATTTTGAAAGTGGAAAAATGAGAAGGGGGTATCCTTACAACTTTTCGACAAAAATTGTATTTTTTCAAAAAATTTTTTTAGAATTTTTTTGTTAATGAAATCGGTTGGTAAATATGCCACTTGAAAACAATGGCGAAGGTTTTAATTCGATATCTCGAAATTTTTTGAAAAAAAGTGCCGTTTCGCAAAATTTAACATAGGATTCCCTATGCTGAAAATGGTCCATTTTTTAAATTTCGAAAAAAATACAAGTTGCATGTGTTTTGAGCCGGAAATGGGCCACTTGAAGCCAATGGAGGTGGTAAAAAATCGATATCTCGAAAAAAAAAATTTGGCCATTTTGAAAGTGGAAAAATGAGAAGGGGGTATCCTTACAATTTTTCGACAAAAATTGTATTTTTTCAAAAAATTTTTTTAGAATTTTTTTGTTAATGAAATCGGTTGGTAAATATGCCACTTGAAAACAATGGCGAAGGTTTTAATTCGATATCTCGAAATTTTTTGAAAAAAAGTGCCGTTTCGCAAAATTTAACATAGGATTCCCTATGCTGAAAATGGTCAATTTTTAAAATTTCGAAAAAAATACAAGTTGCATGTGTTTTGAGCCGGAAATGGGCCACTTGAAGCCAATGGAGGTGGTAAAAAATCGATATCTCGAAAAAAAAAATTTGGCCATTTTGAAAGTGGAAAAATGAGAAGGGGGTATCCTTACAATTTTTCGACAAAAATGGTATTTTTTCAAAAAATTTTTTTAGAATTTATTTGTTAATCAAATCGGTTGGTAAATATGCCACTTGAAAACAATGGCGAAGGTTTTAATTCGATATCTCGAAATTTTTTGAAAAAAAGTGCCGTTTCGCAAAATTTAACATAGGATTCCCTATGCTGAAAATGGTCAATTTTTAAAATTTCGAAAAAAATACAAGTTGCATGTGTTTTGAGCCGGAAATGGGCCACTTGAAGCCAATGGAGGTGGTAAAAAATCGATATCTCGAAAAAAAAAATTTGGCCATTTTGAAAGTGGAAAAATGAGAAGGGGGTATCCTTACAATTTTTCGACAAAAATTGTATTTTTTCAAAAAATTTTTTTAGAATTTTTTTGTTAATGAAATCGGTTGGTAAATATGCCACTTAAAAACAATGGCGAAGGTTTTAATTCGATATCTCGAAATTTTTTGAAAAAAAGTGCCGTTTCGCAAAATTTAACATAGGATTCCCTATGCTGAAAATGGTCAATTTTTAAAATTTCGAAAAAAATACAAGTTGCATGTGTTTTGAGCCGGAAATGGGCCACTTGAAGCCAATGGAGGTGGTAAAAAATCGATATCTCGAAAAAAAAAATTTGGCCATTTTGAAAGTGAAAAAATGAGAAGGGGGTATCCTTACAATTTTTCGACAAAAATTGTATTTTTTCAAAAAATTTTTTTAGAATTTTTTTGTTAATGAAATCGGTTGGTAAATATGCCACTTGAAAACAATGGCGAAGGTTTTAATTCGATATCTCGAAATTTTTTGAAAAAAAGTGCCGTTTCGCAAAATTTAACATAGGATTCCCTATGCTGAAAATGGTCAATTTTTAAAATTTCGAAAAAAATACAAGTTGCATGTGTTTTGAGCCGGAAATGGGCCACTTGAAGCCAATGGAGGTGGTAAAAAATCGATATCTCGAAAAAAAAAATTTGGCCATTTTGAAAGTGGAAAAATGAGAAGGGGGTATCCTTACAATTTTTCGACAAAAATTGTATTTTTTCAAAAAATTTTTTTAGAATTTTTTTGTTAATGAAATCGGTTGGTAAATATGCCACTTAAAAACAATGGCGAAGGTTTTAATTCGATATCTCGAAATTTTTTGAAAAAAAGTGCCGTTTCGCAAAATTTAACATAGGATTCCCTATGCTGAAAATGGTCAATTTTTAAAATTTCGAAAAAAATACAAGTTGCATGTGTTTTGAGCCGGAAATGGGCCACTTGAAGCCAATGGAGGTGGTAAAAAATCGATATCTCGAAAAAAAAAATTTGGCCATTTTGAAAGTGAAAAAATGAGAAGGGGGTATCCTTACAATTTTTCGACAAAAATTGTATTTTTTCAAAAAATTTTTTTAGAATTTTTTTGTTAATGAAATCGGTTGGTAAATATGCCACTTGAAAACAATGGCGAAGGTTTTAATTCGATATCTCGAAATTTTTTGAAAAAAAGTGCCGTTTCGCAAAATTTAACATAGGATTCCCTATGCTGAAAATGGTCAATTTTTAAAATTTCGAAAAAAATACAAGTTGCATGTGTTTTGAGCCGGAAATGGGCCACTTGAAGCCAATGGAGGTGGTAAAAAATCGATATCTCGAAAAAAAAAATTTGGCCATTTTGAAAGTGGAAAAATGAGAAGGGGGTATCCTTACAATTTTTCGACAAAAATTGTATTTTTTCAAAAAATTTTTTTAGAATTTTTTTGTTAATGAAATCGGTTGGTAAATATGCCACTTGAAAACAATGGCGAAGGTTTTAATTCGATATCTCGAAATTTTTTGAAAAAAAGTGCCGTTTCGCAAAATTTAACATAGGATTCCCTATGCTGAAAATGGTCAATTTTTAAAATTTCGAAAAAAATACAAGTTGCATGTGTTTTGAGCCGGAAATGGGCCACTTGAAGCCAATGGAGGTGGTAAAAAATCGATATCTCGAAAAAAAAAATTTGGCCATTTTGAAAGTGGAAAAATGAGAAGGGGGTATCCTTACAATTTTTCGACAAAAATGGTATTTTTTCAAAAAATTTTTTTAGAATTTATTTGTTAATCAAATCGGTTGGTAAATATGCCACTTGAAAACAATGGCGAAGGTTTTAATTCGATATCTCGAAATTTTTTGAAAAAAAGTGCCGTTTCGCAAAATTTAACATAGGATTCCCTATGCTGAAAATGGTCAATTTTTAAAATTTCGAAAAAAATACAAGTTGCATGTGTTTTGAGCCGGAAATGGGCCACTTGAAGCCAATGGAGGTGGTAAAAAATCGATATCTCGAAAAAAAAAATTTGGCCATTTTGAAAGTGGAAAAATGAGAAGGGGGTATCCTTACAATTTTTCGACAAAAATTGTATTTTTTCAAAAAATTTTTTTAGAATTTTTTTGTTAATGAAATCGGTTGGTAAATATGCCACTTAAAAACAATGGCGAAGGTTTTAATTCGATATCTCGAAATTTTTTGAAAAAAAGTGCCGTTTCGCAAAATTTAACATAGGATTCCCTATGCTGAAAATGGTCAATTTTTAAAATTTCGAAAAAAATACAAGTTGCATGTGTTTTGAGCCGGAAATGGGCCACTTGAAGCCAATGGAGGTGGTAAAAAATCGATATCTCGAAAAAAAAAATTTGGCCATTTTGAAAGTGAAAAAATGAGAAGGGGGTATCCTTACAATTTTTCGACAAAAATTGTATTTTTTCAAAAAATTTTTTTAGAATTTTTTTGTTAATGAAATCGGTTGGTAAATATGCCACTTGAAAACAATGGCGAAGGTTTTAATTCGATATCTCGAAATTTTTTGAAAAAAAGTGCCGTTTCGCAAAATTTAACATAGGATTCCCTATGCTGAAAATGGTCAATTTTTAAAATTTCGAAAAAAATACAAGTTGCATGTGTTTTGAGCCGGAAATGGGCCACTTGAAGCCAATGGAGGTGGTAAAAAATCGATATCTCGAAAAAAAAAATTTGGCCATTTTGAAAGTGGAAAAATGAGAAGGGGGTATCCTTACAATTTTTCGACAAAAATTGTATTTTTTCAAAAAATTTTTTTAGAATTTTTTTGTTAATGAAATCGGTTGGTAAATATGCCACTTAAAAACAATGGCGAAGGTTTTAATTCGATATCTCGAAATTTTTTGAAAAAAAGTGCCGTTTCGCAAAATTTAACATAGGATTCCCTATGCTGAAAATGGTCAATTTTTAAAATTTCGAAAAAAATACAAGTTGCATGTGTTTTGAGCCGGAAATGGGCCACTTGAAGCCAATGGAGGTGGTAAAAAATCGATATCTCGAAAAAAAAAATTTGGCCATTTTGAAAGTGAAAAAATGAGAAGGGGGTATCCTTACAATTTTTCGACAAAAATTGTATTTTTTCAAAAAATTTTTTTAGAATTTTTTTGTTAATGAAATCGGTTGGTAAATATGCCACTTGAAAACAATGGCGAAGGTTTTAATTCGATATCTCGAAATTTTTTGAAAAAAAGTGCCGTTTCGCAAAATTTAACATAGGATTCCCTATGCTGAAAATGGTCAATTTTTAAAATTTCGAAAAAAATACAAGTTGCATGTGTTTTGAGCCGGAAATGGGCCACTTGAAGCCAATGGAGGTGGTAAAAAATCGATATCTCGAAAAAAAAAATTTGGCCATTTTGAAAGTGGAAAAATGAGAAGGGGGTATCCTTACAATTTTTCGACAAAAATTGTATTTTTTCAAAAAATTTTTTTAGAATTTTTTTGTTAATGAAATCGGTTGGTAAATATGCCACTTGAAAACAATGGCGAAGGTTTTAATTCGATATCTCGAAATTTTTTGAAAAAAAGTGCCGTTTCGCAAAATTTAACATAGGATTCCCTATGCTGAAAATGGTCAATTTTTTAAATTTCGAAAAAAATACAAGTTGCATGTGTTTTGAGCCGGAAATGGGCCACTTGAAGCCAATGGAGGTGGTAAAAAATCGATAAGGATGGCAACCTTGCTCCAGCCTCGGGTAAGTTTTTGAAAAAATCTTTAACAAGTGCTAACTTTGAAAAATAAATTTTGGTTCGAGAAGCGTTAGATGTATTTTGCAGTTTTGCAAAGCTCGCTAACTGTGGATAGAAGAAATCCCATTCTTTTTAGTTGACTGCGTCACGAAAGGTAAGCCTCTTGCGCAAAGGTTAAAGGGTGAACCACTCTACCGTTTGGCCTAGTAATAGCAGCAGAGTGGACGAGTTTCTCTTTACCCCACCCGGCCGGCATCCTCCTTTGCTCGCTCTCAAAGTCTCGATTTGCCAGGGATGAACCGAGATTCGAGTGGAGCTCCGAGTCTCCCGAAGGAAACTGGGGACCGACGGGACACATGCTGAGCGACGTCGGATTTCTATCTCAAAGTCCATCGAAATCTCATCCTTTCAGGCCTTCCAGCGCCAAGCGGTCCGCGCTTAATATACCCTTCAGCTTTCAGCCTGTGCAAGCCCCAGCGAGACAGCAAAGGATGGGCTACTGTTACGTAGATGCATTCACATACAAACGGTAAAAGAACAAAAGTACGAGGTTCCGTTCAACGATATGTACGCCTGCTACATCCTCCACTCAGTTTTCCTCGCTTTCGTTCTCGTTTACCCGGTGATACACCGAACAGTGCCTGCAGAGGTCGACGACGGAAGGTCCCGGATTGCCAGATATTCGGATCATACTCGAAACACAAATACGTCGCTTCCGGTGAAAAATCAAGATTTTCAAACCGGAAGCGACGTTTTCTCGTATGACGTCAAGATTGACACCTTTCCCGACCAGTTAGTCGTCTTTCGTTTCTCAAGGTAGAATTTTAAGACCGTAGTTTGAACTTAAGATCGAGCCCCAGCTCGAACTAAAGTCTGAACTCAAATACGTCGCTTCCGGTAAAACCTCAAGATTTAAAAAACGGAAGTGACGTTTTCCCGTATAACGTCAAATCTCACACCTTTCCCGATCGGCGAGTCGTCGTTCGTCTCTCAGGATCGTCCCGGTTTTCTTAGCATTCGCGAAATCGAGTATTCGAGTGTGTGACCGCGAGCGGAACAGGTTTTTCGAAGTGATATTCATAGAGCGCGAAAAATCGAGAACAAAGTGACAAGAGAAGCGAGGGACCGTAGGCAAACGGAGATGGTAGAAAAGTGGTTTCCTGCGGGAGCCGCAACTCGCTTTGGCTTTCCCAATTCGCACTCTATTTCTCACTTGATGTCCGACACCGTTAGACGCGACGACAAGATCGCGTCGTCCCTGTCGTTCTTTTACCTTCGGCCAAATTCTATTTGCCCGCGAACAAAGAACTCGACCGGAGAGTCTCGTCTCTTCGCGGGACCGAGCCGTTCGGACCCATCTCCCTTTATCAAATCAAAACCAGCGAACGGAGGCGGTGAACACGCGCGAGAACTACTTTTATATGCTTCAACGCTGTACCGCCACCGAGAATAGGTTTGGCGACGGCAGCCGTAGAGAGCCCCGGGACGAAATCTCCAGGGATGATATCGATCGAACCTACGACACGCGTTTGCTCCGACGAATTGATTTTTTTTTTTTTTTTTTCATGGACCGAAAGATTCTGGTAAATGTTAGACGTGTAGACGAGCGTCCCGCTGTAGCGTACACTGACTCCAGTGACAATCGTGTTCCGCGCAAAGTTTCGATTTTCAAGAGATCGGGGGGAATCCGCGTCGGCTAATCGCGGTCTTCGATAATCGCGACGATCAACGAAATCTCGAGTCGGCGAATCTTTTCGTTGAGACTCCTCTCGCCCCTTGTTCTTTCCGGTAAATTGTAGACGTCTATACAAATGCGACGCGCTACGACGTACGCCGATCAACGATAATCGTGTTCCGTGCAAAGTTTCGATTTTCAAGCGGATGAGGGAATTGGCGTCGGCTAATCGCGGTCTTCGATAATCGCGACGATCAACGAAATCTCGAGTCGCCGAGTCTTTCCGTGAGGACTCCTTTCATCCCCTGTCTGTTCTGTCTGGGTTCTCCTTCGATCGATCTTTCCTCGCTCATAGATTCATGAAAAATCGTTTCATTGCATTTGCCACGAAATGAACCGGGAACGTGTTCAAATCTTCTCCTATTTGCACTACTGACGCGCAAGGCCATACATAAATGTGTTCTGGTAAAACGGTTGTTAAGTACGAGAGAAATCCGTGAAAATTTTTCATCACTCCATCCACTCGAAAAGCTCTCATGACGACATCGCAGATTTATACCGTACGCTCTAATTACGAGTATTTTTTAATGGTATATCGACGATGCTCGGCCTCGGAAATGTTCTAAAAAAAATTAACTAGTGCCGAGCCGAAGTTTCGATTTTGGATCGATTGGGTGAATTCGCGTCTCCCAATCGCGACGATCAACGAAATCTCGAGACGCCGAATCTTTCCGCTGGGACTCCTCGTTCGATCTCTCCTCGCTCATAGATCCATAAAAACCATTTCATCATATTTCCGCCACGAAAACGAATGTGCTCGTGACCACCGTCACGACCATAACCGCACCCAGAAAAAAATTTATTTGACGGCCACCGTTTATTAATATCAAGTAAAATATTCATTTGATTTAAATAAATATTTATTTCATTTAAGTAACTGTTTACTTAATTTAAATAAATGTTTATTTAAATCAAATAAATATTTTACTTGATCTTAATAAACGGTGGCCGTCAAATAAATTTTTTTTTCTGGGTGCGCGAACGTTTTCAGGCCCTTTCCTATTTGCACTCGCGGCGCCCAAGGCTATACGTAAATGTGTACTGGCAAAATTTAGCGGCCCGGTCACGCGAACGACCGACAACCGCTTGTTAAATACGAGAGGGAACCCCCCCGCAAAAATTATTCGTCGCTCCACCCTCCGGCAACGCGATGCACGGTTCGCCTCCCGAAATCTCTTGACGAAATCGCGGGTTTATACTGTACGCTCCTATTAAGGGTACGTAACGTGTTTCAGCGGCGCGCGTGACCCTGCAAACCGGGCTCGTACAATGCATCGTTCAGCATGGTTCGGAGTGACGTGCGGACGAAACTTTCATGCTCGAGTTTAGCTTAAATCTGCCGGCACACAAGTTTCCCTCGCGACCCGATCGTGTTCTCGTATCGCACGGATATAACCAACACCGTCGCTCATACTTTCCGACCAACTCTTTTCTTCACTCTTTCTTTACGAGATTTTAATTTATGTTAATTTATAAGGTCCCGACGACGACGACGACGTCGACGCTCTGAAAGTTCTTCTTCTCGGAGAATGTGGACGCCGGCGGGCAGCGGGGCTTATACACTGCCGTAGACGCCGTCGTAAATTAAGATCCATTCGACCTACCGGCTCTATCTTGCCCGCTCGCCGCACCGTTAACTCTTCTGGACGACGGGTAGAGAAGCTTGGTGAATATTAGAATACGGAATACGTCCTGGTCATAAATCGTGTTGGCCCCACCAGTGAAAAACAATGACCACCGGTGTAGGATCCGAAAAAGGGTTGTTGGGGGAGAAGGAGCGTGCCCAACTACCGCTGGCGAATCTTTCGGGTTTGACGCCGTATTTATTTGCATCTTATCGCGATGCAGGCTGGAACAATTTAGGGGATCAGCGAGGCATTGTGTGTCGCACCTCTTCACGTTCGTTCGTAAATTCGTAGTCATCTGGAATTAAGTCTCGTACGTCAAGATCGAACTACAGTTGTGAATGGTCACATTTGGTACGTTACTCAACCAATTGTCCGAAACTTTCCGTACTCCAATTCATGTAGGTTAGAACAATTTAGGGGACATCAGCGGGGTATTGTGTCGTTTCTCTTCACGTTCGTTCGTAAATTCGTAGTCATTTGGAATTAAGTCTCGTACGTCAAGTTCGAACTAGAGTTGCGAATGGTCACATTCGATACGTTACTCAACCAATTATCCTAAATTTTCGATACCCCAATTAATTATTTTGTCGTTCTCGTGAGGGGTGTGCACTGGTACGATATAGATTTTATCCAGCCCGCAGCTAGTAAAACCTATACCTATATCCTTGTACTGCGTCGGCCCCTTCCACTTCGATAATTCTGGTATATTAGGGTATAACCCGCTCCCGCTTGTCCGCACGCAGCAGTATCGCCGCCAAACATTTTCGAACTAATTATCACCCAACTATGTGCCGTTGTCAAGGTAATTACCAAATTACCACGGTCAAACAACGTTGAATTATGACAATGCGCGGCGCGTCACGCCGTGTTTGTACGAGGTTGTTGCATCATAAGTGTTCAATCCCGGTGATTAAGTTTAAGGTGCGCCAGTCTCTCCGTCCAGCCGTCTCTTGCAAAACAAAAAAAATCGCCTTTATCGGATTCTTCCCACCCACTCGAAATACCCACGCGATTATCGCAGAAAGACTGATTTTGTTCTGTTCGAAGAGACTTCAAGGAAGGAAAGCTTTCGAAATCTTTCGATGACCGCCCACTCTGGCTTTAACAGAAAATGGTATTCTCTTTCCTCTAATTAATCTACCTAATTATCACCCGACGATGTACCGTTGTCAAGGTAATTACCAAATTACCATAGTTAGGGGAGACCGGCCCAAATTGGCACAGCGGGGCAAAACGGGACAGTGAGAGCAAGACTCAATTTTCCAATAATTTTTGGATGCCCCATTTTGTCCCAACGATAAATCCGGATTTTCAAACCCGTTTTGCCCCACGTTCCACCATCGCCACCATCCCAAAGTTATTGGAGAATTGCGATTTGTCTCATTATCCCGTTTTGCCCCGGTGTGCCATTTTGCCCCGCTCTCCCCTAAGCAACGTTGCATTTTGACAATGGCGATGCGTCACGCGTTCATCCAGACTTGTCGAATTATAAGTGTTCAATCTCGGTGATTGAGTTAAGTTGCGTTCGCGCCCCGGTCTGTACGTGAGTCCATTCCGTCCGTCTCTTGCGAAGCAAACCAAAAAGTTGCCCATATCGGATATTATATTCTGACCGAAAGATTCCGCTTCTCCGAAATGCTCACTCGATTACCACAGAACCACGGATTCTGTTCGAGCAGAGTTCAAGGGAGGATCTCGCTGTATAGCTTCCTTTCGAAACCTCTCGATAACCGCTCACTCCGGCCATAACAAAAAATAGTAACCTCTCTCCACTCATCGCCCCCAATTTTCCTTTCGCTCTTTTACTTTCATTTCTCAATTCTATTTCGTTCTTTTCACCGTCGCTTCGTCGTCGCGAAAACACTCGGCATCCGCGAACGGTAGACGTGCTTGGTTTTTCATCGGTCGTACGTGACGCTGTATCCCATCGAACGGTATTTTTCCCCTTTGCCTCGCTCGTTTCTGCCACCGCGCTGGCGAGTCATTTGGTGAATGAAATTTTTGGGATTTTCAACGAACAAGCGAGCTTTTCGTAAAACACCGGTAATTCGGCGGTATAGTTTACTCGGTTAACTCGGATAAGGATTCCACGAACGTGGCTATGTGGAATCGACGAATATTCTCTCGGCATACGGTTTCCCACCGGGGGAAGATATCCCTCGGGAAAATACGTCGAACGCGATAGAAACGCGGGAGAGAAAATATAACGTGCAGGATGTTCGAGGTGTACTCCGAGGTAGGTACCGAAAAATCTGGTTATTTCGCCAGCGTCTCGTGTTTCTATGACTGAACGCGAATTTATCCGCGAACCGGCGGATATTGAGCAAACACGGAAAATTCGCGTGAATGCTCTTCCACACACTTTGGCGAACTTTGTAGTCCAAGTAATCGATAGGGGATCCGTCATAATTTACCACCGAACGAAAACGTAAACTAAGACTCGCTCGTGAAGAGCCAAGTCTAGTCAATTTCGACTTCCCGAACAACGTACTTGTGCTTCACTCGTTGTGGCGAGCAATGTAAAGAATTTTGCTTTCGGCACTCCAACGGTGAAGAGCGCTGGAGAATTTCAGAGGAACCTTTAATTAAAATTTATTTTTCAATTAAGTTTCAATATCCCGACCGCATTTTCCGAATGGAGGAACTGCCTCGAAATTGCCACCGACGAAGGCCCATTAGGGAAGCATTCACGGCTATCGCGGAGTTTTTTTCCACGATTCCCATTGAAAGGACGATGACAGTTAAATCCGGTACTTTGCAGTCAAAGGACCTTTCAACTAGCTCGTTATACCTCGGTCCATTTGCCTCTTTCCCGTTGCTGAATGAGCCCTGTTTAATCCCACGATCCCGCTCCAGCACACATCCCGAGTGCGAACATACACCGGTCACGCAGCGGGGTGCGAGAGGACCGGACGGAAAATTAATCATATTTAACAAGGGAAGGGGGAGGGGAGGAGGAGGTCTCGAGGCGACCTTTACCCAGGCGCACTGGTCAGACGAAGGGCGCGACAGAAGAGTGCGCCCGTTACGCGGCCCTTCATGAATAATGCACGGTGATTCGCGGCCGTTCAATTTATGCCTTGTGGAAACAGGCGGGAGAGAGTGAGCTTGCGAACAGGCCGGCGTTTATGGCGAAGGTGGGGGCGGGGGTGCGAGCGAAACTATACACTCGGTACCTCTCGATTCGTGCCGCCCGAGGACCGGGCGGCATCGATCTTGCACGGAGGTGAGGGAGACGAGGGCGAGTGGAGAACGCGGCAGAGCGTGGCGCTACAGGAACGAGAGGACAGAGAGACGGTCGTGGGCGCCGAACTCCAGGGTGCACACACGGGATCCCTTGGAAGCGATCCATCAAGTTAAAGGGTCACGGCCGATCGGATGCCCTCCGCGGGAGCGTCTCGACGCGGGCCTTCGTGTGACGTGCCTGGAGTCAGCGAGTTACGAGTCAATTTCTGGCGAACGTTCGGCTACCGGCTCCTCGCGTGGATATAGCTGTTTCTGTACATACAGCTGTTCCATACATAGTGGGTGCGACGTAGTAACGGACGTAACGCTGCACACCCGCTTTAACCGGGTGTCATGACGGCGAACAATTTTTGCACCGCCGATCTGCCGCAAGCCTTTGGGACAAATTGCCATTTCCGGCGCATGAGGCATCCGACTCGTCGGAGCCCAAACCTCGTTGCCTTCTTCCAGTTAAGGTGACCATGTCGATCTTTATATTAGATTTTTTCCCTTCTTTTCCGTTCGATCGGTGAATACTCCGGGTACCTTCATGAAATTTTCATGATTTTTATTTTTTTTGGATCTTCGGCTCTCGTCATGGTGCCAACGCTGCTCGCGCCATTGAAAACGCTCACCCGATATAGGGCGTAGGGATGAAGCATATAGCCGGTATATAGAGTTACTAATACTATGGGAAGATTAACGCGACTCTGGGACGCGGTTGGTTGACTGAGCGAGCGTGATAGCGAAAAAGGAAGAGCTCCGTCCGCGTGGACCGGCGAGTGTCACGAATGATCGAACACCTCGTGATGCGACCCGGGACCTTTCTAGTCTATATACTCTTTCCAAAGCGTCCCTCGATCTCCGGCTTTTAATACCGTGCCAACGGCAACACTGGCGTCGGCAATAGATGTACCTCACTTTAGCTCTCTCATGATCCAAACGCACGAATCGTATCGGTGTGAAAAGCTTAAGGGGGGGATGCGCATGTGGTAGTGTCTGAGACGTACGTGAAATTGCGGGATTCGCCGAGGCCATACAGGCGCGCAGTGCATTGAAGTGGGGAGAACGGTAGGATCATGAGAGCATTAAAGATGTTCAAATGGACGCCAATGGCGAAGCGATTATTAAAGTGGAAGCGTTTTGTAGATACAAAATAAAAAAAATCTTTGTCGCTGATACATTGTTGTCGAATCAGTTAGTGGTGAAGATGTCATTCGAGAACGTGATGGATCAGCCTGCAGAGGTGAGAAATATGATGCATCACATTCATTTTAATGTATTCGGAGACCTTTAGCCACAGTCTTTGACACCCGACGTCACCTACGGTGTTGTCGAACGACACTTAAAGCTGGGCGGGTGACGAGCGAAAGCGTAATTTGATTTTTTCGTGCTTGACGGAGTTTTTTGATCGGTTACATGGTTTTTCGATTGATGTTTGAACGGCGAATAGTATAGAAGAAGTTTATTTATTGATTCAGAATTTTTATAAATTTCAATTCTACTACCAAGATAAAATAACCGGACGCAATGAACTAAACATACAAATAAGAAAATAAACCAAAGTAGCAAAAATAGCAAAGTAATAATAAAAAATTAATAAACTGACGCACATAAATCGCGTATAAGCGAGAGAGCGTGTGAACATCGCGGGAGACGGTGCTGACTTCGATTTCTCTTAGCAGAATCGAGCGTCGTAAATTTATAACATGATTTCGGAACATACGACATTGACACGACGTTGATTTATAATGACAACTATGGGATTTTCACGAATCAATCCGACTGCTGCAATCGGATTTTAACTGACCGACAATCGCCGAAATTTCCAACGCATTAACGTATCGGTCAACATTGATTGATCGTAAAATGCGTCGAGTCGCAATGTCGAAGAGATGAATCAACGGCTAATGTCTGAAGCGACGTTCTCGATATCAAAAGAAAAGGATTTATCTTCCGAAGATCTGCCGAATGAAAATAAAAATCACTCACCACTTTGTCACCCAAATTTCTGACCCTGCACGGCAGATAAACTGTCTGTCCAACGAATGCCGTGACGTTCGGTGCGGTCTGCTCGAAGATCGGCAAATCGGGATCGCCGACCTCGGTTCTTCCGTCGACATGCTGGGACTGGTCCCTCGACACTTCGGGAACTTGAAATGGCGCTGAAAACAGAGAATGTAAGAAAATTATATTAAAAATTCTTCCGAAGGGAATTACATAAATTTTCTTTCCAATTTTTTTTTTTTTTCCATTTTTTTAATCCTCACTCCATCCGAACAAATCGGCACACGTCAGAATAGCGAGCGCGAACGCTTCGAATCTTCGGCGAATTGGAAATAAAATTATATGATTTAATATAGCTTGACGGGGATGCCGGTTGCAGCAGCGGCCCGGCGACGCGCGCCCGTTCGTCCCAGCAGAGACATCGATCATCGTCACAGTTAACGACGACGTCCGCGACGTCGAGAGCGAGAAGACGCTCCGAAGATCTCGGGGCATCACGGACCGGCTACCGGCTCGGGCGAAATACCGTCGGAGAGCATAATAATGTCCAAAGAAAATAAAAAAAAATTGTTTTTCACCTGCCCATGAAAACTAATCTCGTCCGTGCAGCTTCTCCACCGCCGCTCGGTCATCCCTCATTACGCATCGCGTCTAAAACGAAATTGCATGCGGAACGAAGCCGCATCCTCCGTCCGCAGCGGTGAGGCAATGTTAAAATCACTTTTTACCGAGCGTTTCATGAATTACCTATGCAAAATTACAAAGTGTGCACGCGCAAAAAAAATAAATAAAAAAGATTCCCCGAAAGCAGCAAAAAAGTTGCTGAATATGTGTGTGTGTGTGTTTTACGTGGTGGACGTAAAAAAGGGCTGACTCTTTGCAGCCACGTAGGCATATTGCGTCATGGATTTACATACATAAAAAATTCCCTTACACGGAAAGAAAGGGAGACACATCGGTGCAATTGCGTATAGCTCACGAAGTGCATAGCTGAAATTTAACCGAGGGCAAAAAAAAAACGAATCAACCCCCCACATACACAAATACATAAATACAAGCCGCAGAAGTCTCTTCCACCGCTCGTCCATTTATTTCATACATGCACAGTGGTCCGTGCGCGAAGTAATCCAGCAGCGTTGCAGATGTGTGCGGCACAGTACATAACATATCCAACCATGTTGGTTATCTACGTGTATCGGAGAGAGAGAGTTGCCTGTACATGGTCCAGGACCGCGAGAAATAAATTCCAGTTCGGTTAACAAGTAACGAGGCGTACCCCGAGTAGTTTCATTTGAACTCAGCTGAGCCACTTCTTCCCTCGTAAATCCCCGATGCCGTGGGCGTCGGTGGTGGCTGTTGGTGCCGTCGGGACATCTACCACGGGGAGGCGCGTCGTCGGGACTCTCGGTCCCTCCATCTCGTTTCCAACCCTCGTCCCCCCTCTCCCTATTTCTCCACCGTGCGCAGTAAAAAAATTCGGGAGGGAGGTCCAGGTGAGTTTGTACTCTGTCGTGACACACGAACCCACCGCCCTTCTTCTGGCGGTGAAAAAAAAAAATGGCCCTCTTCAGCTTCACCCCACCGGCTCGAACGTCAACACCCACGCTTTCAGCTTCCAGGATTATAAAATAAACTAGCCGTTAATCTTACGTTTCGCTGGATCCGCGACGATTCGCGGTCTACCACCCGACTAAAACCGACCCGTGAGCCACCGCCCTGGACGAGCCAACCCGGGGGAGCCGGGACGCGGCGACCCCTCACACCCTACGGCCTCCGCGGCCACCGCTGCTGCTTCCTCTTCAAAACAATGAGGACGAAGTTTACAGTCGCGCGGCGAGAGAGGCGATGAGGGGGCAAGGGGCGACGAGAAGGATAGGCGAAAGAGCCGCGAGAGGTAGAGAATCATATATTTTAACCGCGGGCTCCCTCGTCCTCCTCATAAAGTGCGGTTAAACTATACCAGTCGACGTCCACGATATATTGTATATACCGTGCTTATATACATTTATATATATAAAACCTCGGTCAGGGGATACACGCTCCGCGAGACGATGATTTGTGACAGTGATGACTCAGCTTTCGTTTCGTCCGATTCACCGTGCCGTCCGATTTTCGCATGGCTATTGTGTCATCGACACGCGGCTGTTACGGAAATACACGTGGGATATTTTTAATGATGCTCGATTCGCAGAATTGGTGAATTAAAAAAAAAAAAATGTTTCGACGTCCATTAGCGTTTGGACGTTATCCAGTTGCTTCCGAGAATTTTTTTTAATTTTACGAATCGAGGATCGACTGAAACGTTCGATAGGTTTCGAGACGTGAACGCTGTTCCGGGATTTTTCGCTTCGAGAAAAAATCTTCCCCGGAAAAAAAATGTATATTTATGGCACTTTAATTGGAACCGCGCTTCGCCGAGGCTCGGGGAACGGCGAGGGGACCGAAAACACGCGCGTTCCTGGGTTAGAAAAGACTCTTCCCGAGGCCCGTTTACGCGAGCGCTTCTAGGTCGAGAGCATGGAAAGAGAGGGAAAAAAACGGCGAGTTAGATGATATTTTGTTCCGAGAATCGCTGTAGATATCTTCGCAAAGCGAATATAGATATACGGATATGTTCGGGCACGTGGACGCCACGTGTGCTCAACGCGCTCAGCCGTTTAGCGCCTCTCGCCCCCCACGCAACGCTCCACTCGTAAAAGAGTGCGTAACCCACGGTAATGAGTATGTAGCGCCGCACCCACGCGTGCATCCACGCAAACGTCCGTTTATTTGTTTATCCGAGAACTGGGTAAACAGGTTGCGCTAATCGTTCGGTGTGCGGTAACTACGGTTCGGCCAGTTTGCCCGGGGAAACATTTTACGTTCGGTCCGATGACGCCGATGCATCCGTTTCCACCGAGCCTGCTAATTCCGTGCTCGACGCGAACAGGCGTAAAGCTTCATGCGAACGTCCACGCAAAGCAGAGGGCTGACGAGGCCGATGCAAAAGTTCAAAAGCACGTCGGAAACTCACGACGAGCGCTCCACACAGAACCACAAATACCGCGAGTCGGAGGAAGTTTCGTTTTTAATTTGTCACTTTTTTATTATTATTATTATTATTATTTTATGAATCGCTGCGGCAGAATTTGATCCATCGGTGCTCTGAGAACATGAAATAGGCAATGATCTTCTATCGATGGTTAAGAATTTAAAATTAATCCCCTACGGAAATACTAAAAGCGAGAAGAATAATTATGTGAATTTATCGTATTTTTTGTCAGTCGATGAGCAATTGACTGGCAATGTCGAAGTTATCGAAATTACTGATTTCAATTAGGGGGAAAGCCTTTCACACAAACGTCATAGAGGAAATGGCCTTTCATGGCGATCCCGCTTCGTGCGATCAATTTAAAAGAACTAAATTCGCACGGGCTTCTTCGTGCCTCATTAGCTGGTGAATGGGCTTGATCCGTCAACGGGATTAATCCTTTGAAATATGACGTACTATGCGTAAAACCGCTTTTCAGAGTCAAAAGCGAATATCACCTTGGAAATAATGGGGAACAGTTTCTATTTTTTTTCTATACCTGAACTGATGGTTTGATGCATTGAGTTTACTCCTTTCAGAGTTTTTGAGAGACCTTCAATGAAACAGCCCAAAAGCGTCGAATGCGGATTTCCTATCAATTATTTTTTCCCGAAATCACGAAGCTGTACCGCAAAGCCCATAGCGGTTCAAACCTTCGCCGTTAAGGGTAGGATCGGCTTTTTTCGGGCATTCTCAGTATTGTGTGACAAAAAAATGCCTCATAATACACCCGAAAATGGCCTAGAAAAGGCCGAGTTTGCTTTACTGTTAAAGCAACCTCGGTATTTCAACAATTTTCGGAATATCTCAGTTGTTTTTTTTTTTTCTACAACTTTGCTTTATCGTTCCCGCGATTAAAGTAAATTGGCAGATGGTACGGGCTCGAAAAAATACTAAACGTGCTTCCGGTGTAGGTAAACTGCTTTTACCTGCTCCGGAGAGCGCGTAAAGCTTGTAAACGATGTAGCGTACGATGAGATTTCGCGGACGGGAATGACATCATCTCCTTTACCCGAGTGTATATAGGTCTGGAAAGGTACTCGGAGGGATAACGGTCCCGAGGCAAAATAGCGAACGCGCGAACGTCTGCGTCATTCCGTCGTTGAGTTACAAAGACGCGCCGGGAAGCCGGGGTTGTCGAGATACGGACAACGGTATGAAGGAGGGCGAGGGAGATGAGTGAAGCTTGGAATTGACACTTCACCTCGAGGGCCCCGAAGGGCGGAGGGCCAAAGAAGTAATTCACAGAATAAAACAGTAAGGCAAAACGAAGCATAAAAAAAAATTCAAAAAAATATCCAAATATACCCGAGTAGAAATGTTCACGCGTTACATCGAGCCCTGATAAGGTCCTGAGAAGGCCTGACAAGGGCCTGATAAGGCCTTATCAGGACCCTATCAAGGCCCGATGTAACGCTCGAAAATGTCTACTCGGGTACCGGCGTGACCGCAACTCGCGACTCTCCAATCAAATCCTTCGACGTTCGAGAAAGATACTTTGAAAAAATATTGGTTTCCAACCATCGGGATCTCGCACAACGAAAAAAATCTTTTGAAAAAGTTGAAAAGAAAGGAAAGAAAAATTATTCCTATCGCAAAGGTTTGCCCGCGAGAAAGCAAAACGAAGCTGCAAGGTGAGACGTGGGAGGGTAAAAAAAAGCAGTTGGAAGGAAACGAAGAAGGAACACTTGGCCGCTCCTGCGCTAATAAAACTAAGCCAAACTGTTCTCGGTCTTGGGGCACAGAGTTTTGAGAAACGGGAGAGAGGAAGTAAACGCTGGAAGTGTTGGAGGTGAGATGTAGGCAGCAGATGAGGAGAATAAAATGAAAGGAGCCGGGTGAGGAGGTACGAGGATGAAAAAAAAAGAAGGTTAAATAAAAAACATAGAAAGAGCAGAAAACGAAGAACGAGAATGAGAGAAGAGAGAAGTGGCGAGGAGGAACGGAGAAGAAAGGGCGCAGAACGAAAGACGGGAGGAGGCGGAAGCGGGTGTGCACGGTTCCGACCGAAAGGAATTCCACGGCTCGGTCTCACCCCCTCGCGCGCTTCTCTTTCACATTTTGAGACCCTCTTCCTCGATTTTTCTCACTTCCCCGCGCAGCTCTCGTTCTCTCTCGGATCTCTATTTTTCCCCGCCCGGCGACCCGGACACCCTGGAATATTCGGCAGCGTCGTAAAACCCTCGGCGTTACATGCACATGCACGGGGTGCCCGCTGTATAACAAAATACATCTGCAGTAAGAACGTGCAGCGCGTTTGCGGGCAACGGAGTCGGGATTGTGCCTGTACGTCAGTTTCGCACAAGCTCCACGTCGTCGTACGCCGTCGTCGTCGTGGCCGACACCGTATTTGCCAAAAAGTTACGATAACGTTCGCTAAAAGTCGTCGAGGGAGGAAAAAGGGTGGCGGCAAGGAGAATGAGCAAAGGGGCGAGGAAGAAAAAAAAAAGAAATGAACTAACGTTGGATGCGAGGTGTGGCGCAGCAGAAACGGAGTTTCCCTGGACAACTCGGGGCACTGGAGTGCCTCGAGTGACAGAGGATAAAGAGGGATGGACGAGCTGGAGCCCCGAACGAACGGAAGAACGCGAGAAAGCCCAGATAGAGACTATCGAAAAATGCAAAAGAGGCAAAACCGTCGACATCCTCGAAGAGACTCCGAATTCGCACTGCATGTATGCGAGCGTTCGATGCATAGCTCAGATTCCCGGAGCGTTATTGGAATTTACAGGGTCGCGACTGAATTACAATTTGGAAAAACGCGCGCCGTAAGGTAATATTGAATTTAATGAAATTTTTATCACAAAAAAAAGGTAAACCAAAAAAGGCAAAAAAATTCGCAATCCGTGCGCGAAACGATGCAACGTATTGACGAGATGCCATAGGTCCGCCATAGTCTAGTGTATTTTTACGATTCGTCAAAGGGAGTCGGTGTTAACGGCTGCTGATAAAAAAACAAAACGATTCTCGGAGTGCTAATAATAGCACGGTCGTTCGAGCACCCACAACGATAATATACATTTCGGTAGCGGGTGGATACAAAATAATCTGGCGCCCTGTCATCGGGCGCTGCACAATGAAATACCCTCAAGGGAGATCGAAACGAAACGAAAATAAATGGTGAAATGAAGAGTGAGAGAAATAGAATGTTAAACACAGCTCACACCCGTGGAAAGAGGGAAAAAGCGAAAAAAAAAAAACCAACGAAACGTTGGAAAGCGCCTGAGGGCAAGCAACTCAACACCTTGCCGGAAGCGTTGTTGCAGTAGCAGTGCTACACTACGACCACGAATTTAATCGTGGGCAAGCTACTCGGCTCTGTGGCACAAATTGTGTCCCTCGTGGAGGGATTCGACTAATTATAGTACAGTCCGAATTGCTCCGCGGGCTAATCTGCATGCGCCATATCGCGAACGGATCGAGATAGCGCTCGCGCAAGAAATTGGAAGGACACGGAAAAATCAAACTTTTATTGTCAACGACACACCGGTAAAAGCATCGATACTACAACCGGGTTTGCCCCCCGCAAACGAATTGAAAATAAAAAGTTGCAACGAAAAACGAACTGAAAGCAAGAGGGGGGATTCCGCGCAAAGCAGCCGCACGATTGAATGTCCCGGCAGTCACAAAGCTTTTTTTCCGCGGGTAGCGAAGGATGAGGATCGAAAAAGGTAATCACTATTGGATAAATGGAATTTCACCGCAGCGGTACAGATGCGTCAACCGCACGAAGTTTTCGATACTCTGCAAACATGCATCCGTAGTTTCATTTTTTGTTTATCTCTTTTCTTTACGTTAGCTTCGAAAATAACAGAAAGCGAGTACTTCGTCAGTGACCATGTCCGTGACTCTGAAATATTGTATATTCGGAATTCGAATTATGGGGAATTTTGTACAGGGTGAAATCAGTGTAAACTTATTTTACAAAATCGTTAACGGTTAAGGAATTATTAGGGCAAGCCGGCGTGATATGGCCATGATTTTTTAAACAGTGAGTTGAAATTTTCGTCGTAACCAACTCTAGAAACACCGAACTAAAGTAATTCACTCGGAACTTTCGATATTTTCGATGCGTGATTTAATTGCAGCTCAATAAATAAATATTTGCGATCACCCAGACACTACGGGTAATACGGCTATAATACTAATGATAGTCGATTAGAATCGCATCAAACACGTCCTAGTATATTTTACGTTGTCGACATGAACTACAGAAAGACAATAATTATCTCCGTCAAATGTTTCAGATGCCAAACTAAAAAGAAAACGATTTTACTGGCCACATCACCCGAAAATTGCGAGGGTTATGGCCACGTGGCACATCGTACTGATCCTTGCACAATCTTATAATTTACAGTGCAATGATATTGTATCCGCATACACCAAAAACTGTGCAAACGGCAGCGCTATACGCTTATCACTTTGAAAGATATTACCGGTCGTCATATCAGCCTCACTTAGGCTATTTAAAAAAATCAATACCTTCGGATTATTTGCCCGTTGTCGATAAAAATTAATTGGCGGCTCAGAAATATCAGTCTGTCTGACCTCTTAATGGTCCCCTGTCAGAGGCTTTTCGGCAAACAATGAAGCTCGCAGCTGAATGCAAACGTTCCGCGGTAGTCCGAGTAATCCAGTCGCGGAGCAAGAAGCTTGGCAGAGTTAAAGGAGACTAAGGAATTCGCGTCGAATAAAAAAGTTTGGCTTGTCAGGAGTCGGTAAAAGGCCGACGATAAATTCAAGCCCGTAGTTCGTTCGAAGGGTTACACGGCCGGCGCGCGCGTACCGATGAAATCACAGTCGGTCCGTTAACGAGAATGTAAAAAACAAACGAAGCGCGCGAGGATGAGGACGAGGTTGCGGTGAAAAAAAAAAAAAAAAAAAAAAAAAAAAAAAAAAACTTCCGTCGAGTCGCATTTCAGCGGGAGCAGCCCGATGGGTACAGAGGGTGGTATATAGTATAAGCGACAGGAGGACGAGGCGGAGGAGGCGGCCGAATTACAACGGGAATTCGACCTACATGAACAGGAAAACATTCATTTGTTCGCGGTGCCCGAAATAACACGAAAGCCCTAAATCAACAAGCGCGTGGGGCTCTGCAACGCTCGCGGGTGAACGGAGAACTCTCCCTCCCCCCCCCCCCCCCCTCCCGCCCTCGCTCTCACTAGATAGTGGTACATAGTTTATACATGGCGGAGGCCGTGCCAGCGTTACACAGAGGCTGTATATTATCATACGCACGCGAGCGCAACGGGCGAGGCTTTCCCCCGTCCGGGTTTTCCCGCGTCGGCACTCTTCGTCCTTTAATTCGACGTGTCTCCACCTGTTTATGGATTAATTGCACGCATTAGCGTTACATCCGCGTGGCACACGCGATGTTTTATCGCCCTTCGTACCGGTCCAACGCGCTATATATATCCCATATTCCGCTTTGACCGTATTACGCCCACGCGGACACATTGGAGAATTCAAAGTCGGCGACGGAAGTAACACGCGTGCGCCGGGTGAATTTGGTGGGTGGAGGATATCGTTTTATTAATACCGTGAAATTACGGCGTTGGTCCGCGTGGAAGAGAGTCAACTGACTGGAATTTACTTTTCGTCGTTTAATCATAGCACCGCCCCGACTCGAGCGAATATCCGCTCATCGTCGCGCGAAGTACGATCCTTGATTCACGACAGTTCTTTGACCAGTCGTGAATAATGTTTTTTTTTTTTTTATTAAAGGAAATTCGCTGCGTTTACTTGCCTTACTGTCAGCCGGAATTTTCGGTAGGAAACGAACTAACTTTCAGTTGTGTCAACAAAATTTCGTTGAGTCAAAGGAATCCTTTCCAACGGTGCGATGAATTACCTGGAAATATGGTTTTGGGTGCGGTTCATCAGCTACACGCTAACGGTGGTTATTGTGAACTACCATGTTTCTGCGTGGCTCTCTCCCGTCAAGTCGGACAGCCGTTTTCACCACCTTTGTCCTATGTAACGGCTGAACTGCAACACCTTCGCGGTCTAACGAAGCTTTGAATCGCGAATTGGGTTAAATAGTAGAAACATTGTCCGCGTTAATTACTTGTCATACGGAATTATAGCGTATCACGTAGCCTTTTCATGTTTATGGCGTGGACATTAGCTGCGGTACAACGAACGCTCTTTGGTTCAAAGGAGCAAATTAAATATCCCTTTGTAAGCGTAATGTAATACCATCAGCCGCGCTGGCCAATCTTCCTGGTTAACCTGTCGACTCCATTGCCCGTTTGGTTTCCGCTCGTATATTAATTATCGGCGATAAATGTTGGATCGACGATCGTACATTGATACTGCGGAGCGATATTTAATGAAATCGAGAACGCGTCGTCGAGCACGCGGTTTGTTCACGTGACGGGTCCGACGTCGACGTTCGGACAGGTTCCGGCTCCGGTGGTGTTCACCACCGGAGCTTGTAGCTGCACACTTTACGTCGATGGTCTGCACGGATCGGCAACGTTACTACTGAGAGCTCGCTCGGTCGCGAGCGCGTACATACCGCGGACAGGAAAACGCGTCGAACCTCGGACCCGCCTGTCCGGCCCGGATGTCATTCGTACCATATCACACGATTTATTCGGCGAACATGGACTTGGATGTCGGTTAACCCATTTACGTTTCGGCATAGCGACGAAACGCGGCACTGTCAAATGTTATGTACTAGCTCAGACATCCATTGGTAGTTATCCCGTTCGCATAATTTCCTGGTGAATTGTACGACACATCCGGTACTAAACTAAGGGCAAAATAATTCATGGCTAGAACCCCCGATGGCGGAGAAAATAATTACCGATGTCGGCACAAATCTCATTGCTCGATTGGCAGTGACGTCATAGCGGAATTACGTCACTTCCGGTCGAAAAATGAGATTTCCAAACCGGAAGTGACGTCACACCGAAATTTTTCAAATTTGCCTTGTCCGTTGATCGATGGAAACAAAATTGCTAGGAATGGCTCGTATTCACGCCAGCCGGTTACACCGTAGCCGCGAGACGTCGAGCTTTACGGCTGCTTCCACTCGCAATCGAAGTTTCGAAAATTTCGAAACCGCACCCACCGTGCCACTCGAACCACTTGGCCTCGTCTTCGCTCGTTCCACGTTGCATCCTCCCCGTCTCTCGTTCAGAGCCTCGCAGAGTCACAGAAACCATAACCGCGCCTCCACCGGTGGGAACTCTTACCGGTGAGAAAGTGTACAGAAGTGAGCGTTTCGAAACGCGCCGGAAACTACTTCGACCTCGGCAACTACACGCTCACGCATACACACACACATGGGTTTCTCTTGTACAGGATGAGGTATGCATCGCGTACTGGAAGTTATGCATAAGTGTACAAAAGTGTACCAGAGCGTGCACCGGTACTAACTACCGCCGTCGTCTAGCCGTCGTACATGCAAGAACGAGGGAGGTCCATAAAGAAAAGTGAAGAAGCGTCTCGAGTCTGGAAGAGCAGCGGGACTGGGTTGTTTCTTCGGTCGTTCAAATATGGCGGCTGCAAGCATCTCTAACGATTTGCCGTGTTTGCCTAAGCGTTTAATATCGGCCGGAGTCGGTTAGTATCTCCCTGCTGGCACCCAAACACACACACCGAGAAACGCTCTCGGTTCTTTAGAGACTCAACTCTTCCTCGCGGTGCTCTTCCTCGGAAATGTCTAATTCCCTCGCTTCCCTTCGCGCATTCCCCGGAAAAGACCCCTCGTCTTCGCGAGCACGCGTACCATAGATTCTCGTTCAGCCCTGCGGTAAGTGTATTATACACGCGTCCTACCTTACCCACCGGGTACATCCGCGTAATATTCTCACCGTAGCAGATTTATCGAGAGACTAAAGTGTTTGAGTTCCCTCGCGATCGCGAGAGCTTTGGATGCGTAGCGTGCCTGTAGCGGGATTAAGAAATTATCCCTCTCCCCTTCAGGCTGCTTAATGGGGAGAACTCTGTACTTTCGAAAGGTTCGAGTGTGTGTACACGAGACGAGAGGCACCAGAAAAGGGAGCGTGGGGAGGCTTAAAATGGAGACAAACTCTGCGACGAAGAGGGTGCCGTTTTATTGCGCGACGGAATGAACCACCCCTTTCGTTAATAGCGCTCTTCACCGGCTCATGGCGACGATCGCAAGAGCGGAGAGATATTACCTGTCGGAGGTTATCGTTCGACTGATATAGGATGCGGTTTTGTGGGAGGGAATAAATTACCTTTTCCTCAGTGACGATGTAGACGGAAAAAATTACTTGACGAAATACAATTTGGAAGTAATTTCGAGGGAGCGTGATAATAAAAAATATATAACGAGTGAATGATCGAGCAACGATTTTCGGGGTGATTGAGCGTAGTTTTTCTTAGTATAAAAGAAAGTAATTTAAAGGGAACGCAATAATAAAAAAAGGCGAGTGAATGATCGAGTGACTATTTTCGGAGCGATTGATTATTAAAAAAAAAAAAAAAAACGAGTGAATGACCGCAGTTTTTCTCAGTATAAAAAAAAGTAATTTGAAAGTAGTTTCAAGGGAGCGTAATAATAAAAAAAAAAGGTATCGGGACTGACCTCGGCCGTTCGCTGCCAAATCGTTTTAATAGAGAATGCACGATATCCTTCCGTTTCCCGTCGGGAAGAGAGTGGGTGATATGAATATTGCTCTGTGCGAAGAGGAAAGACGAAAAGAAAGGCTCCAGCCGGAAGTCAGCAGCGGAGAATGAAGAAGAGTCGGGAAGAGGGATCATTCGGGAGATCGCATTCGAGAGAATTTAATACGGCCGGAGAGTTCCGGTGATACTTATACTCCGCAGCTATCGGAGAGTCACTCAGTAGTCGAGTAGATATAGAGGTTGAGCTTTGGCCAGGTAATTTTAATATCCCGAAAGCCGGCTCACCGAGTTTGCTCGCGGGTCCCGACCGACCGCAGCCGGGTACACCGGATGGGAAGACATCTACCACATTGAAGAAGTATGCTCTCCTTTAGTCCCGCTCACCAACTTATTATATGTACACTTTATGTATATATATATATATATATATGTATAGATATGTATATCGGCACCAACTTACAGCCGCGCCCTCTCCCTACGTTTGTTATTAAAGTTCAAGTTTAGAGCGAAAACTCTGCTACTATCCCACTCCAGGTTCATTACATTATTCACCGGACGCGAGTATGGATTTGCCAGCCATCGGCTTCTTACCCTCCCCCCCACCGAGCTCACGTTCCTCGATCCGGGAAATTCCGATCGCGAATTATCGGTGGTTTCGCCGAAGCAGTTAACTTGAGTTACGTATAATCGTGCGAATACTTCGTTGGAACATTCTTTATTCGACATTAATGTGGTAACATAGAGGAGAATGTGGTGAGGAGCTTGCAAAACTTTTATTATTAACAGGGAAATGTATTTTAGCTCAGCAAAACTTTCTCACAGCGTGCGCTCAGCATATTGACACAACTGTTTACTGCAAGATGCACGCACGCACGAAGATGAGAGTGTTAAAGTTTTAAATGTTGGTCCGTCTTTTTTCACCTAGGGTCGACTGCGTCATCGCGTGCGCTTGAATCGATCTCGGTTTCAATTTACAAAAAGATTTGCACCTGAGATTCGTGAGTAATGAATCGCCCAATTTTGCGGTTGGGTTGAGAGTCCGCGGTAAGGGATGACCGATCCTGGGGTTGCTGAGAAAGCAGCGACACGGTCGCGACGGGAAAGGGACCTCCGCAGTGGCCGGATTTCACAGGGTGCTGAGGAGTGCAGTGAATCATTCCATGAGCATAAATTAATGCCCCGTCACGACGCTGGTTAATTTATTATGGTAAATTGTCCTAAACGTGAGTAACTGCCTCGAGGATGAAAGGGGTAAAGATTTCCGAGGGCGAAGAGCCGGACCTGTCAAGGACTGCTCTCTCCTCGCTCGCAAACAGCTTCGTTCGTCTCTCTGCCAATCCTGTGTTGAATATTTTTTCAATTCGAGGATCAAATCTCACGCCAATCGTGCTCGAAACTCCGACAAAATTTCACCATGACATACGGTCGAACTTTAAGACGTTATTTTGAACTTAAGATTGCTTTTGAGATCGAACTTAAGATCGACGTTTGGCCCGAACTTCATTGCGTTCTTAAGATCTATCTTAAGTTCGAACTTAAGTCTGAACTCAAGATCGATTGCAGTTCGAAATTAATTTCTTGAATCCGTTTCTATTGAATTATTGCCGGAGAACAATTGTATCGTGGAGGGTGATAAGAAGATTTTTTTAAATATCTTCTTATCGCTTCTTATTAGTTTGACCCCGAGATCGATCTTCAGTTGGAACTTGAGATCGAATTTAAGCACGACGATCAAGTTCGAACTGAGGTTCGTTCTTATATTCGAATCTATGACAGATCTCAAGCACGCAACGAAATTCAATCTCAAGAGCGATCTGAAGTGCAAACTAGCCTCGACCCATACAGTTAATTTTTTTTATCACGAAGATTCCGGGAGTTTGTAATTAAAAATAAATATACACGGTGGATTTTGTCGTGCAAAAAATGTTAAGCAAAAATGATCGAGGATTCAGGAAAATTATTATTGGAGTTAACTCCGGACTACTTGCTGAGAGTTGATAGAAGAAGTTCCTCATCGCATCAGACGACGACTCTCGTTCGCCTTGGAGGCAACTAAAATTACTCGTTTCAATTAGCCCTGACAGAATACAACTCCTCGAAACGACATCGAACAAATTCTCGTGCAGATATTATTCTAATGAGATCCGAGCGAAACGAATACACTTCCCACTATCCCTCCGACCCGACGGTCTTCCGCCCTATCTAACTCCAGAATCCGCATCAAACGACGGTCAACTTTCGCGTCAGCTCGAACCGCCTATCTTACCTACCTCCCGAAACGCTGTTGCATTTACTGACTGCCCCGAGCGCAGCGAGCATTTAACCAGGGTAAATTAATCGTAGTTCGAAAAGTACTTATCCTAACTCACGGGTAAACCTAAAGCTCGGCCCCCACACCGCCTCCAGTAACTACTGTGGAGTTTCGTAAACGGCAAAAATCGTTCGTTTCGAACTTGCGCGCCAGATTCGCGTTAAACTATATCTTACCTGGCCTCCTCGCCCTCTCGTACTTTTTTTTTTCTGATCAGAAAAAAAAAAATTGCCGCGAAAAGAAGTAAAACAGGGAAATATAACACAAGCCCGCGAATGATGGAGTAAAAATTGGAGAACCATCGAGGCGTGGGTAGACGAGGAATTTCAGACGTTATTGAGGTGAAGTCGAACGCTCCGGTCTCGCGTTATACGCGAGACTCTATCGAATTTAATAAGCACTCGGTGCCCTCCCTGACGGGTTTTCTTTCTGGCCGACGATGCTCGTCGGCGATAGGATAGGCAGTGATATAGAACCGCGGTAAGAAATTTGAATAGGCTATTCTTTGAGGCAACGCTGAATGGATGCTCTGCGAAATGAATTTCTTCTTTTGTTTTTCATTTCTCTTTCTCTCGCAACGGCTCGTTGCCTCCTCCACTCTACCTTCCTCTTCCCTTCCTCCTCATTGCGGCTTCTCCTCCTCTTCCGACGCTAAGCGCCAATTCGGCAAGAAGGAACGCCGGCCAGCCGGCCGCGAAGCCGGCAATTACGTCCGACGGAATTCAGTTTCGTGTTCTCACACACTCAATCCTTGTATGACAGGCTTGGCGAGTGCTCCTGACCGCCCACCGCTTGCGTGTATATACCGAGTGCACGTTTGGAATATATAACGCTTATGTATGTGCAAAGCGTGTCTCTCGGTTCACGTCCGACTGAACTGGAGAAGAGAATGGTAAGCGCCAGGGAGGAGTGGGCGTAGGAGAAGGAAAGACGCAAAGGGTGAGAAAGAGAAAGAGGAAGTGCGGATGCAGAAATGGAAGGAACGGGAGGAGAGGTCCGGCGTGCAATGCCGTACTCGTCGCTGGATATGAATTTAATCCCTGCACACTGTACTGAACGGCGAACCGCGATTAGCCTCGTTAACATTCTACATTGTGCGCCCATGATTGTTCGTTAAGAGCCTCTCAATTTGTTATCAAGCCCCGTGCGAGGTATTGTGTGGTTTGCATTATGCTGAACATTTAGTGGAATTTTCATTAAACAGACGTACACCAAATTCGGAATTTCGTACATGTGCCGACCGTACGAAACGACGAGTCTGACGGTAGCGAGCCGCTTCAATAAAATATCCCTTTTTGTTTCAACTACTCGCATTGTATCTGATACTTAACCGGAATTTCATGTAAATCAATCGAATCAGCCCGAACTGGCGCCCACTTGGAATTAACGAATGCGCTGGATGCTAATTTACTTTTCACCTTGACCTAAATTTCAACAATCCAGAAAGAAGATTATTACAATTTCAGTTAGGGGAGAGCGGGGCAAAATGGCACACCGGGGCAAAACGGGATAATCAGACAAAACGCAATTCTCCAATAACTTTGAAATGGTGGCGATGGTGGTACGTGGGGCAAAACGGGTTTAAAAATCCGGATGTATCATTAGGACAAAATTGGGCATCCAAAAATTATTGGAGAATTGAGTTTTGCTCTCACAGTCCCGTTGTGCCCCGCTGTGCCATTTTGTCCCGGTCTCCCCTATCGACTGAGCTAGTCGATAACGAGAGATTACAGATACAATCCGCAAGTGGAATAGGTTGATCGTTCTCGGTGGAAATGAGTTTTAAAAAATCAGAAAAATTCGCTTCACATGGTGCTGTTGGATAGAAAGTATGGTCATGCTTACCGGACAAAGTTGGCTTGGGAAGAAGAGCGCAACAACAGAAGATCAGAGCGGGCAGTAGGTAGATCGGCTCTCGTGGCCGTCGTCCACCCCGAAGCTGGCACGCTGATTTCTGGCACAAATCCAAGCGCTCTTCTCTCTGATGTTCACTGCTGATGCTCGGTAGGCCACCGATTCTTGGCCCCTTCATCGTCGTGCCTCGTGCCGCATAGCTTTCGTTCCGGGGACCACGTTAATCGAGCCCGAACGAACGGGCTCAACCGCTGCGGGGATTAGAGAGCCTCACTCCCCACCCTCTCTCTATCCCTTGGAGGATTTCAATAAACGACGCGAGACCACTTGCTCCCTGACACGCGAGCGTACGTCATTCGGCGCTTGGCGCTTTCCACCGCCACCGCCGACTCACGGAAACCTTATCTCGACCTCACTTTCTCACCTAAACCTATTACTTCACCCACACGAGAATTAAATGATAATCTACGGATATTAGATTTACATACGCGATACAATCGACCTCTAATACGATTACCTCGCGCCTCCGCGACAAGCTACACTGTAGTCATTCGATCACACCCGCCAATGCTGTTCTATTTTCACTTTTTCACACACGAATCCGATATCCATCGAATTTTCTTACTACCGATGCGACACGGCCTCGATGTATTCTCGGCCACTCGCCATCAACAAGTACGAACGTCACGTTTTTCTTTTTTTTTCCAGATCGGAATGCGAGGAATGTTTTCTTATATTTATTTTTTTTATAATAAGATACTGGCCTTTTTGCTCGTACGCTCAGGAGAAATAAAGTTCATACGAGTTCCATTATTATCGAGACTCGAGTCGTCGGTGAGGCTCAGTTTCGATGATTGTGTCGTAAGCATCTCCGTTGTCGCTCCCATCGCTTGCGATAATTTCGGATGGATCTTTATTTATCTTCCGCGATTATGCCGTCGTTACGTGTGTCTCTTCGCGATTTGATGCGGCATCCTCGGCGCCAGGGTTCTCATGGTAGTCGGCGCGCCTTTGGAACAGGCGGCGAAATTACTCTGCAAATAAAGTGACAAAAATATCTATGACTATCGATGAAATTGATTAAACGAGTGGAAATAACAATACGCCAGGGCGATGATGGGCACTCGTCGCTTCACTGCCGTTGCCATATATACTCACCCACGGGAAATTTCACGTCAATTCCAGATCTGTGTTTTTTTTTTTTTTTTTTGTAACTACTCGGGAATCAAATATCGGTGTAGATAGCCATTTTTCGCGGATTTAGAATAGCGTGAAAAAATGTTTCTGCATCGAGAATTTATAAAATAACTATAAAATATCTCACACGCTGTAAAATGTACACCAGACTTAATACGTTTTTACATTTATTTTTTTTATCATAGGAATCTTACTCCTAAAACGAAAAGAAAAGAAAATTCTTTAAAGCCGCGCAGGACCCTTAATGGGATTTATTTTAGTATGTTTATGTAAATGAGAGAATATTGGATGAAAGATCGAGTCATATCAGAAGGAGACACAGATGATGAACGAGTGATTTTTTATATGATTTTTTGACGATATAATTTTTATTTTTTATTTTATTTAAGACTATTCGACGCGCGAAATTTGACGCGAAGTGCCCCGTATCCGTGAGACCGTGTGAAGGAGCGATCCGCAAGTTTAAGCGAATTGAAAAATGGCGTCACCCGACCGAGTCTGCCTGACAAATGAACTGCCGGCCTGTCGGGCGACGTGCCGCGGGCATAATAAATGTTTCACCATGTAAAACTGTAAAGCAGTGGAGGGATGAACGAAAAAAAATGAATAAAAAAATTCTCGCGGAACGAGTTCAATAAAAAATTCGGCATAACGTTAAAAACGAGAATCGGCGTGAGAGTCGAAACGAGAAACAGGAGAGTTGGTTCGTTCGTTCGTTCGGGTGTGTGTATCGCGGGCTGGCAGAGCGAAGATTGAAAAATCACGTTAATTGCCGAGTTTCGGAGAGCCGATAAATTAGCTCGCTCGGGTTGGACTAAACGCGTTAGCCTGGTGGAAACTCCTCCCCGGGGGGGCGACATACACCAACCGTTGGTTCGTCAAGGTTAAATTTAACCCGCTGTCACTCAAGCCGGCGAGTGGTCGCGGACCAGCGAACGGAAACACAATCTCGAATAAACATAACTCGCCCACACGGCTCAATGCTATGCTGTGTTATATATACATACATAGGTATATATATATATATAACTATATAGTAGCAGGTTGTTGTGAATTGGGCGCTTCGCGCTTTCGCTATAGACTATGGAATTTACAAACCAGAAATGTAAACTTCTGTCGATTTACCGGAAGTGCAGGTAAATCGCCTAAATACCTAAATACGTAACTTCCCGTCGAAATATGGTATTTCCAGACTGGAAGTTGCGTATTTCGCGTATGCAATCGTATAATTTACATTTATAACTCTGTTTACGAATGTCAACCAAAGAAAAGTTATTAATTAACCGCGATTGAAGCTTTCATCCGATGAATTCAACGAGCATATGAAAACATAACAATTATGCGCATAATTCATGATTTCTGCGAGAATGTTTTTGATGCAATCAAACTGATATATTGTCGTTCAGAGTAGAGACGAAAATCACAATATGTGTATGTTCGAAAAAGGCGTGCGTGTAACAGGCTTGCCACTCGCTCGCACAATATCGTTATGACGTTAATGTGCTCAAAGCGGAGCCGCCGGTACGAGAACGATGGAAGGAAAATTTTACCCTGTGCAATTAATTAATTCCGCTATTTCGGAGTGCAGAAGGAAATGCGCCGAAAGCGAGGCGGGGGGGGGGGGGGGGGGGGACGGGTGGCATGAGGATCCTCGTGCATACTCATTACGTACACAAAATGTAACTGCGCTCGCGTTAAATGTCGTCGACGAGAGCTCAGACGTGAGAGCTACCAGTAGAGGAGGACGATTTCGCTCAAAGAAGAAACCTTTGCCATGAGAATTCATCAACGCCCTAAGGTACCGAGACCACTCTACTGGCAAAGAGAGAAAGTGATAAAAGGCGCAGGGATAGGGTCGTAAATTTTAATTGAAACACAGGAACGCACGCAGGTAATTATCTCTCTACGTTAATTAATGCCTCGCGGAACGACGAGTTACTGGAGCAAGTGCGTTCGCGTACACGGCGTCACACCAGTTTACACACCATGCAGGAGCTCGACGAAAAATTTTGCATAAGTTTCGTTCGCTATTTACGCTGTGAGAGGCGAGTTTCTCTGCGTGGAAGGGAATTTGTCCTTTGAACGAGTGACAGTTTGCAGAATAAAGTTATTTGCCTCTCACCATTATTAGATCCTCTGGTCGGGCTGAGTGTCACACCGATTTAAAAATGTTCATTTTAATTTTAGTAGTAGTAGTGGTGAATTTATTGACAATACATAACATGTAACAGATTTTTTTGTACCCAATAGACCTAATTTACACCTGTATTGTTTATTGCCAATTGGCCGTCGACCGCAGTCCTTCAGCCAGGAATTTAATTTTCATTTTACGCCGACGTACAAATCGGAAATTAATAGCCAAATGTTTTTAATTTCCAGGAAGCCAAATATATATGACATTGATTATAAATAAATCCTTTTGATCTCGAGCAAAGTCACAGACCCCCGGTATAATTATAATCCCACGCTGTGTACGTAAATGTATATCTGCTCGCGCAGTTTAATGCGGGGAGGACTGCACAGGTGCAACGAGGCGTACATACGAAGCGCTATGCACACGTGTGCCGCCCGAGCTGTACTACATAGTACCGTGTGTATACGCATTTCGCGATCCTACCCGCTGTAGCTGGCCGATCGTCGAGCTTTTGGCATACTGACAATCCCTGACGAACTCTCCGGGCAACACTTTACGTGCCAGCTTCCGCGCCGAACATGGGTCCAATGACTCGCTCACCATGTCATTCAATGTATTTTTATTCCCAGCCGAATTCTGTGCGCAACGAGGGAAAGCAAAAATTTAAATGACGATGCTATTGGCACCCTCGCAGACCGCATGGAAAACGACTCGAGGAATCCGAGATCATTCGTGTGGTGGCTTGGAAAAAAATTAGAACGGAATATTACACACGATGTTTTTAGGCGGCTCAACTCTCAGGACACGCAATAAATGCATCTATCTGTATTAAATTAATAATTAATTAGATTAATTGACAATTATATAATTGGCAATAATTAATTAAATGATCGCTAATATTTTATTAATAATGGGCTGGGCGCAATTACAGGGCAACGGAAAACGCATCAGGAACAATGACGGACATTCAAGGAGTTTAATTAACATTCGGCTGTTTTTGATGCGACAAAATCAGCGAGGTTCATTATTGTTCCTGAATTTGACAGGGAGATTGGTTTGTTTGTCGAGCTTTGAACGTGTGCTGCAATGATCAAGAGTGCCCTGGTAAATCGTGCGATTGTGCTGTGCCCTACGGTGTCATGTACATGTGTGTCGACGACATTTTCACCTTGTGAAGCGCACACACGCACGCACGGTACTCGCAGCGACAGCCACTCCTTTACGCTTTGTTCCACTTCCCAGATGCAAAGGGATGCCTACCGTCCCCGCTGCCTCCAACTCCGTCCGCCGTTCCGACGGGCCGTCGCGAGGACGCGATTACCAAAGTTAATTAGGATTTTTCGGAGATGAAAAAGATATCTCTGCTGTTGGATTTGAAAGTTTCCACAGCTGCGTGTCGACAGCTCTCGCTGATGAAAAATATAATAAGCACAACCGCGGAGGGTCTGTTAAGCGGTGTTAATCGCATCGCAAGGTTTCCATGACGCACCGTGGAAGGTACGGATAATAAGAAAGTTCAACAACGAGCGAAACTACAGTCACGACGAGCCTGACGAAATGTAAATTTTTATCAAAAATTTACTTACACTCGGTGCGTACTCTATGTAATTGGGTTCCAGTGTGACGACGAGAACGGGAGTCTCTCTACCGGATATAATATTTGCTCGGTCTCTCAGTTTAATATGTATTTCCATGAGACATTAGTACTTCAGTTAAATAGCAGCTTTGAAAACGAGGATTAATTTTTTTGCAATATTATCGCACATTTTAATTAACATTTTTAATTACCGAGTGATCGTGTTGATTCATCGATGATTGATCCAAAGTGAGCACCGGGCATAAAGCAGCCCTCAATATTCATATTTATTTATATATTTATTTATACTCAGTACTCTATGTAATCGGCTGTGACGACAAGTGGGGGATTTTCTATACCGGATATAATATTTGCTCGTTCCCTCAGTTTAATATTATTTTCTATGAGAGATTACTTCAGTTTAATGGCAGATCTGAAAATAAGGATTAATTTCTTGTCAATAGCATGGCATATTTTTATTAACTTTTTTAGAAACATTTTTTTTTTTTTTTTTTTCAAAGTGATATTGTCAATTCATTGATAGTCGATCCAAAGGGAGCAACGTGCACGGAGCAGCAGCGAAAGTAGCGACAACGTTAAAACAAACGAATCGGAGGAAACATCAGTGAAAGCCCATTGTATTTTAACGGATGATAAAATCGTATTTGGACGATCAGAACCCGGTGTGGAGTAGTAATTGCCTTGTCTTTTTTTTTTCGGCACCGGACGTTGTTGTTGCATTTCAACATTAACGATCAATTTAAATGTCCGCTCTCAAGCCGTTGGGATAACATTTAAAATTACTTTGGCCCGATCGGTGAGAGTCGTTGGAACCTTTAAAGTGTACTTTATAGTACTGTATATATGCGCAACGGACCACGGTAAATATAGTATGTGTGTAGTATATCGGGGTTACGAGTACCACGGAAAACAGTTGGGTTTATGCAAAAGTCTCGTTTACATAACAAACCCCTTGGTGCATAGCCCTGGCTCCAGTAACTAACAAGCGCGAGGACCTACGGTACAGTGCACCGCCTGGATGTTGATGTATATATATATATATATGTATCAAATATATACACGCGCGTGTCAGAGAACCGCACGAAAGTGCGCACACGTTTCCCGAGTGGATGCCGTGTGCATACTATGTTCGCCAGTTTATATACATATATTTATATGGACGGTAAACGCGCTTTCATTATTTAGTAACGATCCTCTCCAAAAGTTGGCAACGGTCGCGAGGGTGGCTGGACGCAAGGGATTCACGAGGCTCCTGGTGGAGGAGGGATTTTCGTTTTTGATGGGCTCGGCCAACAGGGCTGTTTCGACTCTACTTTGCCTGAATTATTTTTCAGTGTTAATCGGTGGCACCGGAAGCGTTAACCCGTTACCCCAATGTTACAGCGGGGTCAACAGTCTATTACAGCTCAGCCACCCGCCCGATTTCGTTTTAACAACCCATTGCACCGCTTTTTTCATATATCGTTCATGCATTTTTTTTTTTATTTTTTTATTTTTTTCGCGATAAAGAAATTATTCGCAAATAGCGAGTGGAATGGTCGTTAAGAAAATTGAAATTGAAGTGGAGGCAACTTGAGAACAATCGCGTTAAGGTACCGCATATGTGTATGTATGCACTTATGCCTGCGTGTTCTCCACTCGTTTTACTCTTTAATAACCTTCTATTTACGCATTCATGCATGTTTCGGATACACTTTCGTAGCCGTAGAAGAAATTAAGGGAAAATGAAACGACGAAGCCTGACACGGTCGCACGGGGCGAAAGAGCTTAAAGGGGAGAGATCCAACTATTTCGGCTGAAAAAACGTGGTTTACTCGCTTATCACCGGTAGAAAAATGTTTAGCAAAGAACCTTCGCGATTGATTGTTCGTGATGATTGTCTCACGATGAAAATTAATTCTCAGATGCGAAAGTCAAATACTATCGTAAGCTGTAAGAAATGGTGACCCTAACTTGTCCGGTCTTATTGTATTAACTTGGCTCGTTGTGTTAACTTATCAGATGTTAACATACGCGACCGTAAACTGTACATATAATTTTCGTGAAATTCATCGTCTAGCGTTTCGTGCATCGTCGGACGGTTGTCACCCCGGCGCATCGATTAATTCGGCTGTGCAAATTTGCAGTTTTAACCAGGGGAGCTAGTGAGCGCGTAAACTCCTGCATCATTCGTCTATTCCCGTTTTCCCGACGAATAGTTCCGCTCCCCAGTTATATAGCTTCAATGCGCTCGTTCGCAAACGCCCAATAGTATTTGCTCAAAGGATGACTGGTCGGATCGCGGCTATGTGCGAGCCTGAACGAACACTTTAACCGAGACAGCGAACGCGCACACACACATACACACATACGATTGCCAACGGAGAATCATCCGTGTATGCGCTCGAGCATCACCCTGGTTTTCTTCTCTTTTTTTTTCATCTGCGAACTCCCGTTGCACCCCCCAGAATCTATCCCAAAATTCGACGTTTCCATGCTCCGGGTGTATAGAATACGCGCTTTGCTCGCTTTTGTGTCTATTGCCACCAGGACGTTATACGGCCACACAAGCGCACCGAGACACATGGGCTGAATCCCCGACTACTTCGCATCGACCCCCTTCCCACCCTCCGACGTATCCTATCACTTGAGTATCAACTCAATTGGTTTTTCGTGTTCGTATCCGAAACGCTGCAGCCTGTCCTCGAAATCCTAATTTCGCTTTCGGCGAACTACCCTGGTCCAGCGTCGGCCCCGGAGCCGGCCCTAAACGCGGAAGCTCATCCACCCCCCCGACGCTCACTTCGGCCACCCCCGGGTTCCCGCTCGATGGAACAAAGCCGGCTCATCTGGGTTAATACGAAATTTGGCTGTTGCAACGAAACGCTCCGATCGTACGGTACCGCGATGTACTCCTGCTGATGGAAACTCCAGCGAGTTAAGGGAACATCGGAACATCGACAATGCTTTCATTCTCTTACTTGGACAAGTGTCATTGCGTCGATGGATCGGGGCTGGAAGGGCGCATCGATTGTGTATTAGCACGGTCGACTCGCTCCTCTGATAGACGTTGGGTCAACGATTGATACATATATGTAACACGTATTATATTGTTTCCTTGTAGAGCTAAGCGGAAAATGAGCGTTACCGTACAACGATGCGTTCGTTATCTTATGTTGTCAATCGGATCAGATAAAAGAAAAACGTCGGTTGTAAAAAAGAATTGGAACGAGTTAAATACGGATGCAATAGTGAGGCCTACAAGAAAATGTATTTGCGAAAAAATTATCATCACCCAGTGAGTAATCACTGAGTGAGTGATCTCGAGTGGGTAAAGCCTTATCGCTGGCACAGAATTTTGTCTAAACGCTTTTGATACCGTGTTTCGAATCAGCTGTCTTCCACGCACCATAATTTTCGACACCTTTAATAATAAAGTTACGAGAAGTGAACGCGAACTGTCAAACTATCGAAATAGCCATTCACAGATAGCCCGTTGCTAAAGTTTGGTGTTCTTGGCGTGACGCAATGTTTGAAAATTCTAGCTGGGAAATGCCAGATTACAATCATTCTATGAGATTTAAGAAATTCTGTAAAAATCGATGATAAACGATCCTCACTGATTTCCCGAAAAATTCATTTTTTGGGACCTTCATGAAGTTAATGTGACGAAGTTATTCAACGCGATTGTTGCATCGGAAAAATGTACGCAGCCCAAAACATTACTCCTCTTCCGAAAGAAGGTTTTTTTTCCTAGACGCAGAGTCCGGAGATAAAAAATATTGACACGGCAATAAGGAACAGACTTTGTCGCTGTTGATTTTTTTTTAATCGCCGCATCACGCCTTTTCGGTCTAAATAATGTAGAGTAACGCGAGGCAAAACGGGCCACCAAAAGTACTCTTCTTTTTCTTTTTTTTTTGTGCACATGACAAACCGTACTCGGAAAGATTATTGCCATCACTGCCCAATCACCCCACAAACACCTCAATAACAATGGGCATATCGCAGCTGCGATTCGAGATCTTGACACTTTCGATATTTCAAGGTAAGATTTCGTGACACACCGATTTTTTAGAACAGCGAGCGAGGACATCGATCGTTTGGTCTACATGTGATTAAAAAAAAATGGTAAAACATTCTAAACGCGTTGACATGAAAATCCCTCTGTCTTATTTGTCTTAACGTGGGAATGCCAGTTGCGCAGTGTTTTGTGGTCCGTTTTGCCCCAGGGCTCGCTTTGCCCCATCTACCTCTGTATTGATTGTTGGCGGCGAGTCGCAAACATATTTCACTTCGAGCCTCTGATTGCATTGTCTTATCTCCTCTTTGCACGGGTCTCACTTTTCCTCATCCTACCAGGCCGGTAAACAAAGAGAAACACATAAAGAATCGACGGAATCACGCTTTACATAAAACGAGTAGAAATCTAATGCGTCATTCTTGCCTTGAACGTTTCGAAGACCGGACTTAGTCGATCGAACCTCATCAACAAGCACGTCGAAGAGCTGAACTGAACCGAACTTGCCCACCTGACGAACTACCCTCCTCGTTGCAGGACACGGACAAACTGCCGGTGCGTTCAGGACAAATCGATTTCTGTCGGCGGAGCTAGTTTTTCAGCTAAGTGATTTTTTTCGAGAGCGTCTATTTGTATCTAGAGTAAAATGAAACGTTCATTCAAGACCATAGACATCCAGAATGTGTACAGAAAAACTTTGGGAACGAAGAACTCCCGACGCGTTCAGGAAAAAAATCACTCCTGCCGGTGGAGTCAGTTTTTCCAGCCGTGTACATTATTAATCTAGGGTAAACCAGCCAATGAATGGACAGAGCCAATTAATGGACTCTTTCTCGTAAGAGCATGTGCATAAAAAAGTCCATTCATTGGATTTTTCGTCTGCTTAACTGTCCATGCATTGGCCGGTTTACCCTGTAAGGTCCAAATAAATTTCAATCAGCTCTCAAGTCATCGCGATTGGATTGTCGAGATGTCAAACGGCTCGATTATTACCTCACGTCAACGATGGGACGTGAAAGTCTCCGATATGGCCAGAAAGAGCTACAATCCCATAAGGGCGATCGTCGAAAATATGGTCATTAAATCGAATCCCAATAAGAAAATGATAACTCTATCTATCGGTGAGTCGCTCTGAGCCACGGCGAGTTTCTGGAAGCTTCATTAACCTGATAGCAGGAATGTGATCAGCCTATTTATATATTTTTTCCTTACGCCCTTTTCTTTTCTGTCTTTTTAAGGCGATCCTACCGCTTTTGGAAACCTCAAACCCCCCAAGGAAGTTATCGAAGCTGTTCAGGAGAGTCTCACTTCGCAGCTGAACAACGGATACGCACCGTGCGCTGGTACTAACTCAACCCCTTATCTTTCCGTCCTCGATTTTTTTTTCAATCTCTTCGTAAACCCCATCGAGATTAGGATTATAAATACGACCAGCTGATTATGGTCGTGTCGGTATGAGTGTCCGATCGACATGGACTTTATGGTTGTCTAAACGATAAAGCATCGATTTATTTTATTAAAGGATACCAGAAAGCTAGAGTGGCAGTGGCCAAATATAGCTCGAACGAATTTTTCACGGTTGATCCTAAGGTACGTCGCGTAATGACGTGGTAATACTCTCTTATTTTGTTGATAAGAAAAATGAATGCTTAAAATTTGAAATTAACGATATTAAACTATGGATTATTTGTGCAGGATGTTATACTCTGTAACGGATGTACTTGCGCTCTCGATCTCTCGATAACATCTCTGGCAAACCAAGGTCAAAATATATTGATTCCTAGGCCAGGCTTTTCGATGTACAGAACCCTTTCCAACGGTCTCGGTATCGAACTCAAGTCGTACAATCTTCTGGTAGGTCTCGTTCCATAAGCAACTCATTCCGAATATCGGCTACGGTTTTCGCGAAAAAAAAACAAATGCGTTAATTAAAAAACGAAATCAGTCAGAACAGGACTGGCAGATAGATCTCGAGAATCTCGAAGCCCAGATAGACGAGCGAACAGCCGCGATATTAATCAACAATCCGGCAAACCCCTGCGGCTCGGTCTTCAGTCGCCAGCATATTTTAGATATTTTGGACATTGCGGCTCGCTACCACGTGCCAATAATTTCCGACGAGATATACGAACGCATGGTGAGTTACGGACTTCAATTTTTCGTAGGCGAGCTCAAAGGTCGGTTTGGACGCCGTGACGAGGTGAATGATTTTTTTTTAAATAATTGTGTACTAATTGTTCTGTCCGAAGGTATTTCCTGGCCGAACGTACCACTCATTAGCGTCCCTGTCGAGCGAAGTTCCTATATTGTCATGCAGCGGACTGGCCAAAAGGTTCGTGAACTGAAAACGTATCGGCATTGCAATTCAATCCGGTCTCGACTGCATCGAATACTAAACCTATTTTTTTTTTTTTTTAAATAAGTTTCTTGGTACCAGGCTGGAGAATGGGATGGATAATTATTCACGACCGACACGACATTTTGAACAAAGAGGTAAGCGATCTCGTCTGTTCGAAAGATCAACGGCATTTTTATCATGAAATATAAAAAATAAATTTAAAAAAAAATACTATGTGTATGCCGATAGATTCGCAAGGGATTGCACGGCCTCACTCAGAGGGTAATCGGCTGCAACACGCTAGTTCAAGGCGCACTGCCAAGTATACTTCAAAATACGCCGCAAAAATTCTTCGACGACATTGCGCAGACGCTGCATGTGAGTGTGATGCTTAGTTATCTTGCAGTTGATGAAATCGGATTGTTTTACGTTGGGACAAGAGTACTTATTTTCATTCCTATTCTTACTCAGTTTTACGCATTTTTTATAGTTTGTTACTTTTGTTTAATTTTTCGTTGTTGTATAGATTTGATTTGTTATTTTTCTTTCATTGTATACTTTTGCTGCGCCTTTACTCTTTGTTATTCGTCGTTGTATGTTTGGGTACGGTGTCCTTAGGTGGCTTGCTTCAGAATAAAACAACACCATTCTTTCGGTGATGTCGATATATGGTAAAAGTGGTGAATGTGACCCGGTCCATAAATCATATGTTCAATATATCGTGTCCTTCTATCATATGGAGTGTTTTTTTTTGTTGCATTAGTCGGTCTCTTGTCTGCTTGCAGGAACACGCGAAACTGTGTTACAACCATCTGAAGAAAATATCTGGACTGAAACCAATAATGCCTCATGGGACGATGTACATGATGGTAAGGAGGAACTAAGTGTATTATAAATTGAGCCATTGATACGCGAAACTTCTTTACCGATTGACAGGTACATATAGATCTGAGCTACTACCCCGGATTCAAAACCGAAATGGAATTCATTTGTCGACTGATCGCGGAGGAGTCTGTGTTTTGTCTTCCTGGCGAGGTGAGCCGATTATCACTTTTTTCCATAAACGTCATTCATTAGTACGTACAATTAATTCCGACAGCATGGAAGAGAAATTTGACTTAAAAAAATAATAATTTCAGTGCTTCGACTTTCCGTCCTATATGAGACTCGTGATAACAATTCCACTGGCCATGATCGAAGAGGCATGCCAGAGAATTCAAGAATTTTGCTCAAGACATGGCAGCAAGAACTTTCAAAAGTTCGTGAAACATTCGTTGGAAGTCAACGGGATTTCGTGTGAAGTCTGATACGACTTCGATATAATGAACTTATTTTTAAATAATTGATTTTTCTTCGAGAATGCGATACCGATTGAGTAAGATTCTATATTTCCAATCAGAATATTTCGCAAGCACAGTAAATTTTTGGTATAAAAGGTTGTAGATTAATTTCAATGTTATTGAATAAAACGTAAAAGTACTTAAAATTGCTTTTCAACATACAATAAAAGTGAAAAAATCGAAACACATCGTTCCCACTTCATTCATGTTACTGGGTGTTTTATATTATAACGAACATGACTATTGCTCGGATACAACAATAAATATCAAATAAATATTTTTTTACATTTAAGTTAAAGTACCAAAAAGGATCGACGTATTAATTCGCAAATCAATATAGAACCTCAATTTCACACGAAGCCGACAAACAGAGAATCTCTCCGCGACACGAAGTCCCTTCGAGAAGTTACCGTGTGTTTCGTACGGGACGGTCAAACGTACGAAAATAATTGAATGCATGTATTGCATTCCAGGCTGCGTGAAAATTATTTCCGAACCGCAGGTTAACAGTCGAATTTTCCGGGATTAAAAATCCAATACCTTCAACACCCCTTGGCATACTTCGGTGTCTGATGAGAAATTTAAAAAACCCCCGAAGCACTCCGCGATGCACTATCGTACCGCAGTATCGCAACGCACAATCACACGCGCAGCAATCACCGTAAATAATAAAGGTTTTTATAAACAGACAGAATCAACGCGTATCCATCGATTAATTTTTTCGTAGCGAAAGAAGATCGTACACGCGTCGTATCGGTCCCGGCGTGCAAGACGCACTGAAACCTCAAACCTCGACGTTCGAGGCGTGTACCGCGTGTTCTCGTTGCTTCCATCTCGCTCTCCTCTGTTCCCGTATCTTCCACTCTCTCTCTCTCTCGTCCCTCCAACAATAAACTCTCGTGCGTGTGCGTAGAGGAGAAACGGATGATACTACCGGCGTGCCGTGCGGTGCTGTACGCACTATGCGTGAGCATTTTTCTCCCATCCTTCTCCTCGTCTCTCTCTCTTCATCTTTAATGTAAATTATCTCCGGCATACACCGAGTTCTCTCGTCCCGTCTCTCTCTCACCCTCTCCTCCTGTCTCACTCTCTCAACTTTCGGTACAACGATATTCCAGTCAAAGGCCCCGTCGACCGCCGGTTACACTGGTGCGTGTCGCCCCCGTGGCGAACACGAGATTTGTCGTCGGCGTGTAACGCACACGCACGCACTTTACACCCATGAGACTCGCGCGTGTGTGTAAAGTGCGTGGGAGGAGGGTGAGAGGCTGCAGGGTCACGAGGAACGCGCTCTTACGAAGCTACGGGCCACACGATATCTCGCACTTTGGTGGCGTCCGGAACGCGTTGCGAGAGCTACGTGTACATGCGTCGTAAGAATACGAAGGGAACGTGGCGAGAGCGAGTAAGAGCGAGCGAGAGAGGGAAGATTAAAAAAAAAAAAAAAGGATTGAAAAGGCGAAGCGAGGCCGCGATACCGAAACGCAGCCACGCTTGCATATCAAACAACCAACCCCACCGCCCCCGCCTCCCGGGGACGCGTGCTCAGTGGAACCCTCAAAGTACGCGTAAAATATATACGCGAGAATATCGCACGGTACTTGTCGGTAGGAACGATTTCGTCCGGAGAGCGTTGGTGCAGCAGCACGTAAGAAAAGCGCACAGAGTGCTTTCAGCACCGACGGCCGCTTCCAGGTGGGTTGGAGTGAGATCGAGCGCAGCGGAGATATTATGCAGATAGGATATTCATGGCTATCGGAACTCCCGATCGGGTACGCCTTTATCTTTCGGGATGAATAGAAATGGAGGTAGGAATATCAGCGCCAGACGAGCACCGGCATCAGTGTACATAGCTATATTCCATGACCAGAGGAGCATCGTCTGCGAGGTTCGCGTTAACCAACCCTCATCAACAAAAAGCCTTTTTTTTTTTGTCTTATCTTAAGATATCGAGAAAAAATTACGGCAGCGATGTCTGTATCGTCGATTCTTTTCGAGAATTTCTTTACGACTGAATTTTGAGGCTGGAGCAGTTGTTGCGGTAATTCCTCAACCCTAAACCTCATGTATCATTTTTTCTACCCTCTAACTCATGACTAGGGACGATATCCATACCACGCGTTTCTTCTATGTATAAGAGTCCTATCAGCAGTAAATGGGAGTTTCTCCAGGTGAATCTCTTCGTGTTTTTTTTTTTTTTTTTTTTTTTTTTTTTTTTTTTTTTAATAAGCATGAGAATGACATGCTGCAAATTTAATTTTATGAAAGTTTAGGTGAAAGTCATACTTATAGCCCAAAACGTAACGAAAATTGTCAAAAACCGAATTTTTCTTATATTATCTGAGGTGGTTTTTCACCCCATGCATGAGTTCTAGGGTTAAACATATCACTGCGAAGCACACCTTGCTCTGGTACGAATATCGGGACTTTGCAGACATAAATTATCGGTTACAATTACTTATAATGAATATGCATAGTCAGCAACACACATTTTTTTTGTTTAATATAAATATGCATGAAGATTATCGTGCAGCGAAAATATGCCGTCGCACCGAGCGTTAATGTGTCAAGAGTGAAATATTACCGCGGTTTAGCCGGCGAAATAGTTTTACATAAAAGTATCTTTACAATTGGTAATATTGTTATCGAATTGAATCATGTATCGCGATAGTGGGTTTAAGTAAGTGGATATTCTCAAGCCGGATGAATATTTCCAGGTACCGAGAGCTCATTAATTGTGCTCGGAATTCTTTATCATTCTTCTCATTAAATCGGAACGTTATTAGAGGATGATGAAGAAGCGTATGTGCATTATCGGATTACTGGTGTTGAACACTCGGGAACATATTAATATTAGCGGTGCATTTGATTCGTAAGTCAGAGCCACTGATGAGCTTTAATACCCTCTTGACTCTTGCATGCAGTAACAGACAATTGTTTTATAGTCGGGTTTCGCCGAGAGCGCATTAGCTACCGTTTCGTTTCTCACCATTACCCACCCTCTCCCATCGTCAAATTTATCTCTTTTCGTTAATTAAGCCCGTCGTATTCGCGATATCATTGACGGTAAATCGGATGATGCTGGCTTTCGACTTCAGCAGGCTTCGAGGTCTCTTAGGCACTTACCATCTCGTCATTACTCGCTTCCGTGAAATAGGAAATTATTTTTTTTCGAACGGCTAGTGAAGCTTACACTCGAGTAGATCCGCTTTGAACACATCCGATTGATTTTACATGCACTAATCGGATGCACTCGAAACCTAAACTGGATTTCCATCGTCAGAGCGGCTGACATGCACTAAAACCCTCTTGACCCTTGTATGCACTTATAGATCATTTCCGTTTCGTTTTTCGCCAATTTCGTCTCCCATCGGCAAATTTATCTCTTTTCATTAATTAACCTGTCGGCATTCGCGTTATAATTGACGCTAAATCGAAAGCCCCATACTCCCAAACACCAAGCAACTTAGCTCTGTTTGTTCGTCGCACCTCTTTTAGGACAATGCTTGAAAAAATATCTCGACGCTAGTTTTTTTCCCCCATAATATCTTTACCTTAATATCTTGACTTCCTTCGCAGAACCACCTGTGAGGTCTCGTTGGTTCGCTCGTTGTTTCCATCTTCAACGACTAGTCGGAACCAAACGACGGGGCGACCAATTTGAGGGAATAAGGATTATAAATAAATTGCGGTTGCACGAAGAAACGCAGAAAGAAATGTGTAACTGGATTGTGTCGTGCAAGTGGGTGCATGCACGCACGTCTTTCCGCTGTTCTCCCGGGGATCAGAGAGTGGAATTTGCGCGGGCTCGGGAGTACTACGCTATTTCGCACGTCTGGGGTAAGTATGTACGTCGGGAAGAGTTACGGGGAGCCACGGGACGAGGACGCCGGGGAGGCATCACCCGGGGATTCGTCGTCGTCGTCGTCGTCGTCTCGGAGATCAGCGAGCTTGCAGTGCGAAGCGAACGCGCGGCTTCTCTCCAATTTACAGGTCTCGCCGCACGGCAGGGCTATAACGGGACGAGAGCGACGAAAAGGCAGGCAGTTTCAGTTCTATTCTCTTCCGCGCTTATTCCTCTATTTCTGTTTCCGTCCTCGATGCTGTACAGTTATATATGAGCACGGTGCCTACTCCGCAGGGACGGGGAGAGAGGGCTGAGTATTACCGGTCACCTAAGCGAGAATGCGTGTATTTTTCTGTGAAAAACAATCAATTTTTTTTTAATGAGCCAGACATCTAAGAAAAGCCCGATATATTTACGGCCAACTATAATCGGAGACAATACACAAGTGAAGTTGTCCGACTAATAGGTTTTTTTCTGCAGACGTCCCTTCGGTTTTGAAAATCTCATTTTTGACCGGATTTTTTGACGTATTTCCGGTTTGTAGACCCACAGGTATTTTCTTTTTACGTTAACCTGCAGAAAACTGTCGAAAAACCGTCACGATGGGGTTTTGCCGTTCACTTCATATCGAGTACCACATACATGACATATGCACACAAGTGGAACCGCTTTCAATCCTTTGTACTGGTGACAGAAAGCGGTATTACCGTGAGCCATCAGCAGAATAGCATGTACTCTGTAGTGAAGCCTCTCCGGTGAGTCTCGAATTAGTCACGGTTTATCGCTGCGGAATCTGGAGACTACCCTTTCTCCTATTCTGCATCTCCTTCTAAGTCGCTATGTTCTATTTACTTCTGTATCCAACTCCACCTCCCCATCTTAACTCTCCTCGGTATACCTTTTGACGATCGTTGCAAATACGACAACAACCTCTAGCTGAGTAACTACTCTCAGTCTCGAGTGTTCTCCAACGCTTTCTCGTGAGCTTCGGTAATTTACAACCCCTAATTGCACGCGAACGATCGCTGAGCAGCGAAGACCGCGACGTATATTACTTACGTACATCCCATCCGAAAGCGTCTCCTCGTACGAGGAGACGAGCCAGCTCGGTCGTTCCCTCATTCCTATAATACTTATCTAAGCGCGGGTACGACTATTCGCTATTATCCATTGTCTCCCGAACTTCGTCAGACAATGCTCGAACTGTACAGAGGAACTGTTGTAATACTGCGCTTCGTGTGTACCGCGATTGTTGCACGTATACTTGTACCTGTCGAGATACATGCGACACCTATGCGCTTTGTATACGAGTACCAAAGGATTATTATTATAGAGCGAGCTATTCCCGGAAGTATTTACTGTAGCGGTGTTATTACAGGTGTTGTAGGTATGGCGTAGGTATGGCGAAGGTATTCTAGGTGGTCGATGCGGACGGGAGTAATCGAGCTGGATGCAACAGTGGTGGCGAAGTTCCGTGTACGGGAGGTTTGATCTCAGGACCAAACTGAATAATAGAACACCCAAGTGCTCGGTTGATTCCTCATCCGTGGGTTAACAGGATTTAACTCATTGCGTTAGTATGTTGCGATGTTGCAAGTTGCGGATGAGGCAAGTGGAGTTTGAGGAATACAGGGTGGCGGTGGAGAACAACGAGACGGTGAGTAATAGAGTCTGGATAATCCTCGAGTGTCGCGACAGTGAGAAAGATGCACCGGCAAGACGTTCGAACCCTTTGGGACATGTGTCGTCGGAAATAGTGGAAGCTGTTGAGAGCTCGAAACTTTGTTGGTACGATCGTATCCGACATAAATGTGACGTTCCAGCCCATTAGGATGTATCGCAAAACGGGCACACATCTTAGGCATGATGCACTATCCTTGCTCCTGTTCGTGTCTTAATAGCGGAGGCAGAAGAATCTCCGTGTTAAGGCTAAATATGATCCGCGCTCCGGGTTGGTATCAGACGATTGCCCGCTCAGAATCCCTAGCCCGACACCGCACTTCCCTTCGTCAACTTCGACCGGAAGAAAAGTTGATCATTTGTCCGCCATCTTTGGACGGGAGCAGCGAAAAATAAAGCTCGTATGTATATCCAATGTACCGTCCAGGAGCTTCAACCCCAGTGGTATGCCAGGCGAGAGAAATCATCAATTGGTCCTGGCAATATTCATTAGACCCGACAGCCGAAAGGTTCGACGATAGGAAATCTGGTGAACGGTGAAAAGGGATTCGATTGCGCGGAAACGCGAGAGTACCGGTACGATTTCCTCGAACTACGGAGTAACAGGATTTAACTACTGGTCAGTGAGGCGGACACGCACACAGACGAGCGGAAGAGGACAGAGGGGGGGTCGAAGAGAACGGCGAGCAACGAACTAGTTATATAGAGAAACGTTCACTCGATCGGTCTCTCGGTCAATCGTGAGGGTGAACATGCATTGGCAAGCAAAAAGGGATGAGTAACGGAGTCAGGATAATCCGTTTGGTCTGTCGTTCTTCGTTGGCACGGTGCATGTACACCGGGGTCGTCGTAGCGCACCTCTCGTTGCCTCTGTGTGGGCTATCCTCTCGTTCTTCCTGCTTCCTCTTCCTCTCACCGTGAGTTCGTCTCTGTCGGCGTGGAGCGAAGCCCACACGAAAGCTGACCATACGTTAGCTACGTGTCTACGTCGTCGTCGACGACGACCGTAAGTTGATATCGCTGAATGGGAGGACAGACCGGAAGTAGTGGCCGACAGGGTACCGAGCGACCAAGGCACCGTCGGCTACCTCTTCCATAAAGGATGGACTAGAGCACAAGAGGCCCGTTCGCTTTGGACACACACGGGGGAGATACCAGCAGCAGTGTACCAACACCGGAAAGCAGAAAATATAGGGTGTTTGAGATCTTCCTTCGAGAGTCCTCATACAGACAAACTTTGTTTGCCCGTTTTTCGAAAAGGCAATCTATTCGATTGAAATTTTGACCTGAACGTCTTCTCATCCAGATCACAATATCAGGCACATTTGACCGAATCGAAGCCACAAAAGAGCACATTTGCAGAGTTAGAAACTCTGATTCCCAAAGTTTCAAGTGAACTTCATCCACGTGGCTAACGCCAACCGTTGGATATGTTGAACTTTCTTCCTTATCCGTATTGTTGTTGTTTCGCCTGAAAGGCTCTTGTCACCCGGTATGTCGCGCATTTAGTCACCGAAGACACGGTACCGCAGAGAATGGCAAAAGACACTGGGCTCGCTCGTAGGAAGCGACGACGTGACAAAGGAACTAAGAAGCGGCAAGGCGCCGAACGGGATGCCGGCATACGAGACCACTATACAAGAGATCCGTACTGCTGAGGAGGAGCTGTTACCACCGGCATTCGCGTCCGGCTTGTCGACCGGTAATGAAACACAGTAACGCAATATCCACGATACCCCTGAGCGACCGGGGTATTGAGTTTCGGCGGGCTTGAGCCGGTGGACAAGGTTTATGAAGAAGCAAACGAAGACGACGCCGGTGGCCAAGATGCTTCATGCTCGGTATTGGTATCGGGTGTGAGGAGTGCGCGCTACACGCCCTGATTGATTCATGGAAAACAACAGAAATTTATCAACGGAGGAAGCAGTAGCAAAGAAACCGTAGCTGCTCTTCCGATCAGGACGATATTGGTTACCACGAAGGATACGAGAATTTCGCGACCGGAGGTCCGCGGATTCGTTAATCCTGCGAGAGCCTCTTCAGTTTCCTTCTTCCGTTGTGCGGTATTGGTTGCACGTTATACATCATGGCATTCCCGGCATACGTTACTTATTGATCGGTGTGTATAATGTTTCATTCTTTTGTTATTCGCCGTTGATTATTATATTATACCGAGGGATTATGTTTATGGTCGGTCGTGAAGGCCGGGAAGATTTTTTTTGTCGACGGAATCCACTGTGACGAGGCCATCGGCGTGCCGCTCGTATGGACCTGGGAGCGTCTACTCGTACGGAAGCTGTTTAGCCCGAGCTATTCTATACGCTACGCGGGATATCGCGGGAACGTTGAGTGTGCCGTTACGACATGATGACTCCCTCCCTGCTCATTCGCTTCGTTTCGACGTACAAGCAACGAGGGAGAGACGGGATTGTAACCGAATGGAAGCGAATAGGACATCCTATCATTATCCAATGATCACCGAGTGTATTTACCGCCGCGGAGCGAGATGGAGTGGGCAAGAGAGCGAACGAATACACTCGCCGTAGTCAATAGCGCGTCACACTCGGCCACTTCGATGATTGATAATTTACATTATGTTTATTTTCATCGTTCGACGAGCAGGGACCATATAATTTCGGCGATATTTCAGCATCAAAGCGATGATTTGTTTAAATAATAAACCTGCGCTGATTACTCGTGAGATAAGTTAATGTTTATAGAACGCCGTACAAATGTTATGATTAATTAATTATTTTTATTCTCATAAGCTTTTTATCACCGCTACCTACAATCTGAGGGGAATGGAAAGTCGAAACGTTCGGTAAATCATTGCGCTCTCATTAATTTATCACTACATTACATAATTACTACGTAAAGTAGTAGATAAAATATTGTTTGTCCTTCATGCAAGATAGTAATAAATTCTAGGTGACACTTAACAATATCTAGTCTATCTTCTATCTTCGCCCGGTTTTTCTGAAGAAATAGGTATTTTGGTTCCATTGCTCATTATTTGTAAAATGTTTTATTATGGCCATACGTGTGAAAAATATATCGACTTTTACAAGACAACATCCCCCGTGTTTAATTATACGTATAACGTATCATTAAGTATACGTATACGTTTAAGTACACGTATCATTTTGGCACATTTATATCTCTACCACTCACAACTCTCCCAGAAAACATCTCTCCCCAAACATCTCTCCCGCATTACAACTCTACCGTATTTAAACTCTACCAAAAACTCTCCCGGAATTTAAATAAAACTCTCCCCGAATTTAAATAAAACTCTCCCCGACTTTAAATAAAAGGCTCCCCGAATTTAAATAAAACTCTACCCGTATTTAAATAAAACTCGGGGAGAGTTTTATTTAAAGTCGGGGAGAATTTTATTTAAATTCCGGGAGAGTTTTTGGTCGAGTTCTAATACGGTAGAGTTGTAATGCGAGAGAGATGTTTTCTGGTAGACTTGTTATGCGGTAGAGTTGTTAGAATTATATTTTTTGGTAGAGTTATTATCCGGGAGACTTGTTTTGTGGTAGAGATGTTTTCTGGTAGAGATGTTTGGGGAGAGATGTTTTCTGGTAGAGTTGTTATCTGGGAGAGTTGTGAGTGGTAGAGATATAAATGTGCCATCATTTTACCATTAACATCAACACCCCGAAGATAAGCCTGTAAAGCCCTAATAAGCATTGCAAATTTTGCCGACGACGATAAGACAATGACGACAGAACTCTAAAGTGCTCTGTTGTCAATATGTTTTCAGTGACGATTTTTTTTCTTAGTGTTGTATCATCTTTTTCAATACTGCTTGTAAAAATATCGCATACAAATACTATAATTGCAGTATAAATTCTTTCGCATGCTAAGTCGGAGAGTTAATTAAAAACAAAACAACCAACGAGCTGTAAAACTAATATTGCATTCGTAGGCACAGAATTTCGTGAACGTACACAATGCTTTTGTTGCCGTCAATATTCATCACGAGTTTAGTATCTTCACTCGTTGGAGGTGAATATACATCTGTGGTGAACACAACCGATGGTCCTGTCAGGGGAGAAATAAAGACTACTGTTATGAAATCAATGAGATACTCATCGTTCAGAGGAATCAGATACGCCGAACCTCCACTTGGGTACCAAAGATTCAAGGTAAAAAAAACATTGCTGAATAGGAGCGAAAGGAAGTAGCGAGTACAACTAGTCTCGTGTACTCACTATAATTGTGTGCAAAAATATCTTCAGTAATTTTAGGATTATCAGGCCCCTTTCGAGGCCCTGATTATAGCAAGAGCCTCGCGGGGTAAAATTTCCGCGAGGGATTGTTAATCGTACGCTCTTCAAGGACGCTCTACACTTAGATTGCCTGATAAAGATGTTTTCACATAAGAAATAATAATACCACAATATTACCGCACGTATGTACAACATTTTCGACAGCCGCCAGTTCCCATTCGTCCATGGGTTGAAGTTTGCAACGCTACTGCTGCAATGCCCGACTGTATTCAAACGGGTACCGTTAATGACATTGTCAGAGGATCGGAGGATTGCCTGTTTCTCAATGTCTTCACTCCTGTGGTAATAATAAGCAAATACTTTATTGATAATCAAACACTAGGCTTACGGAACTAAATTAATTTTATAAAAAATGTTGATATCACGATAGACGAATTTCGAGAAATTGCCGACACAGTTGAAGAGTGTCATGGTCTATTTTGCCGGAGGTGCATGGAGAAAAGGTACAGCGGCGATCTGGATGTACGGTCCGGATTTCTTAATCGAGAAAGACGTTATAATTATTACCCTCAATCACCGTCTTGGAGTATTAGGTAGCTGTCGCAATTTATTACGACCAATTCGAGTACAGATAATTATACGACAATGATTCGTCGAAGGGTTTTTGAATATGAATCATCCTAATGCAACCGGAAACGCCGGCCTCAAGGACCAGAGGCTCGTCTTGCAGTGGGTAAAGAAGAATATAAAAAAGTTCGGTGGCAATCCAAACAACGTAACGTTATTTGGCGGTAGTTCCGGAGGTATGTCGACATTCTATCACGTGGTCTCCGAAGCTTCCGCAGGTAAAAAAAAGGATTTTCGAATAATATTATCCATCACATACGAAATAAAGCATTAACAGAATTTATCAGGGCTTTTTCACGGCTCAATAGCGGCGAGCGCTACGCCATTGAGTCCTTGGGCATTCCAACCTCCTGAAACCGCTCAACATAACGCTGAAATGCTCGCTCAGTGGTTGCGCATAAATTCAACAGATCAAGAAACCCTTCTCCAGGCTTTCTACAATACATCCGCGGAGGATCTAACTGTGGGCACCTATAAAATCGGACAGGTGATAGACATTACTCAAATTCAAACTTTTCGCGAAATTTCTATATAATTAAATATAAATATATATCTATATATATATATATAATTAAATTATATTGTTCATTATCATTTTTGTAATTAATAGATGGTAGCATTTGGTCCGACTATAGAAAATGCCATGATCGCTATTGATCCTATTCTCACGGAGTGTATCGTCAACAAATGGTACACCGGAAATTTTACGAAAGTACCGCAGATGCTTGGATTCACGGACGCAGAGACTATTGCTTTCGCGTGTCCCGGTTTGTATATTTTTATAGGCGATAGAATATAAGAAATCGGGCCACTTGCACTTCCAAAACAGAAAAACGTCAAATAAAAAAGAGTTAGCTGAATGAAATTAGCATTCAAATCCAAGAAGAAATTCATCCATATCGATCAAATGACATGGTGAAAGATATTAAGATAATGGTATTGCATTTTAAAGGCGTTGCAGCACACATGTCAACAATCGATACCTACGTCCAAATGTCCGAAATTATCGGCATCGAGACTGCTCATTCTATCAATAAATTTAAAGAAATATATGGCACGGGTACCAGCGATTGGACTCTAGTCAATTCTACTCTTATCCAGGAGACTATCGATGTAAGTCGTGAGGAAAATGTCTCTACAGCATGAATTTTGGAATTCGTATCGTCCTAATTATTTTAATTTTTCTAAGGCAACAACGGATTTACTCTTTATCGCCTTGATCGACATAACGCAACAGGCTCTCGCTGCTTATATCGATGACCAACCAATATATTACTACCATATTTCGTTCGACTATCCTAGATCCCTGCACAAACTGCGCTGGAAGTGTCGGTTTGATGGTCAGTGATTTATACACCAAACACGCGTTATTTCTTTGTAATTAAATTTCTTTTTCGCTGCATCGCACATGAATTACTAAAATGGACAACAATATTTTTTTTTCCTTACCGACGAAATTGAGATCGTTCTGTTTAAGGATGTATTATTTACGCATTCCGATTTACATGTTTTATTCTGGTCAAATGTTCGGTATTCATATAATTTCAGTACGTCCTGAAATAACAAAAATTAGTTTCATTTTCTCATCCAAGGTCCCGCTCATGGAGACGAGCTTCCATACATTTTTCATATTCCAAGTGCCAACTATAGTCTCGATCTCAATGATACTTTGGCTCTTACGAGAGATAGAGTTACTACATTGTGGACTAACTTCGCCAAATATGGGTAAGTTGAATGATTTTTTTAAAGTTATTAATCACTGAACTTCGATGAAACTTTGGAATTCTTTTTTTTTAAAGCAATCCCACTCCAGACTGGGTGAGTGAGTATAGCTTGAATATCACCTGGCCGGATTCAAGAATGGCTGGAGATTCCCTAGAGATTGGAAATGAGCTCTCGACAGGACCGAGACCGATCAATGATATTGTGCGGCAGATAGAATCACATATGTGGCCAATACTCCCCGCAATCGGCCACTGTAAACGACAATCAGTCGATCGCTCCATCCAGATCCCGAAATCAAACTCTAATTATGTTAAATTTAATGTAATAATATTATCTTTACTTTTATTTTCGATATAATTGAATATACACTGCCAGAAATAAGAACCGAAATAATAGAAAAAAAAGCGGAGAAGCAAATAAATCAATTAATGATTGTAAACGTTAATTTTGACTTGAAGGAAATAATAGAAGATAGGAGATTGCTAAACGTATAGGAATACAGAGTCAATCATGATAATGAATAGTGTAATGTATTCAACAAAAAGAATAACAATAAAACTAAGAAAAAACAGATATAAATGGCAAAGCAATAAAATGTATTTCAAATAACACAACAATAAAGAGCATCGATAGAGAAAAATGTGTTTCGAATAGCGAGTTTCTGCGTTAAAAAAAAATGGAATAAATAGTGTAATAAAATTATTAAACGTTTTGACAAGAAGGACAAAATGCGACAAGTCAACTAATCATAATAAATCATTCACTAATAATTTGCAATGGCGCTGTGTACTATTAAATTATTTAAAAAAACTATTAAAAACTATTTAAAAAAAAAAACTATTAAAAAAAAATGTAATAATTAAAAATTCACCAAGCACCAACCGGAAGTGACGTATTTTCGGTATGACATCACTTCGGTCGAAAAATAAGATTTTCATATCGGAAGGGACGTATTTCCGGTATGACGTCACCTCCAGCCGAAAAATGAGATTTGATGGACATTCGAAATAGAGGTGTCCGTGAGTGTCGTTCAGTATCTTTGAGTGTCCATGGCTGTCTTGTACCCTATTATTAAGTAGATATTTTCCTGAAGTGATCGATGTTTCGTTTTTCTTGCCCATTGCTAAGTCACTATCATCGCGGTATGCATGACGACCGTATAATTTTACTATTTGCATCGTAAACGCTAAGATAAGTAAGCCTCTGCTAATCGTTGGGAACATTCAATGTAACGATTATAAACGGTGGCCAACGGCGACGAGAACTCTAAAACATTTTGTTGTGAACTCAGTGTTGAATACTTTGTTGTGTTCTCAGTGTTGGCTCCCCTCTCAGCGTTATTGCATCGTCTATTCAACACATTCTCTAAAACGTATTGCATCCTCAGGTATATACAGTACAAATTGTTGCGTATTTTAACTAACGATCTAATCTATAATGCATTTGTAGGTGCACAGTTTCCTGGCCGTACGAGATGTCCTTTTTACCACCAGCATTTATCATCACATTAATATCTTCACTAGTTGCAGCTGAACTTACAGCTGTGGTGAACACGACCCATGGTCCTGTACAGGGGGAAATAAAGACTACTGTCATGAAGTCAATACGATACTCATCTTTCAGGGGAATCAGATACGGCGAACCTCCAGTCGGCTGGCAAAGATTCAAGGTAAAGAATACACTGCTGAAGATTGTTGAAAATGAGTAAACGTACTCAACGGTGCTCACTTCGATTGTATGCGAAAAAATATTCAGCAATTTTGGGGTCAGGTGGAAATCAACTGAACCTACGATCCCTTCGAATAATCAGGGCCGCGCCCTCATTATTCGCAGTGGCTTCCGGATTAAAATTTCCTCGAGGACATTTTAACCTACGCTTTTTACTTAGAAGTCCCATTAAAGTTGTTTTGGCATTTAAAAAATTATATTACAACTCACGAATGTACTAAATGTTCACCAGCCTCCAATTCCCGCTGCTCCATGGGTTAAAGTTTTCAACGCCACTGCTGAAGCGCCCGACTGTATTCAATCGGGTAGCTCTAATGACATCGTCATGGGATCGGAGGATTGCTTATTTCTCAATGTCTTTACGCCTGTGGTAATAAACAGCAAATACTTTATAGCAAGTAATCATTGAGCTATGTGGAAATAAATATATCTTATAAACTAGTTGTTAATACAATAGACGAATCTAACAAACCCACCTACAAAGTTGAAAAGCGTTATGGTCTATCTCGTCGGAGGTGGATGGAGGAAAGGTACATCGGGGATCTGGATGTTCGGTCCGGATTTCTTGATCGAGAAAGACGTCGTATTCGTTAACTTCAATAGTCGTGTCGGACCATTAGGTAATTCCCCCAATTTAGTACGACTGATACGAGCGAAGATAATTTTATAAAAATAATTCGTTGAAGGTTTTTTGAATATGAATCATCCCAACGCAACCGGAAACGCGGGCCTCAAGGATCAAAGACTCGTCTTTCAGTGGGTACAGAAAAATATCCAAAAATTCGGTGGCAATCCGAACAACGTGACGTTATTGGGCGGCAGTTCTGGAAGCATGTCGACATTCTATCACGCAATAAACGAAGAATCCGCAGGTACGAAAAAATTTATGTATTCATCATAATATTCGCCACATACGAATTTCACCATTGATAGGATTCGACAGGACTCTTTCACGGTATAATAGCCATGAGCGGTACGCCATTGGTTCCCTGGGGATTCCATTCCGCTGCAACGAATCAACGTAGAATTGAAACGCTCACTAAGTGGTTGGGTATAAATTCGACAGATCAAGAAACCCTTCTCAAAGCTTTCTACAGTGCATCGGCGGTGGATCTAACTGTGGGCACCTATCATATCCCAGAGGTGATAGATATTACACTAGTTCAAACTTTGGCGAAATATCAATTTTTTTAATTTTTTTTTTTAACAGGTCATAGCATTCAGTCCGACTATAGAAAATGCGACTATAGCCACTGATCCTATTTTTACGGAGTGTTTTATCAAAAAATGGTTCACCGGAAACTTTACCAAAGTACCCTTGTTAATGGGATTCATGAACAACGAAATTGAATGTTTCGCCTGTCCAGGTACGCATATATGTTTATAAGCGATAAGATGTAAGAAATCGAGTCACTTACATTTCCAGCGAAAAAGAGCGAATTCAAGGAATTCAACGATCATTTTTCGTCAAATTTCAAAAAATATATATTATCCCAATAAATCCAATAATTATATCGATTGAGAAACTCGTCCATATGGATAAAATGACGAGATTAAAAATATTATGATGATGGTATTGTATTTTACAGGCCTTGAAGCATACACGTTTGTAATCAAGAGTTACGTCGAAGTGGCCGAATCTATCGGCTTAAAGGTTCCAGATTCTATCGAAAATTTTAAAGAAATATATGCCTCGGGTGCTCGCAATTGGACTTTATTTAATTCTACTGTAATTGATGACACTTTGAATGTAAGTCAAGTAGAAACTGATTTTACAGCACGAATCTTGGAAATCGTTTTAACCTAGTTATTTTTTTATTTTTCTCAGGTAACAAATGAACTCATCTTTATCGCCATGATCGACATGACCCAACAGATTCTCGCCACTCATTATAATGACCAACCAATCTATTACTACCATGTTTCGTTCGACTATCCTAGATCTCTGCAAAAAGTGCGCTGGAATTGTACGCTTAACGGTCAGTGATTTATACAGCAGACAAGTGTTATTTTTTGCTGTTCCTTTTTTCGCTGCATCGCACATACAGTAGAAAAATGGGCGACAATATTTTTTTTCTTTCCGCGGCAATTGAGGATGGCACCGTTTAAGGATGTATCACTTATATATTCCCAACCAAATATTGTATTTGGTCATCGTTTCAGTGCTTTCTGAGACGGTATAAATCTTTTTAAAAAATCGAACATATTTGACAAAAAAAAATCTTTAATTTTCTCATTCAAGGTCCCACCCACGGTGACGATGTTGCATACATTTTCAATGTTCCCATTGCCAACTTTAGTCTCGATCTCAATGACCCTTTGGCTCTTACGAGAGATAGAATGACTACAATGTTGACCAACTTCGCCAAATATGGGTAAGACGAGAGATTTTTTAAATTCAAATACCAGTGAATGTTACTGAAACTTTACAATTTCTTTATTTTTTTAGGAATCCTACTCCGAATTGGGCGAATGAGTATAGCGTGAACGTCATCTGGCCAGACTCAAAAATGACTGGAATCTGCCTGAATGTCGGAAGTGAGCTCTCGATCGAACCAAGACCGATCAATGATGATGTGCGACGGATACAATCACATACCTGGCAGGTGCTACCCACGATCGCCGACTGTAGACGAGAATGCGTCGATTCCTCCGTCCCCATGTTCAAATCAAAATCTGATACCATCAGATTTAATGCGATGATATTATCTGTACTTTTGTTTTCGATACTATTTAATGTACATAGTTACCAATAAGAAGTGATATAATACTTGACAAAAGGCAGAGAAGAAAACTAATATATTAAATATTGCGTACGTATAGGAAACAATTATAATAATGACAAAATGAGGAATATGTATTTTCACGTTGTGAAGCACAATGTGATAAACAACATTAAAAACATTAGGAAGAATAGATATCAATGGCAAAGCAATAAAATGTATTTATCCTCCGCGTGTAAGCAAATTCTCCGCACTCCGGGCACCAGCGCTCGAACGGTAAATTCAAACTCGAGTAATGAAAAAACGCAGGTCTGAATACACATCCAATTATATTTAAAAAAATTAATATTGTCACTATGAACCTCAACAGTGTAGCAGGAAATAAAAAATCTCGATGACATAATCTATGGCCACGAAAAGTCTACATGAAATTTGAAACATTCCTTACAAATGTCCAAAATTCCACATAGCCCGGCGCGAGTATGCTCGGGTAATTATTGTCGTAAATAAATAAAACAATTCTAAAACGGTACACAGAATTAAATCGCTCCAAAGATAATTTTGGAACTCTGAACGAACACTCTTCAGTGTCCTCATATTGGAAATTCATCGTTTTTTCCCCAATACAGTTATGATATAGTAAATTACGATACTAGTGCGATAAAACTTTTTCTGATGAGTGTGAGTTTGCAGCACGAGCCGAAGGCGAGTGTTGCAATCACACGAGTTAAAAAACATTTTTCGCAAGAGAACTTAACGTACAACATTTTATTTTCAGACGGTGTGAAAAGGGGAAAACTGCAATTTTCTCACCGAGTCATATAAATGTATTTGTTACTACATTCCATGCCGTCGATGTCGACGTTCGTCTTTAGAATATAGTACTTTGGAGAAGATAGGCACGGCAAGTTGCGAGTCAAACGTTAAATTATTCACGCCCACACGATAAATAATTTACTAAATTCGTTGCACCGATGGCGCAATAGCAATGTGTAAACAAAAATGAAAAACCCTGGAAGCGTCAGCGTCATTCGTTTAAAAGCGTCGCTTTGAAATGCAAACGAATTTCTGAAAATGCTATAAATTCAAAATGTCACCCTAAAGTAGCTTATTTAAGAGGCGTTCCTACGACCAAATAGTTTCTACGACCGAATTTCCGACGTGGTTGCCACTATTTGGAAGTTTTTTTTGTTCATCTGCATATGGTTATACAGTGAATCGTTTTGTGACCGCAACCGCGTAAGTTCCTAAATAGCTGCCTGATAATCGGCGATAAACTGTTTTTGCGAGCGGTGAACGATACACTGTTCGGCATACTTAAGAATCTCATTACTCGAGCTACTGATAAAAACTGGCCTGTGACAGAAACTGTCACAGTGTTACCAGCAAGGCAGCGCTTAGTAATAGTGACAGCGATCCTTAAGACTCTAACACAGATGCACAATAATGTGTGCACAGGTTCGAGGAAAAGCAAGATGCTATTCCTTCATCTTTTAACGACAATGTTGATAGGTTTCTTTGGAGCATTCGTCGCAGCTGAACGGACGGCAGTGGTACAAACGACTTCTGGTCCTGTTCAAGGCTCAATTCTCGAAACTGTTAATTCAGTGAAATATGCAGCTTTCACGGGAATCCCGTTTGCAAAAGCTCCTCTAAGACATCTTCGATTCAAGGTACAGTTGTGTTAAATTATGTCGAAGACCAATTGACGATGAAGGGAGGAATATATCGCAATGATGTAATAAACTCATGACAGCCTCCGATCGATCCAGATCCATGGACCGAAGTTTATGACGCGACCAAAGACGCTGTCGAGTGTATTCAATATGATCCCGATAAGATGGTCATCGAGGGAGCCGAGGATTGCCTGACGCTCAATGTCGCCACAAGAATGGTAAGTAATCATTAAAAAGATTTTTAATCTTTAACGATCACTGGGACGACAGTGATTTGTTTTCTCGTAATTGTCAAATTTGTGCGGCAATAAAAACGCATTCATCGAAAAATTCATTCCTTAAAGAAATGTCCAGACAAACGTAATTCAGGGACAAAAAATTATTTATTTTTCTGTAATAACCGAAGATTTTTATTTTGTTGACGAAAACATTTTCCAACTGTTGTACGATCAAAAAAATGCCTGTTGCTTAAATACTAACGGTACTATAGTGGAATTTAACAGAAGCCCCGACGGAGTTCAAAGCTGTCATGGTTTGGATCTATGGAGGTTCATTCATTCTTGGATCATCAAGTCTGAAGAAATTCCCTCCAGATTACTTGCTCGAGAAAGACATAGTCTTCGTTTCTCTGAACTATCGTGGGGGAGCACTTGGTAATCGTACTTATTAACGTTATTCTGATCTCAAACAGGATTGTTTGATACCCAATTTGTTGACGATTATCAGGTTACTTGTCCCTTCATCACCCTAACGCATCTGGAAACGCTGGTCTGAAGGATCTGGTACTAGGCCTCAAGTGGGTGCAAAAGAACATCGCGAACTTCGGCGGCAATCCCAAAAATGTTACCATCATGGGTGGAAGTGCTGGATCTGCTGCAGTTGGTTATCTGGTGCTATCAGACTTAACGACAGGTTCGAAAGATGTATAATTTAACCATTTCAGGATTCAACCGGTCTGCCCACTGTGCGAACACTTTTTTGTGTTAAAAATGTCCAAATCGTTAATGTACGACAGGTCTTTTCCATGGTTCGATTTCTATGAGCGGCGTACCGTTAAATCCCTGGGCATTTCACACTCCTGCTCGAGCTCTCCATCAAGCTCATAGGCTCCTTGGAGAGTTAGGAATCAACTCCACCGACCCGAACGACATACTCGAGGCTTTGTACGATATTTCAGCGTCGGATATGGTGGCCGCAACGGCAAAGATAGCTCGGGTAACAGTGAATTCCCCAAACATCCTGGAATCTGGCTTACCGATCGGTACGGCAACAGATGACCATTTTATTCTTCAACAGAATTTTGCACCATTCGCACCGACGATCGAAAACGAAGCCGTCGTTTCGGATCCGTTGTTGACAGAGTGCGCTGTCATTAAATACCTTACCGGACGCTTCAACCAAATTCCACAGATTATCGGATACGAAGATCAGGAAATGTTGGCCTTCGTCACTCGTACGTTACACACTAGACTAATTGAAATTGATGGGATTAAGAATACAGTTTTCAGAAGGAAAATGTTTTTACAGTCCCGGACGCTGTCGGCGAAATAGTCGACCAATGCATTGGCGCGGCCGAGACGTGTCATATGAACGTATGCGAGAGTGTCACTTCAGCTAAAGAGCGACTGCATGGAAACCGAAGCTTTTATGACGATATCGACTATAACGAACTTCGGAAATTTATTAATGTGGGTTTAATGCAAATACCATTTGTAGAAGAACCAATCAATTGACAGAATCTATTACAACAAATAGTTCCGGTACTGTTAAACAAATGATATTTAATTATGAGAATTGATACTATTCAGGAAACATCGATCCGCTTGTACATAGCCGGGATCGATCAGACTCAACAATTTCTCGCTGCGAATAACAAAAAAAATCCAGTTTATTACTACCATATTACGTTCTATGCGGGCGGACCTCACGCTATCGCGTCGAACAACAGCCTTCCGGGTCAATATTTGCTCTATAATTATCGTCGATTTTGTTAGTGTTGTCAATTATTTATTCTAAATTTCATCTCCAAAGGTGCTGCGCATGGTGATGATATCAGTTTCATATTTTACTATCCGAGCATGAACTACAGTACCGATCCCACGAGTCCCGTACGTCGTACAATTAATCGCCTAACCACACTGTGGACCAACTTTGCAAAATATGGGTAAGAGGACAGTGAAAATTGATCGTAAAAAATATTTATACTTCACTATAAGCCCCCTTACATCTAAAATCTGTGATTACTTTGCCGTATGAAATATTGATGTTATTTTTTTCAATAAAAAAAATAGTAATCCAACACCTGACTGGGTGGATGGCGATTATCCGTTGAACATCACATGGCCGGACTCGGGACCTTCGGGAATCACCCTCGAGATCGGAAATGAACTGAGAATCCAACAGAGATTTGTGACCGACGACATGGATTTCGTTGAAAATTCCTATTGGCCATATCTCAGTGAGGTCGGTGCTTGTGACTACAATTCAAGCATCAATTTCACGGTACCCCTCAAAACTGTACCGTGAATTGAATAATTAAATCGTAGCATAACATAATTGTGTCTCGGAATAGGCAAGGATACATTTCCGCGATAAATAAAGTATATCTTATCGTAGATAAGTTATTACCAAAAATTGTGGAAAAAAAGTAGTAGTAAGTAGTTAGCACCAAAAATTAATGTCAAATATTATACATTATGTTATATTAAAAATGTCAAATAACTTGAGAACGTGGGGGGCGGTGAGTCATGCTGATGCCCGTGCGGACGACTGTGTTGGCGTCGGCGATTCCGCTCCCGTTGGTAACGAAAAATCTAGCTGATGACGATGCTCTCGCTGACTTAAGGCGAGGTGAAACGGACTCCCAACGGGTTCAGTCGATAATAAAAACTGTAATGAATGGCATTCGCATTGTAAACATTTCGCGAAAAAGTAAAGTATCAGCTCATCTAGAATTCAATACCGCGTCTGATGACACTTTGCTTTTACCCCAAACGTCAAGCATTTTTCCATGTCATTAAATAAAAAAGTGCAACTATCTCTCTTGCAGTCATATGTCACGTGGCATATGTTTCAACTCACTTTACGCGATAAGGTCGTTCGCTCAGGTACTAAAAATATAAAAATAGCCGAAGCAATAATTAATACGAAAAACAATCGAGTGCCCAGCAGATTCGCCGAGAGCCAGAACGTTGCTCGTTGGGCCGTGCCGGCCCTTTATATATTATATACAGGAAACTCATGATATTTTTTGTAGTATCATTTTTTTGCTGTATGTTACTCACAGTAAAAAAATGTTCCACCATTTTCCATTCTTTCCCAGGGAATTAACATCGTTCGCTAATTCGCTCTAAGGACAATTTTGAACCTCTTTGAACGAACTCTTTCCAGTGTCCTCTTTTCGAAAACCGATTGTCTTTTTTTCACTAAAGTTATGAAAATTTATTTGCTACGTGTCGTCATTCGATGCCTTCAATGTTCCCGGTTTTCGAAGTAGCACACGGAGGATACGGGGCTCCGCACTTAGCTGCTAAAGTTAAATAATTCACAAGATTCGTCGCAGGCAATATCACCCAAAGTATCCTTCTAAGGTAGGTTTATACGGCGACATAAGTTCTACGGTCGCAATGTACGACTTCATTACCACTGTTTGTAGGGTTTTTTTATTTGGTGATTTGGATATACATATGGGCCGTTCCACGTCAAATCAAACGTTTCAAAACCCTGGCCCTCTTAAATCAAGCTGAAAGTTCGTGATGTGGTATTATTATATAGTGTGAGTTCCTGGAATTTTTATCAGTACTCGTTTTCAATGTAACGGATAGGTGTGTCCAATATACAGTCAATCGTCTTATGACATCAACGGTCAAAGCACGCAAATCGCTGCCTGATAATGCTTTTGTGATATCTTCCTTTTATTTTAAAAAGCTGTGATCTATATGTGTTCGGCACACGTAGGAATCTCATTACTTGCCTTACCCATTTAAACTATCTCGTGACGGACACATTCGCAGTGCCACTGACGACAACGTCCACTGACAGTGAAAGTGGAGCTTGAGTCTCTGATAACACAGATGCAAAACAATGTGTCCGAAATTTCGAGGAAACGAAAGATGCTATTCTTTCAACTTTCAACGATCATGCTGATAAGTTTCTTCGGAGCATCTAACGCAGTTAAACTGACGACAGTGGTACAAACAGCTTCCGGTCCTGTTCAAGGTGCGATTCTCACCACCGTTAATTCAGTGAAATATGCAGCTTTCACGGGCATACCATTTGCAAAACCTCCGGTCGGAAATCTCAGATTCAAGGTATAGTTGTGTTAAATTATGTCAAAGATGAACTGATGCTGAATAGAGGCTAAATCACATCGATGTAATAATTCCATGACAGCCCCCCATCGATCCAGATCCGTGGACCGAAGTTTACAACGCGACCACAGATGCTCCCGATTGTTTTCAATTTCGTTGGCAAACGATGGAAATCACGGGAGACGAGGATTGCTTGTACCTCAATGTTGCAACAACAGTGGTAAGCAATTATAAAGAATTTAAGTTTTTAACGGTCACTGGGAAGAAAGTAATTTGTTTTTCTTGTAATTGTCAAATCTTTACGGCAATAAAAATATTTTGTCAATGATACATTCAATCTCCGAAGAATGGTCCAGACAAACAAAATCCACGGACAAAAAAAAAATACTTGATTAAATATCCGAAAATTTCTATTTTGTTAAGAAAAAGAATCTTCCTAAAATATACTAACGCTACTGTAGTGGAATTTGACAGAAGCCCCGACGGAGTTGAAAGCTGTCATGTTTTGGATCTACGGAGGTGCATTCTCTAGTGGATCATCAAGCTTCAAATCATTCCCTCCAGATTACTTGCTCGAGAAAGACATCGTCTACGTTTCTGTCAATTATCGTGACGGACCATTTGGTAATAATGCTTATTGAGATTATCGTGATTGCAATAGGGATTTATTTGAACATCTCATTGTTTTATACTCAATTTATTGACGATTATCAGGTTACCTGTCCCTTAATTATCCCACCGCATCTGGAAATGCCGCTCTGAAGGATCTTGTGCAAGCGCTCAAGTGGGTCCAAAAGAATATCGCGAAATTCGGCGGCAACCCCAATAACGTTACGATCATGGGTGTAAGTTCTGGATCTGCCGCAGTTGGTTATCTGGTGTTATCAAACGTAGCCGCAGGTTCGGAAAATGTATTATTTACCCTTCTCGCAATCCAACAGCTCTGCCCACTTAGCATGAAACTTTTTGTGTTGCAAGTTAAAAATGTCTAAATCATTACTATACTACAGGTCTTTTCCATGGTTCGATTTCTATGAGTGGCGTACCGTTAAATCCCTGGGCATTTCAATCTACTGCTAAATGTCTGCATTACGCTCGTAAGCTCACTGATGAGCTAGGAATAAGCTGGACCAATCCAAACAGCATTCTTGAGGCTTTGTACGATGTTCCAGCGTGGAATATCACAAACGCAGCAACGCATATAGCTCCGGTAATAATGAATTCTCCAATCCCCGTGGAAGCCGGCTTACCGATCGGCACGGCAACCAATGACGAATTTATTCTTCAACAGATCTTCGAACCATTCATACCGACGCTCGAAAACGAATCCATTGCTATTGAACCATTTTTAACCGAGTGCACCGTCACTAAATACCTTACCGGACGTTTCAACCAAATTCCACAGATTATCGGCTACGAAGATCAGGAAACAGTTTCCATGGTCACTAGTGCGTTTCACACTTGATTAATTTGAACTTGTAAGATTTAGAATACAGTTTTTAAAACAAAAATATTTGTGCAGTGCCGGACTTTATCAGCGAAGTTATCGATCAATGTATTAATGCGGCCGAAATGTATCATATGGACATACCGGAGAGTATCATGTCAGCAAAAGAGCGACTTAATCGGAACCTAAGCTTGTATGATGATGTCAACTATGAGGAACTTCCGGATTTTATCAATGTTGGTCTTATGCAAATAGCATTTATAGAAAAACCAATGAATAGAGACATTCTTATATAGGAATAGTTCGGGTACTGTTAGACAAATGATATTTTATTATGAGAATTGATACTTTTCAGCAAACGTCGAACCTCATGTTCATAGCCGGAATCGATCAGACTCAAAGATTTCTTGCTGCCAATAACAAAAATAATCCAGTATACTACTACGATATTTCGTTCTATACGAACGGACCTCACGAGCTCGCGTTGAACAACAGCCTTCCCGGTCAATATTTAACTCCATAATTATCGTCAATGTAGTTGATATTTTCAATTATTCGGTCTATATTTTATCTCCGAAGGTGCTGGGCATGGTGATGATATTTCTTTCATATTTTACTATCCGCGAATGAACTACAGTACCAATCCCACGAGTCCCGTACGTCGTACAATTAATCGCATGGTCACAATGTGGACCAACTTTGCAAAATACGGGTAAGAGAATAGTAAAAAGAGATCATAAAAAAAGTTTACACTGTACTCTAAGCATCCTTACATCTAACATGTTTGACGGCTTTGCCGTATAAAATATTGATGTTATTTTTTTCAATTAAAAAAATAGTAATCCGACACCTGACTGGGTGGATGGCGGTTATCCGTTGAACATCACATGGCCTGACTCGGGAATTTCGGGAATCATGCTCAATATCGGAAATGAACTGAGTATCCACCGGAGAATCGTGACCGCCGACATGGATGATGATGAAAATTCCAATTGGCGATATCTCAGTGGGATCACTGAATGTGACAACAATTCACGTATTACTTTCACGGTTCCCCTCAAAACTTTACCGTGAATCGAATAATTCAATCATAACATAACACAATTGTACCTCGGAATAGACAAGGATACGTTTCCATCATATATAATGTATATCTTATCGTAGATAAGGCAGTACCAAAAATAGTGGTAAAAAAGTGGTAGTAAATAGTTAGTACCAAAAATGAATGTCAAATATTATAAATTATGTTATATAAAAAATGTCAAATAAAAATTAATGTAAAAACACTAGTTTATCACGAGCAACGAAACGCAGCTTCGACCGTCAAATTGATTTGGAACATCTTAATATTACCCAAGTTTCCGTCAGTCGTTTTCGTTTTTCCTACATCTTGTAATTTTTTTCATAGCATTCGCAGCAAGTGCGAATATCGCCAATGACCCGATTTTGACGGAGTGTTTCATCAAAAATTGTACACTGGAAATTTTACCAAATTAACGCTCTAACGCTTGACGCCCTCGTCGAATTTGAAATCGATGAAGTTTCCCAGATGAAAATCAGCCGTCGTGACCCGGAGTCGCGTTCTCCGGCAGGGATGCGAGGCCGTAACTCTGATGCGACCCTCAGCTCTTCAACTGATGGCCAATGAAAGTGATGGGCGGTGGGTCATGCACGATGCTCGTGCGGACGACTATGTTGGCGTCGGCGATTCCGCTCTTGTCGGTAACGAACGGGCTCGCTGACTTAAGGTGGTGTGATACATCGCCGCCGGTAACAAAAACTGTACTGCATACCGTTTTGAGACCGCAGTCCGCCGAGGAAAAGAAAAATTGATCCGCCCGAGTCAACGTATCCGCTAGTATATATATATATATAGCAAAGACATGATATTTTTTGTACGATCATTTTTGGTGCTCACAGTAAAAAAATGCAAGACAATTTCTTATTCTTTCCGAGGGAATTAAAATCGTTCGTTACTTTGCTCTAAAGATAATTTTGAACCTCTTTGAACGAACTCTTTCCAGTGACCCCTTTGTGACAACCGATTATCTTTTTTTCCACTAAAGTTATGATAATTTATTTGGTACTTGTCTTTATTCGATGCCTTCAATGTTCCCGGTATTCGAAGTAGTAGCCACGTGGAGATACGGAGCACTGCACATAGCTGCTAAATGTTAAATAAATCATTCCTATTCGATAAATAATTCACAACATTCGTCGCACCGATCGTATAATAGCAATGCACACATAAATTAAAATTCTAGCAACCACCATTCGTTTCTATTTAAAGCCATGGTTACATCATCTCGCAGGTAATATCACCCAAAGTACACTTCTAAGGTATGTTTCTACGGCCACATAAGTTCTACGGTCGTAATCTACTACTTGATTACCACTGTTCTTTGTTTGTTCGTTTGGATATGCATATGGGTCATTCCACGTCAAGTCAAACGTTCCAAAACCCTGACCCTCTTAGATCAAGCTGAAAGTTCGTGATGTTGTACTATTATATTAGTGTACTAGTGTGAGTACCTGGAATTTTTTCAGATTTTTATCGGCTCTCGTTTTCAACTTAACGGATAGCCGTTCCCCATATACAGTCAATCGACTTATGACCGCAACTGTCGAAGCACGCAAATCGCTGCCCGATAATCCGTGATAAACCCATTTAGTTTTAACGAGCAGTAATCAATATGTGTTCGGCACACGTAGGAATCTCATTACTTGAGTTAACCATTTAAACAACGCTGTAACAGACACAGTGCAGTGCCACCCACGAGGCAACGTTTACGAATAGTGAAAGCGGACCTTAAGTCTCTAAGAACACGGATGCAAAACAATATGTGTGCATTTTCGAGGAAAAGCAAGATACTATTTTTTCAACTTTCAACGATCATGCTGATAGGTTTCTTCAGAGCATCCTGCGCAGCTAATCTGACGGCAGTGGTAGAAACGGCTTCTGGTCCTGTTCAAGGTTCAATTCTCACTACCGTTAATTCAGTGAAATATGCAGCTTTCACGGGCATCCCATTTGCGAAACCTCCTCTCGGAAAACTCAGATTCAAGGTACAGTGTTACATAATGTCAGCGATGAATTGACGCTGAAGTGAGTACAACACATGCCCATCACATTTATGTAATACTCACATGACAGCCTCCCGTCGAACCAGATCCGTGGACCGAAGTTTATAACGCGACCACAGACGCTCCCGACTGCATTCAATTTCGTTACCAAAGGAAAGAAATCACAGGCGTCGAGGATTGCTTGTATCTCAATGTTGCCACGCCACTGGTAAGCAATCATTATAAAGACTTTAAGCCTTTAACGATCACTGGGAAGAAAGTAATTTAGTTTCCTCTAATTATTAAATTTTTGCGACAATAAAAATATTCAATCAATGAGACATTCAATCTTCAAAGGAGAGTCCAGACACACAACATCCACAAACATACAAAAAATTATTTATTTGTCTGTAAATATCCGCATATTTCAATGGTGTTGAGGAAAAAAACTTCCCACTGATTGTTGAACGATTAAAAAAAGCTTGTTACTCAAATGCTAACGATACTATAGTGGAATTTGACTGAAGCTCCGATGGAGTTGAAAGCTGTCATCTTTTGGATCTATGGGGGTGCATTCCTTACTGGATCATCATCTTTGAAATCATTCCCTCCGGATTACTTGCTCGAGAAAGACATCGTTTACGTTTCACTGAATTATCGTGACGGAGCATTAGGTAATCGTCCTTATTGAGGTTATCCTGATTAAAATGGGATGCATTAAAACATTTAGTTGTTCGATGTACAATTTATTGACGATTATCAGGTTACATGTCCCTTAATCATCCCAGTGCATCTGGAAATGCCGCTCTGAAGGATATGGTGCACGGCCTCAAGTGGGTACAAAAGAACATCGCAAAATTCGGCGGCAATCCCAAAAATGTTACGATCATGGGTGGAAGTTCCGGATCTGCCTCAGTTGGTTATCTGGTGCTGTCAAACTCAGCCGCGGGTTCGAAAAATTTATTATTTAACCCGTTCACGATCCAACAGTTCTCCCCGCTTTGCGAAAATCTTTTTGTGTTACCAGTGAAAAATGTCCAAAATGTCCAAATACTACACTACAGGTCTTTTCCATGGTTCGATTTCTATGAGTGGCGTGCCGTTAAATCCCTGGGCATTTCAATCTATCGCTAAATCTCTACATCAAGCTCATAGGCTGACTGATGAGTTAGGGATCAGCTGGACCAACCCGGACAGCATTCTCGAGGCTTTGTACGATGTTCCAGCGTGGAAAATCACAAACGCAACATCGTATTTAGATCCGGTAACTATCTATTGTCCCAACCCCCTAGAATCCGGTTTACCGATCGGCACGGCAACCAATGGAGTTTTTATTCTTCAACAGGTTATAGGAGCATTCAAACCGACGCTCGAAAACGAATCCTTTGCTATAGAACCATTTTTGACAGAGTGCACTGTCACTAAATACCTCACCGGACGCTTCAACCAAATTCCACAGATTATCGGATACGAAGATCAGGAAACAGTGGCAATAGTCACTCGTACGTTTTACACACGATTAATTTAAATTTATGAGATTAAGAATATAGTTTTTAAAACGAAAGTGTTTGTGCAGAACCGATGAGTGTCAGGGAAGTTGTCAATCAATGTATTGATGCAGCCGTAATGTATCACATGGACGTACCGGAGAGTATCGTGGCAGCACAAGAGCGACTCAATCGGAACCTGAGCTTTCATGATGATATCAGCTATAAGGAACTTCGGAAATTTGTCAATGTGGGTTTTATGCAAATACCGTTTACAGAGAAACCAATGAACGGAGAATCTTTTACAGGAATAGTTCGGATACTGTTAGACTATTGATATTATGTTTATTATGAGAAATGATACTTTCCAGCAATCGTCGAACATCATGTTCATATCCGGAATCGATCAGACTCAAAGATTTCTCGCTGCCAACAACAAAAATAATCCAGTATACTACTATGATCTTTCGTTCTATGCGAACGGACCTCACGAGCTCGCGTTCAACGACAGCCTTCCCGGTCAATATTTAACTCCATAATTATCGTCAATGTAGTTGATATTATCAATTATTCAGTCTGTATTTCATCTCCGAAGGTGCTGGGCATGGTGATGATATTACTTTCATATTTTACTATCCGCACATGAACTACAGTACCAATCCCATGAGTCCCGTACGTCGTACAATCAATCGCATAGTCACAATGTGGACCAACTTTGCAAAATACGGGTAAGAGGATCGTGAAAATTGATCATGAAAAAAATGTATAACGCACTATAAGTGTTCTTATGTCCAATATCTGTTATGGCTTTGCCGTGTAAGATGTTCATGTTATTTTTTTTCAATTTCAAAACATAGTAATCCAACACCTGACTGGGTGGATGGCGGTTATCCGTTGAACATCACATGGCCGGAATCGGGAATTTCGGGAATCACCCTCGAGATCGGAAATGAACTGAGTATCAAACCGAGACTCGTCACCGCCGACAGGGATATTGATGAAAATTCTAGCTGGCGATATCTCAGTGAGGCCACTGAATGTGACAACAATTCACGTATTACTTTCACGGTTCCCCTCAAAACTTTACCGTGAATCGAATAATTCAATCATTATCTATTCCGAGAAAGAATTGTGTTTCGGAATGGATATATTTTCGTGATATACGAAATATATCTTATCACAAAATAGTTAGTACCAAAAACCAATATCGGTTTACATTCAATGACATTACAATAAATGCAAGCTCGAAAAAATACTTGTCTATCATGAGAAATGTAACGCGGCTTTGACCGTCAAAGCGATTCGGAAAATCTTACTATTTCATATCATGTTTCCTCCGTCTGTTTCTCATACATTTCGCAATTTTCTTTTTTTCCTCATTCACAATTCTTTCCTCCATCCCACCACTCGTTCGCGCTTTCAGCATTTTTCTGGTTCTCTTCCGCTATCAGCTGCGCGCTTTATCGATGCATTAAAAAATTACCATAGAGAACTTCGCGCCGCTCGGTTCGTCCACTATGCAATGTAAATGAGCATGTGCTGCGGGTCCGACCGCCTCGAATATACCGTCAAGAGATTTCGTTCGAGCCACCGGCCAAGTACATTGTCCATATTGACAGCCCAGGGTACTTCGAATCTTCCGTACAGGTACAGACCAGACAGTTGTCGACATTTTTCTGATTGCTCTTCGAATCTCCCTCAGTCACTCGAATGGATATTAATACTTAACTAGAGTAGGGACGCTATATACCCGACCCAAGGTTCGGTTGGGCTTGTTCTACTAATCAAAATGTGGCCTCATCGTCATGCAACTCACCACACATTCAATGGTTACAGATGTAATAGTCAGAAACTCCGCCATATCCGCAAACCTCCAATCCGTGCAGTCGTAAACGTGGTAATCGGACGTATTTTCGGTATGATGTAATTTCCGGCCGAAAAATGAGGTTATTCAAGCCTGAAATAACGTGTTTCCAGTATGGCGTCACTTCCGGTCGAAAAATGAGATTTTCAAACCAGATGTGACGAGTTTCCGGTATGATGTTACTTCCGGTCGAAAAATGAGATTTCCTGTATGACGTCACTTGCGGTCGAAAAATGAGATTTCCGGATCATGCCTCGCGCACAATATGGCTGTGCACTATCGGGCCGTGTGCACCATCGTGCACTGCCACACGGCGAGCTGGACGAGCCTCCTCTTTCGCCTCACTTCTTAAATTTATTAAGTTCGAACTCGGAAGCAAGTTGTTCAAGGGGGTGTTCTCATGCAAGCATGCCTCTCTCGGCTCGTAAGAGCTCTCGTTCTCCCTTCGGTTTGCCGTAATTCGAAATTCCAGACAACCGAGAGAACGTTATACCGAGGAACGAGAGACTCGTTGGATCGCGGCAGTCACGTTCCCGACCCAGAGACATGGCACGCCCTGCTGCCGATATAATTTATGTGGTGCAACTCTCGCTATCGCGGCTCCGCAACGATACGCGACACCTTCGCTTCTAATCTGCGCTGCCCTACCGACGCGCCCTTTCCCACATAATAATAATAATAATAATAATAATAATAATAATAATAATAATAATAATAATAATAATAATAATAATAATAATAATAATAATAATAATAATAATAATAATAATAATAATAATAATAATAATAATAATAATAATAATAATAATAATAATAATAATAATAATAATAATAATAAGACGTATTATTACCCACGATTTTTCGCATCGTTCTTTGCGGCAGGGCGCCTCGTGTAAATCCTATCCACAAAGCAAACTCCGCGTAATATCGAAAGAATAATACGCCAGTGTAATTTTTCAGAGTCGCCATTACCGGTACGTGGTGGACGACGATGGTAGCGAAGAAACCCCACGACGAGATGAGAGAACAACCTAGCTCTATATAGCCGTGTAATGCAGGGTAGACGAAAGGGGTGAGGGGGCGAAAGGGAGGTTGCGGGAAGCGGTTGGTCGTGCCGCTGGCGGAGGCTCCTCAAACTTGCATTTACGAGAAATTACTTGGAAGACTGGCACCGGGTTCGGGCAAAAACGTTTGCAAAAAAGAAAAAAACTTATAAATCTTTATAACACCATCATCCCTCACAATCTATATAGAACACATTGCGCAGTAATAATACTACAATTTGCTTGGTACACATCCCTCGCGTGATTTTTCGTCCCTCCGTCTCGGCTCTTGAGTTACAGCTCGGTGCTTTACAAAAGTGATATTTCACTCGGATTAATGCCTCACCGCGAGTTTTAACGGAATTCATTCGGCAAAGTTTTTGTAATAACGTTTGCTCCAGTTCACTATGCGTTCGTAGCCCTCGCCTCTCCACCACGAATCCTCGAGAGAGAAGGAGAGGGAGCGGCCGAGCTTACTCGGTTATAAAGCTCGTCTTTCTGACCTCAACTACCCGCTCTATCGTCCGATAAAATGATCCGTTATATCTTTATTGCCCCATCCCGCAGAGCGCCCGAGCGTGCTGTAACATATACAAGATTATGTTTTTTTTTTTTTATCTCGATACAGAATAAATATACAACATGTTTCATCAATCATTATTAAAGAATTTCGACAAACATTTTAGGCAAATTAATTACAGGCCGTAAGCCAGCGCTGAGTATTTCGGGGCTATGTTGATATGCGTACTTCCTGCCGAATCCCCGTTCATTATTCAACTAGAACCACACATGGTTCTGGTGAAACCGGAGCTTTTAGCTTCCGAAGGATGCAACCACTATACTATTCGCCACATCGATATGGCAGCCCCTGCACTATGTTGTTTGCGTCCCATCGTATCGATTTCACTACAAACAAGCTAAGAAATATGAATTTCCGGCAGAATAATGCCTGGATGAAGGGAGGGGTGCTAAATATGCATGGTACACTGTACTGTAAAAATAAATTGTAAATTTAATGTAAAAATAAATTGTAAATTTAATGTAAAAATAAATTGTAAATTTAATGTAAAAATAAATTGTAAATTTAATGTAAAAATAAATTGTAAATTTAATGTACTGGAACTTGAAATTAGCTAAGATTACTTACATTAATTGATCTCGATTGCTATTTCGTAAAAAAAAATATATATGGATAGAATGAAGTGAAATTTTTTACTTGTTTTAGTTTGCTGGTTGTTAACAATTGTTATGTTCGTTTCAAAATTAGATGCAAATTTTAGAAATGGCAGGTACATTTGTTGCAAATCGACCTGCACAAATATTCCTGTCGATACCCTCGACTCATATACGGAGGTCGAAGAGTGCTCCGATATTTCCACACAGGAAATATCGGCAATTCATTCGATACAGAAGGGACCAGCCGGAGAGAGGAACTCGGGCAAACCCAGGGGCGACGCTGAAAGACGAGCAAGTGAACGAACGAGAGGAAGAGATAACAAGGATGAAAATAGGTTTTTTTTGGGGTATCCTCCGAAAACGATCGAGCGGTCTCGATCGCCTCGCGGGATCGGTAATGTCTCTATTTATGATGCGTCGTACGCGCTCCGATGCCAATATCTATTTTTTGGATTACGAAGGGTCAATAACGCGTATACGTGTGTTAAAGGACACGCAGCTATATGCAAATACACGAATATACTCGCAGCTCTGGTGTCGTCCTCGCTGACCGTTCAAACCCTAATGGCCTATTTATCGATAATCCCTTCGAAAATTGCGAATCATCCGAATCCCGTGGATATAAACGGGGTTGACGTTTATTAGACCACAATAACGCATAAATATACACTTCGGGCGTGATGGCGATGACTGTGTACGATCAAATTATTTGTCAATCGTCGATAAATCGACCTCGCACGTTATCCGATTCGTGATACGGGGCGCTCGCGATCGTCGAGTTACACGTAACTCGACCATTATTGTAACAATGAAATCCGACCTACGGTAATTTCGTATTATCCTTCGCAAAACAAATGATCCGATGGACCGCTCGGATTCCGATTTTTCCGTTTCTTGTGGCTCACAAAAGCCGTAGTCTTTTCTTGTATGTAAACGATCAAATTATTTGTCAATCGTTGCTAAATCGATCTCGCGCGTTATTCCATTCGTGATACGGGGCGCTCGGGATAATGAAGGTACACGTAACGCGACCATTATTATAACAATGACATCCGAGCTGCTGGATATTTCGTATTATCCTTTGCAAACAAAAAGTAAATACCGATGGATCGCATCGGTATTTACTTTTTGTAATTTTGGTATTTCGACTTTTGACTCTTGTGGCTCACAAGAGCACTGTAAAAATTCATTATAAGTTTAATGTACTGGATCTCGAAGTTTGCCTACATTACTTACATTAATGTACTTTTTTTTTGTAATATTTATAGACCAAATATTAAAATTACAAATCTTCGACCTCAAATTTACAATAATGTTAATTAAAAATATAAATTTTACTGCAAAATTGCAACGCACAAGGGTTCAAAATTTCAGAAACAGTTTATGTAAAGAAGCTTCCAATACCGTTCATTAATGTACAAAACAATTTTTTTTACATTGTACACAGTCAAATCAATTGTCGATAATTACTCTTCGATGAATCGATCTCCATTCGATCGATTCATCGCGTTACGTGGTCGATCGATCGTGGACGATCGATCGACCACGTAACGCGGCCATTGTGTAACAATGAAATTGGACCTACGGGAAATTTCGTATTATCCTCCGCAAATAAAAAAGAACCGACAGGCCGCTGGTATTCCGATTTTTTTAGGCTCTCAGGAGCCGCCCTCTTTTCTCGCAACGTCCGCAGTTTGAGTGCGCTTCGCGTTCTCGTCGCGTACGCTTTCGACTTGAGGGCCTCGTAACGGAGGGAGGAATCTCGGCAAAGGCTCGTTTTCGATATGGCTCACGTCGCCAACCCTTTGTCGTTATATCCATTGCGCTCGCGTCGGCGATACACGCGTGATGAACCGGCGCGTGTTTCCTCGTACATCACTCTGGCTGGTCGAGGCAGGCCGCGCACCAAGAACGCTAGGAGAATGTGAGGGAGAGGAGGAGGGCGGAGGAGGTATTAAATTATATTCCATAGGGTGATTAACGGCCACTATATGGAGTAGGAAAACGGTGTATTATTAAAGGGACGGTGGGCTAGCCGGAGCCGCGATGGTAGGAGGAACAGCGAGGATGTGGAATTCTTGCAGGACACGATGGACCGTCCACCACACCCTCGCCTCACTTTTATCTCCCTTAGAGAAGCAGCTCGGCGACCGAGAATCATGCCGCTCCTAATCGTCCCTCTCTTACCCTTGAGCTCTTGGCGTTCACTTCCCTATCATCCCCCTCGTGAACGTTCCAGCCTCTCTTAAGTCCCATCCATTCCGGACCGCGTACCCATTTTGTCGTGAGCCACTCCTGAGGACTATGCAGAGGACTCCGAATGGATATATCGGTGTGATGAAACAAGGACGAAGGAAAATGGGGAATCACGAATGATTCGTATAGCAACGGTAAAAAAAAAAACAATTGATGGTAAATTATTGTTTTTTAATAGGAAAATAGTTGAAAATCTTTTAGAGCTCTAGATCGGAGACTGATAGAGGCTCCGGCAAAGCCTCGTCAAGGCCTGATGTAATAGGGAAGTAAGCTAATCGCAAATGATTCGTTTAGCGACGGTAAAAAAATTGTTGATAAATTATTGTTTTTTAATGAGAAAATTGTGGACAACATTTTAGAGCTCTACATCGGAGTCTGATGAAGGCCTTTGACTAGACCTTGTCAGGGCCCGATGTAACGCTCAGAATTTCTACCAGAGAATAGAGATTCGAATGGAGGAATTGAATTATTATTGAAGCGCGGGTTACTCGGGAACACGAAAATTGGAGGATATAGTTGGAAAGGCGAAAGAAGAAAGAAGAGTCGAGGAAAGAGAGAGGCTGTAAGCAGACACGCCTCGTTACCGAATACAACCAGACATCTCGCAGAAGTCTCCGTCTCTCGCTCACCTTCTCTATATCTATCCACTCTAGTCGTCGCCGGCGACTAATTGAATTTTTGAAATGTCTATAAATCGTTAGATCGCGAGGTTGGCGCGCCCGAAGAGCTTCGAGAACCGCGCTGGACGTAACCGCGCATTAGCGCGATGATAAATCTCGGATTCTCGATGGACACATCGACGGATAAATCCCGTAGAATCCTTCCAACCTCCCACTTCGAGTTCTCTTATTATAGTACAGTGGAACAATTTTTTTTTTTTTTTTTTTAATGAAAAAAACGCCTCTCTTCGCTATACTTTTTACAAACGTAATACCGTTGTTCCGACGCTGCAGGCAAACTGCTCATGATTCCCCATAGGCATTAATAGAGCTCCGCTCCTACAGAGTCTTCTCTTATTTATAGTTCCCAGAAAATCACTCCCATCTCCGTAGCTATATTTCTTAGTCTCGACCTCTTCCGTCCCCTCGGCATATCCCGTGTAATGTCGAGTTGATACACGACGTCAAGTTACACGTACTTTTTCCATGGCAGCATTTTTTTAAAATTACTACCTGCAGATTTAATTGAAACGACCGTATAGAAAAAAAATATAATTCTTTTACTCTCATCGTTGAAGTTGAAAATTATTTTTTTCTATTTTTCTTTGGTTCTTTCGTTAAATTTCATTGGCTTTGCTGTTGCTGTAATTGACATCTCGTTGCTACGTATCACGGCGTATCGGTAAAAGGAAATGAAGAATAAAAGTTATGTAAGCGTGATACTCGATTCCTCAATCGAGTTTTTTAACAGAGCCAACGCTCGCGGGCGCTTCGTACCTGGACGTACCTGGGCTCGCACATACGGGCTATCACTGGCACCTGTTACATGGGTGGTCCATGCATGTCGTAACGGTGTTGTATATAAATATATAAACTCGGATCCGGATAGTGCGGCGACTATTCGAATTTCAACGAAACGAGAAGCACGGCACTGTGCAAAAAGCTCCGCTGAACCACCTTGTCCCGAAACTTGCGGAGCCATCGTCGCCGCCAACCATTTGAAATTCTCCACCTGCTCTACGATAGCTCGCTTCTGCAGCTGACAAGTTATTAAAAAATTTTGCGCGGTTTTTTTTTTATTTATTTTATTTTTTCAACAAAACGCCACATAAATATATCTATGTACCAACCGGCCATGAGAACATGTACGCTCTGTATTCGCGCGTGCACGAGCCGCGTTTGTGGTTTTCCTGTACTCGACGTTTACACGAGCGTGGTAAATGCAGCACGACGAATTTATAATGAATATTTTACTGCGCCGAGCATTGTAAAACACCCGGAGCCGTCATTTCGCATATTCATTTATTTATTTGTTTATTTATTTATCGGTACATCGGTGTCTCTTGAAATTTTTAATACTTCCGCACCGCAATTTAAGCGGATAGTGAGCTGTAAAACGATCCCTTTTTGAATCAATTTGAGCTTCGTTCACGTTCGCACCGAAAATTAAATGGTTCAATTTATTACAAAAAGGTGCAAAGTAATTTGCACACGATCTCATTTGTTACAATTTTACACATACATCCGGACGCCAGATAAAAATCGCATTTATCGACGTTTAAAACTATTTGGTACCACGACACTAAAACCTCGAAAAAAAAAAATAGTTTACGAAAATATAGCTTCCTCTATGAGGAAGAAAGATCGTAATGTGTTCAGTGGTGGATTAAATTTGACATTGAAGATTTAATATGGGAACTTTATGGGAGATTTAATGTGGGTGCTTGGAGCGTTTTCGTTACGATACAGATATAATTTGGCGAATATAATTGCGATGCACGTGTGTCGGAGTCTCAAGCGATCGTCGGCGAATCGGCGAGATTCTCGCCGTCTCCCATAATTCGTCAGTTTAGTCGTCGCGGAAATTGCCGGCGCCAGTTTGCGATATGCATTATAGTATAGAGAACCGAGGAGAACAAGCCGAGTTATCCATTCTAGACGGTCCAATTATACCGCCTAAATATATCTGCTCCATGTGCCACGGAGGACGGTGGGCGATGGGTGCGCGCCGAAGGAGCGGGACGAGAGATTCTCGGAGACGGGTTGCCGCTCGTAACGCTAATTAGAATGCTTCCCTGTGCAGAACGGTGAGGTACGACCCTTTCAACTGATGGGGCTTTCTCGTAAAGGAAAACGTAGCTAATGACATTGTACAACCGATAATACAGGTGCGCCCTGGTTTTACTCCGATCTGTCGGACCGTGCGAGTCTCCCACTTAGAGGCGGAAGATCCAATTATTTTTGCTAATAAGCGCATTTCCGAATAATGAAATCTTTCAGAAAAGGCATTATCGAAAAATACCCTTCCTCACATATTGCACCCCAATAGAAGACAATCTTCCGTCGGAATTTCGTCGGACTCGCACGGCAGACCTGATGAGAAGCACAACGCACCTGCGTCGGTTTTATGATGTCATTTAGCGACGTTTCCTTTTACAAGAAAACTCCATCAGTTATATGCATCACAGACCTCACCGTTCTGGCAGCGAAACATTATAATTGGCTTTACGAGCACTTTCACAGCGTTTTCGAGGGGACAAAAAAAATCTCGAGATTTTTCGTGTTTTTCTCATGAAACTGTCCACTCCATATTTTTGCCGATAGAGGTGCACTTCCGAATAATGACATTGTAGCGAAATGTCATCATTGGAAAATACCCTTTCTCAAATTTACCACCCAAGAAGACAATTTTACATCGAAATTTCGTCGGAGACTCGCACGGCCCGGCGACCCTGGGGAGAACCAGGACGCACGTGTGTTATCGGTTTTATGATGTCAATTAGCGACGCTTCCTTTTACAAGAAAACTCCATCAGTTATATGGATCGTATCTCACCCTTTTCGGCATGGAGCGTTATAATTAACTTGACAAGCGTTTTGCCAGCGTTATCGAGAGAAAAAAAAAAAACATCGAGACTTTTTTTTTCATAAAAATTTCCACTCCATTTCGTAGCGTTCTCATCGCGACCGGATGTCCTCTTTGGAAACTTTGTCCCGAAACATGAGTTCCAACTAGGATAATCGAAACGTTGCGCGAGACGAGGATATGTTCCTCGGGAGCTCGAGCACCCGACGGCTGCGACGGCGGATAGAGCAATGATGTGCCGAGGTGGAAGCGTACTCTCGTAATTTTATGGGCATCCGAAGCGAGGTGGCCGCTGAAGCGTGAAAGTGTCGAAACGCCTTCGAGACGGATGGCGAAGCTGCGTAAAGTTTACGACGCGACCGGTACAGAGAGCGGCGTCTCGCGGGGCGTTTAAACGAGGAGAATCGTCGTTGGTTAAACCAAAGTATCCGGCGTACCGGGAAAGAGGGCACAAGGGAATGGGATGAGGACGGAAGTGTGAGAAACAAGGAGGGGAAGAGTAACGGCTGGAGATCTGTGCGGGAGGATCGGCAGAGCCTCGGGAGCGTAGCAGAGACTCGTCCTGAACCCGTACCTGCGCCACCGTGCCGTTTTTCCCACCATGCATTTAACGGGCTTTGCGAAACTTCAAGGCAAAGCTACGACGTGAGAAGAAATTATTCACACGGGGATTATTGGCCGTGGGCACGGGGAGGCAACGAGAAGTCCCACCGTCGGACTTGCGCGCACGGACACACGGAAACGAAAGCTCCGCGTCTGTGCTGCGGCGCTACAACCGGGGCTTTCTGGTTTCCGCGCCAGATAAGTTGGATAAGTTTCGCGAAAGCTGCAGTGGCAAAGGTAAGGTGTATCGGGAAAGTGGACGTGGGGCTCGGAGCCGGAAGAACCGCGAACCGTCAAGGTAGGAAAGTAGATTATGCTTTCGTGAATTATTACGCGATAGCCCCGAGAAAGAGTCGATTATGCGTGGAGGATTGGAAAGGGGGGTCGAAACAATATTCCTTGTCGTGGTTGCAATGTACAATTTAACGCGCTTTATGTCGGATAAGTCAGGGGGTTGTGGCAACGCGGGTGATATGGCCAAAGCTAATCTAAGCTAAAGCTAAGCTAAGCTTAGCTTTCAACGTAAGAAACGAATGGCGCTGTCGTTTGCACAGTTTTTAGTGTATGTGGATACAATGCAATTCTGCTTTTAGTGTATGGGGATACAGTGCAATGTTATGATTACGAAATCAATTACCGCGGTCGATAACGAAAACTGCAATAAACGTTTCCGAGGATGCTGACCACTGATTGCCAACAGTAAATCCGTAGAAGATGTAGAATTATTATGCGCATGCTTCGAGAATTCGGTCTTTTTATTCGACCGTTTATGCCAGCGCTAGTGAAAAAAGTCGATTACAGTTTTTCATACCGATCGCAATACGGCGTCGTCAGACTTGCGCGCACAGATGCACAAACACGAAACCTCTGCGTCTGTGCTGCTGCACTATAACTGGGGCTTTCGGGTTTCCGCGCCAGATAAGTTGGATAAGTTTCGCGAAAGCTGCACTGGCAAAGGTAACGTGCATCGGGAAAGTGGACTCTGAGCCGAAAGAACCGGAGAACCGTCGAGGTAGGAAAGCAGATTATGCCTTCGTGAATAATTACGCGTCACCTCGGAGAAACAGTCGATAATACCTGGAGGATGGAGAAGCGGAGTTGAAACAATATTATTTGACGCGGGTGCAATTTACAATATAACGTGCATTATGTACGAGTACGTGAGAGACGAAATCAATTACCGCGGTCGGCAACGAAAACTGCAATAAACTTTTGTTTCGAGGGTGCTGACCGCTGATTGACAACAGCGAATTCGTACGGTGCGCAAAATTATCATCCCCATATTTCGAGAATTCGGTATTTTTATTCGCGCGCTCATTCCAGCGCTAGTGAAAAAAGTCGATTACAGTTTTTCATACCGATCGCGCCAGGTTCGAAGGCGTTTCGCGCAGCTTTCGTTAAACTTTTTGTCGGTAACAAAAACTGTAATGAAAGCGTCCATCGATTTCGTGTCTTCGACGAAACTTCGCCACTTTCTTAAACGTCTCGGGCTCTTCGAGTGACGTTCGTTACAGTTTTTGTTACCGGCCGAGTCGGGCAGCTTTCGCATTGCCTCGGGGTCGCAATTGAATTCGGCGCAAATCCAACGAATCTTTAAACCCAGGAGAAAAATCTTCAACGTCTCCGCGATTTTAAGCGTAATCGGTTTTAAAGGATCGGTATAATGTGGGGCGCACAGATCAGTCGCTCTGGCCAATTGAAACACTATCCGGAGAGACACGGAGGACACACAGAGGGGGGGGGGGGGGGGGGGGGGGGGGGGGTTGGCGAGAGAGATTTGGGAACATGCGACCGTGAAGCACTAAACGGACTAATTAGAGCTGCACGGGAGGGGGGAAGAGCTAATGAGGATAGGGACAGGCCGAGAGAAGCCCGATACACGGAAGATCGTCGGAGCGAGATAGCAAACTCGAACGGATATTCCATCCATCTTCGATCCCCTTGCGCTCGGTGACTCCGGCATTTACCTCCGAGTCTCTCGCACACATGTACGGATAGACATGTAGAATGGGAAATAATTCGCGAGCGCGGGTACATTCATCGTCGGGGAACGTTTGTACATACGGAAGCGGGAGGACGATACACAGATAGGAGAAAGAGCCGAGGGCGGCGGGTGTGCGTACCGGAAGTAGAATGTTGCAGCGCTATCTCGGGCGTTCGCGATTCTCGCGTTGCGCGCCCCGCTGGCCTGAGCGCGGAGAATGCCAGGGCTACAGAGGGGCGTAGAATGAGACATTCTAGATCGCGAGGCTCGCGAGGGCTCGACGATGGAGGGGGGGGGGGGGGGGCAGCTACGATGGAATGGAATTACCGTAATTGCGACTAATTATTCGTTGAGAGATACCGACTGGCAGCGACGCGGAGGGCAAAGGGGAATCCCCGCGGCGCGTAGGGACACTCCGCTGGCACCCGGCGCGCATGCGCCGTCGCCGCTGCTCTTCGTCTTGTTATTATATTAGGGATGTGAGATGCTCCGGCTCTACGAAAATTTCGACATACTTCACCCTCTGGCTTCTATGAGTCACCCCAGGCTTCGCCTTTCTTTTTGTCGTTCTTTACCGCTCCTTTTTTTTTTTTTCTTTTCTTTCTCACCACGATCCTTATTCGAAAATAAAGACGGGATTCTTCGGCCGGAAGTACGTACTTTATTCGGCATTACTTATCCCCGACAGCCGGTGCTTAATCTCCGCAGGATGCAACGGCACCTTCCTTCGGGCGGTTGCATCCAGGCTGAGGAGCGTCGAGCGCAGACTCGGCATCGCTCGTCTGACCGGGTGTAACTGGAGTCGTCCTCGTTTGCTGCATTCCTGGCGAAAAAGGACGGTGCGTCTCGTTAAGGCGCTTGGGGCTCATGAAATGAAACTCGAATCAAAATTCGACTCGAAGAAATCCAACCGGATTCCGGATTACGACGTGGCTCATGTCGCGACGTTATTTATGGTCGGACTTAAAGCAGACTGCACTTTTTTTTGTACCCTAGGAAATGATCCAGGGACGTTTTTATTTTATTCTGTATTTAAAGTGAAAAAACTAACGACCACGTAACTTGGAAACTGTGACACGCAGAGAAGGTCGTAAAATGGAATTTGGCCAAATTCGCCTGTCGCTGAATATTTTCCGGTGTCAAAATTCGACTAGACGAGATCCAACCGGATTGCGGATTACGAGATCGGTCGTGTCGCGACGTTATTGATGGTCGGACCTGAAGCAGACCAAATTTTTTGTTGCTCCACGAAACTATCCAGAGATGTTTACTTTATTCTGTATTTAAATTGAAAAATCTAACGAGCTGCATATTTTCCGGTGTCGTGTAGATATAAACGGGGCCCCGGCAGTTTGAATCGGGAACGCCGAGACGGCGGAGATGGGGTGAGGAAGTGGCGAGGCAAGGAGACGTGAAACGAGAGGATGAAGAAGAGTGGCCCTGGGTAACGGAGAAATGAAAAGTGGCCGAACCGAGACACAAAAGGATTCCGGTGTAACGCCGGTGCAACTTTTACCGCAGAGATATACGCGCGAAACCGCGAAACAGAATTACGTAGAGGGATCCGGGCGCTGTGAAGAGGAGACGCCGAGGGATGGAGAGAGGAAGGGTAAGGGGAGGAAGACGAGGGGAATGGGAAATTGATTAATGGGTGGACTGCCAATGTGGTTTGGTGAAAAGTAACCGAGACTGCGGTGACGACTGCGACTCCCTTCTGGACTGCTGCCGCTGCGCTCTTCGACGAACGGACCGCGGGCAGAAGATCTTCCGGATGTAGGCGTGGGAAACAGTCTTTTGCGGGATTTTATCTTTGCCTCACCAAATTATAGAAAACGGTGAAAACCAGACCTTTGTATGGTGGAACCTTAAATAACGGGTAATGAATTTTTATTATTTAACTTGAATCGTAAGAATTAAAATTTTAATATAACTTACATTGCACGAAATTACTTTTGATGTAACTTAAGTAGCAAGAAATGAATTTTAATTTAGATTAAACTGCGAGAGAAGTCGAACTGGTCAATTGCAAAAGAAAAACATTCCTGTTTGTGTATTTTTACCGCATCACGGCAAGTCATTTTTTTTAAGTTGTAAAAAGTAGGTAAAGTTCTATTGGTGTATTCCCATTTTCTCCTGTTGAATATTTCCCGACTACTTTATATTAATGAGCAATCGATTCGCCATCCGGTGGGTTCGGAATAATCGATTAGACCGAGCGGGGACGCTCTCGATGCTCAGTGGAGACCCGATCTGTGTGAAGGTTCCGTCGGAGAAGCCCTTTATAAAAAGAGATTCTAACGCGGATTATGACCCTTGTAAAGTGAGACCGTAAAACGAGTTATGACCACGGTCGTAGTTTGTCCTAAGTTATATGAGTACTTTATACCCATATAGATTACTCATTGTGGTGCCCGTACACTATGCGCTTGTTACGTACGCAAACATTACCGTAAAATATTCACGGCGTACAAAGATTCAGCGTCCCCGACCAATATTGCACGGTCGAACTGAGCTTGCTAAATTATTAATCTATCTCTCGCAAACGCACGTTCTAGAGCGAACCGAATAACCCTTTGAATAAATCAATGCCATCGACAGATTTTATTATTATTCGACGCAGAACCACGGGGAATATTGATTTTGATATTTTATGCGGTAACTAATAACAACGAATCTATTTAATTCAAAAATAACGATGCTAACATTGCAAACTGGGGTACAAAAAAATCTCAATTCATACAAAAATATATATTTAATTGAAATTGAAAGCAGCAGTGAGGATATGTGAACGTGGGTCTCTGCCGGCTTCATTTGATAATTTTCGTAAATTTGTATACTTACCAATCGAGTCTGAGCTCCATAAAAGAGCTTTCAGCCCTTTTTATCGACCGATGGTAAGCCGTTGCTCACGCTTGGCTTGCTTATATATATATACACGTGTGTGTGTGAGCAGTATATCAAATAAACACCGAAAAAGTCGATACCGTGAGAACTGAACACGAAAAGTGTACACCTTGAAAGTAAGCACGCAAAAACATACCACCAGACACTCTGCACCAACGCAACTCGACGGTACCCAGGATAGACAAGCACCATGAAAAGTAGCAATATTGGCGCGATATTTGCGACATGTGCGGCACATGTCGCAATTATTGCGCCAACTGCTACTTTTCGTGGCGCTTGTCTATCAGGGTAAGTTATCCTCCTCAATCACATACGGTTTGAAAACTGATTTTTCGACCGGAAGTGACATCATTCCAGAAATATGACACTTCTAGTCGAAAAATAAGATTTTCAAACCGGAAGTGACGGATTTCCAGTATGACGTCACTTTCGGTCGAAAAATGAGTTTCGAGACCAGAAGTGACGTTTTTCCGTATGGCCTCTCTTCCAGTCTAAGAATGAGATTTTCGAAACCGGTAGTGACGTTTTCTCGTATGACGTCACTTCCGGTTGAAAAATGAGATTTTCTTGCTGCAGAGCCGACTGTTTGTAAGATTCAGTTTGGCTATGGTGTCGTCTCTTTTCAGTGTTCAATTGATATACGGCCTGTGTGTGAGTGTGTAACTCGCAAGCACGCGGTGAAATTCGAACCTCGCAGTGTCGCCTCAATGATGTTTTTTGCGGGCAACAGATGCTCGAGTTAATGGACAAGCTCTCACCTACCTCCGGTCCTCGAACGTTCCATTACATCTGTCAAAAACAAAAAAAAAGAGAGAATAAAAAAAAAAATAACGCGAATTCCGCGGATCGCGGGACACACGTGTTCACAACGCGTCCATTCGAAATTCATCGATGGACCCATATTGCTAACCTCCGCTGCAAGTGAATACCCGCGAAAAAACAGCACGTGTGTAACATGCTGACAGATTACTTTTTGAAGCACCACACGTGCGAGCTGACATCGATATTAAACGCTACCGAAGATTATTCACAGTACTCGATATACGTCAAGTAAGTTATTTCCTCGTAAATAAAAAAAAAAAAACGACAACAACAATAAATCACATTTCACCGATTACATCGTGATGAATAATCGTTTCAAAACACTGTAATTAAAACTGAATACCCGAACAAAACAAACAAACGAATTTTTTCTTGTATTTCAGTTTCGTTTCGCTCTTCGAGGCTGATGAGGAGAATGCCAATAAAATTCTTCATCGTCCGAGACTATATTTGCCACTGTGCGACGAGTCGATTGTCAAAGCGCAGCAATTAATTTGCAAACCAGATCAAGTAGTCAAGCAGAGAGTAATTATTACGTTGATTTGATTAGTCACTTTTACCGAATAGTTCTGCTATAGTTAGGAATAATTCTATGCCTTTGTCACAGATCAGAACTAGAATAACGGCAGTTCCGGTGAACATACTTCAAGGACAGATAGGCGAGCTTGTATCCACGACAGGAATCACCGTGAGAATATCCCAGCCCACCGTACTAAAGCTGGCCAAACGTTTCGAATGCAGAAAGTGCAGTCACGTTACAGTCGTCAAAGTTAGTTTAGAAAATAATTTTTTGCTATGCAGCGTATCGATAAGTTTCAACGATACTAACGCTAATATCAAAACTTTTGTTATTCGATTGGACAGTTGGAATGGGAGAGACAAATCTTTGCAGATATCAAGGAGTGCGGAGCTTGCCACGCGAAGAGCATATCCGTACTGTCCTCTCTGCAACCGGAGGACTGTGCGGACTATCAGGAGATAAAGATTCAGGCAGGCTTCTTTGCAACTTTTTTATTTTTTCCCGATTTTTCAAGGCAATGCGGAAATTGGTGAAAATTTATCAGGGCTGAAGTAATATTTACATCTGCAAGAGTTTAATGTTCAAATTGATTTTCATTTGTTCATTTTCGTATTTTTTTTTATCATAATAGAATCTAAAAATAAAAATTGTTAAACAAATACACATATGAATTGTTAAACGCACTACCAGTTGTGTGATAATCAACTCAGAGTTGATGAATCGATTCAAGAACATGTTAGACGCACACATGTTCACGTGATGACAAAGTGCAGATTTATTTAACTAAATGCAGATTTTATAAGTTGCAAACTTACATTTCAGTAAAATGAAATAATAATTAGAATAAGACCATGAAGATTTCTGCATTCAATGCACTACTTTAGGAAGAAAAAAATTGTTCACCTGTAGAATTTTATTCTCTAAGTGACATTCCTCGAGCAAAGTTTGTACGATGTAAATCACGATCGTTATAACTTGACGAAATTTAGTCTCATGCAAATATCTTTAGGACCATTTAATGATAATAATATTTTTTAGACGATTAATCGTTTTATCTCGAATAACAGGAACGATGTCAAACAGACACGAGCAATGCTTACTCGCTGGGTTTGCAAGTTATTTTGATGGACGACTTGGTGGACAAGTGCAGACCGGGTGATCACGTCGACGTCAGGTTAGTATCTCGATCTTTGAAACATTAACTCCTTTTGATCTCTCTGATCAATCTGTTGATATATAAATTGGAGAGCTTGGTTCAATGATTTCATTCCTGTCCAGCGGTATCGTCATAAGACGCTGCGGACCATTAGCGGAGGGACGCAGAGTCGAGGCAACGACGATAATGATGGCCAACAGTATATCCGTACGACGAAAAATATCCGAGTCAAAATTTTCATCGACCGAGATAAAGGACATATTCGCTAATTATTGGGAAAATTACAGGGACAAATCGTTGGCTGGAAGGGACAATATTCTCGCTTCAATATGCCCTCAAGTGCGATGATCCGGTATATTTATTAAATGGCAATATCGTTTATCTATCGGAATTAATGCAAACTTTGATTTTTTACAGATTTTCGGCATGTATATCGTTAAATTGGCCCTGGCGGTTGTGCTCGCTGGAGGAGTACCGAAAACCAATGAATCAGGTAACAAAACCAAAAAGTTTCGATTCCGTAATAATTTTTTTATAACGATATTCTAAGCGTGTAAGTCAAACTTCTTTACCGACCGAGAAACTCGGCAAAAATACTTCGGGCAGTGAAGTATTTAAATGAGCGGACAAAAAATACTTTAAAAATGTTTTTAAAACATTTTACAAATATTTTTTTATATCGATAAAATATTTTCAATATTTCAAAGAAATATTGTTGAAACCTTTCAAAAATATTTCCGTGCTGTGAGGGGTGCGTGAGCATCGCTCGAGTCCATCAAATCGGAGTTGCATAAAGGTTAAAAGTGTGTACATAGCGATCGGTCTCATTCCAGTATATCCGGAGTCTCGTCATGTTCGCGCAACTCGCAGATGTTCGTCCGAACGACCCTAGTGCAACTGCGACCAGGGTGTAACTCCGAATGCGTGGTTGTGTCAGTTCCGCTAGGGAAAGCTTTCTTAATGTTTCGATCCCCGGATTTCTTTGATTGAAGGTACGCGAGTACGTGGCGAGCCACATCTGCTTTTGATCGGCGATCCCGGTACCGGAAAATCGCAGTTACTGCGTACGGCATCGCGTTTGGCTGTTCGTTCGGTGCTCACAACGGGGATCGGCACAACGGCAGCAGGTTTGACCGCAGCAGCCGTCAAAGTTCGTCTCCGGTTACTCAATAGTTGTTTCCATCCCGACGAAACATGATTACATCTCCGATACTACGAAGAGACCCAATCGCTGAACGTGATTTCCATGGTTCAAATTACAATTTCAGGATACTGACGGCTGGCACCTGGAGGGTGGAGCGCTAGTATTGGCTGACGGCGGTGTTTGTTGTGTCGACGAGTTTACGACGATGAGCTCGCAAGACCGGGCTTCGCTCCACGAAGCGATGGAACAACAAACGATATCAATAGCGAAAGCCGGTTTGGTCAGCACATTGAACTCACGATGTACCGTAGTTGCGGCAATCAATCCCGTCGGAGGAAAATTCGTCGACGGAGAGGAGATGAAAACGCGCCTGGGCAATCCTCTACTTTCGCGTTTCGATTTGATTCTGTTGCTCAGAGACAACAAGAATCCGGAGTGGGATCGAATGACTTCCGATCATATATTGAAGGCTGCCTGCGAAAATGTTGATGAAAAAAACAAAATGTAAAGTAATCGATGTGCTAGGGGTTGATTTTGGGAATCGGAAATGAGCCAAGTCGAATTTTCTGTACTAAAGACGCGGAGAGAAATGTTCAAAATTATCTAACGGCAGGGTATTGCCAATTTAATTAAATTTAAATATTTATTTTTAATTACAATTGTATTTAATTAAAATCCAGATTTGGCCCATTTCCGATAAAAATTTACGAACCACGAACGAAATAGTAAGAAGTAATTTTCCCCTTCAGAGACTCAAAGAAACACATGGATCTCCTGAAATCCGAGGGTCTTTGGAACGAGGAGAGTCTGCGCGAATATTTGGTCCACGTACATTCCCTCAGACCCGTGCTGACGAGAGACGCGGAGAAAGTTCTCAGTACGGTATTCCTGTATCACAGATCGAATCCGAACAGGCGACAGGAGAGAACGACTATACGACTTCTCGATAGTCTGATACGGTGAGAGGAGCTCCGTTGGAAAGTTTTAAACGAAATTTGCGAGTAATCGACGAATGCAAATACAATAGAGTGAATATTGATCGGGCTTTCGGCAGATTGGCGGAGGGCCACGCACGCTTGATGTACAGAAACGAAGTCGAAATTATGGACGCTATAGTTGCGGCTCAGCTCATCGGGACTCATCCCACCAGCGGTACGGATATCGGCTGTCCGTTCCCGATACAGCCGATGGCTACTTTTCATCAGGAAGGTAATTATTTACCTATATAATCACCAATTTCCCGTTCTGACGTTACCTTCAATTAAACCCTTCACAAAAATGTGATCGAAAGTTAAAAATCGTTAAAAATGCGAGTTGCATAGTTCTCAAGTTTCTATACATTCCTTTCAGCTACCGAGCTACTGGAGCTACTGGGACTAGACAATTTAATTGAATCACTGTGAATAAAAAAAAAATACGATTTTATCTACCTAATCAAACTGTCATTCATTTATTCACATAACCGACTGAATTTTCCAAAGATTTATATTTTGTATTTGTACAGGAGTAATAAAGACTTTTCAACTGTTGTTTTGATTTTTTTTCCATGTTCTTAGATAACAGAAAACCATTTATTTTGCGTGTAAATTTAATCTTATAGAAAATATCGTTAATCGCTTCCGCCTGAATCGCGTGGGAGATAGACGGGGGCATTCGAGATGTCGAGAAATCACTGATTGGACAAATCGTGACGTAAGAAACAAGCGTACAATCTGGTCACTCATATGGATGACTGATGCGTTACAGTCACGCTCGACACTGGAGTGTCTTCGATGTGAGGGGAAAAACACTGAAATTTGTGTCATCGTAGTAACGCACTATCGCGCGTTAATTACGTTGACACCAATTTTCCAACGAATTTCGTTAATACGATCACTTTAAAAAAATAGTGTTATTGCGAGAGAAAAGCAAAAATAAGAGGGATATTAATAATTAATTTAGCATTGTTGGTTACAAAAAACCGGCGAAAAACGATTATTTCATAAATACTCAATAACTCGTTAAATAACGAATAAAATTCATAAATCAATCGATGTTATGTAGTAACGAAAAAGCGTGAAACGATCGAAACAATGAGTTCGAGCTATGATTATAGCTTTTAGTTTCATACGTTTTCTTTTCATTCTTCATCATTGTTCTCTTCTCGTTCGTAAACTATGCGAGTTTTTTAAAATTCTTGTTAATCAATTCATGCTGTTCGTGTTACAATTGCATACCGATGGTTTAACGCCAGAAGAGGCGTACACGAGGCTTATACACAGTCGGAAACGCTCTTGTGGAATTAAGCCATCGCAATGGTCTAGCTCCAAAGTATGCGCGTATGTTTTTTGTTTTGTTTTATTTTATTTTATTTTTTTTTCTTTTGCCTTTCATTTTCATCCAGCGTACTATAGTGGGGAATCTAGCGATTCGCTTGACATTGTGAAAGACGGTACGCGATACCTGTTCGGTAGACATCCGAGGATCCGTTTAATAACGGGGCTGAGTGGCACCAGACATCTGGTTGCGTACCGCACTTGCGGCTACGTTGCCAGCCGCGTTTTGGACGTGCTCGTTTCTCAAAAAAGTGGTGGCGAACTCTTGCTGCGCTTTCGATACGCTAGCACTCGACGTTCGGTAAATTCGGTGGATCTGCAACGATAAATCTTTCGTAAAATTCCGGAAAATATAGATTTAAAAAAATTGAGATCTAAGACATATCTAAGCTATCATTGTCCCAGTAATATTCGAACGGATATTATTAGCCCGGTAATATTCGAACGGATATTATTAGCCCAGTAATATTCGAACGGATATTATTAGCCCAGTAATATCCGGACCGATATTATTAATTACACGTCTTCTAATATTCATTCCCGATCGCGTATACGTCTTACGTCCATACGCTATCACTGGCTAAGACTACCTTATCGTGACGATCTCGACATTGTCATACCTTTGTCAAGAGCAAAAGATCGCCGGCAGCCGCGGCGCAGTAACAAACTGCGATCAGCAGAAGCAAAACCCCGACGAAAGTACCTTTCGGGGAGCTATCGAAGCAGCTGATAGCTTTGATCAAACCGCTGAAACATATAATTAAGAATATGAAACACGAATAATCCACGATGGTAATCGATGGTAACGTGAAAAATGGGTATCCAGCATAATCACCATGTGCCCGAACCAGGGATTCCTACTGCCTGAATGCCCGTCACGACAAGTTGGAAGAAAAACACGAAGAAAAACACCATGAAGTTGATTGAACTATCGCTCCTGCAAAGACGAAAGTAAAGAATACAAATTTTGTTGCAAGTTCGGGGAAACCTTCATGTAAAATACTGTCGAGACGGAAAGCAGCAACGTACTTGAAAGCTTTGTACGCGGGTCGGAACCAACATACGAATGAGAAAGGTGTGAAGAGAATGAGGTACAGAATACCGAGTCCAAACGTGGTGAACTCCTGGAAGGAGAGCATCAGCGCGAATCCGCCGACGACGTTCAGCAGCAGCACGAGACCGTGGACTAAAAATAAAAAAATATACATCAATACGGAGATATCAAACTGGATTGTCATTCGAAACGCAGCATTTCGTACATTCATTGCTGTTTTAAAGCTTGCTAATTTCGCTGCATCGACCTTGGTCCACACAGGATCAAATTTACATGCATTACACAATAGTCATTAATTGAGGAATATCGTTTCTCGTGAACGGACGTAAACTCACACATCCAAAGATAGTAAAGTTGTCTGACAATTTTCTGAAAGTCTGTATGAATGTCGACGTCAATGTCCTGATAGAAGCACGGCTGAAAGCAACACTTCTCCGGCAACGGCGGCCAATTGTTTCGTCCTGCTAAAAACCAATAATTTCTCAGTTACTCGATGTCTGGCTAATAACAAGAATTACAAACGAAAATTGATAAATTGCGCTCACGATAGTACGATGTGTTTCTCAATTCCTCCTCTCTTCTGGCTTTCCATTCTTCCTCTGCGCGTTGCTGAAAATTAAATTTTCACAAAATTTATCTTCTATCCCATGATAAAAATATACTTAAAGAATATATATTATATAAAAATATACTAAAAAAATATATAATACCTACAAAAATGTATTTTTTTTAAATCATAGATTGCATTAGACAGCATGTTAAAATCAGTGACTATAAAATTCATAGCCCTAACAGTTACTCTCGCCAAACTGCAAATCTGCCTGGAAATACCTCTGCGCTTGGGGACAGCGTGCTGCCGAGAGCAGAAGAAGGAACTGTTTGCTGAGGGCTGCGCGCATAAGCCGGAGGAGGAACTTCTTGGCTTGTAGGCTGTAGCGTTGCGGGCTGTTGAGTTGCTCCGACTCCTCCGTAAATCGGCGGATTCGCTGCACCTCTCACCTGCGTTGCTCCTTGCGAACTTGGCTCCGCGAAGGGATTGTAATCTTCGATTCCTCTGTTGGCCGGGGCGGTCGCCGCCGCTGCTCGTCTCACCGCAGGATCCTGAAAATTATTTGGCCATTTTCAATTAAAATTCATCAAAATTTGTAAAACCTCTCTGAGGAAGTATTTTCCACTGATGTATCAAATAGAATGAAAATTCCAATTAACTGAATGTTAATTGGATTGGTTAATTGGTTAATTCTATGTTTCAATTTAAAAAAACTACCATCGAATCTCCATTATCGAACATAATAATAATAATTATGTATTAAGCCAACCCTTATAGATAAAAATTTCCATCATTGTATCGTGCATAATTATCTTTTTTCCAGACGAATTTTTTACCAAATTTTATTACGTTTTTTTTTTATCTCTTATACTTTTTGCGGAACACGCAGTAGCGACGTTTCGTCACACTCGATTAAATAAAAAATATGCGTTGCGAAAAAAAAGAAAAAAAAAATATCAATCAAGTTCCTTATCAGATTCGCCAGGTTGAATACGAGATGCCCGAGGTGTCCGACACGAACGGATGAATCACAAGTCAGTGATCGCAAGACGGACCATCCGACGTTAAATTACTGCGATATTCGAGCGGAATTTTGACGAGTGGAAAGCGAAGTGGGCAGGAAAGAACGTTCGTACGCGACCGCATGTATAGTTATCGGTACTGTCATTCGCGATAGTGGCTTACATATGCGGTTTTTAACACAGTTACAAAAACTCACCGAGAACGGATCGTTGACAGTTGGCTCGCCAAAGGGATTCTCGTCGAAACCCGACATTTTAGGGCTCGGGTTTTTATCTGTCTGTTAAAGCGTATCCACTTGGCGCGGGACAAGCTCTTGTTCCGCTGTACTAGCACGATCGAAATGTAGGATGGTCAGATTTGTATTATCTAAAGCCGACGGGACATCTCGTTTATAGCCGAGGTGATACCCCGTTCCGTGTGCGACACGTACGTGAACCCAGTCGAACGACTGAGCGAACGAAACGTCGAAGCTCGGAGTGACGTGCTGAACGTGCGCCAAGACGTACGGCGCATTAGACAGTGGCGTAGAATTCTCACGAACGACTGAAGCGACGACGTTGGACGATAAATAATTGAAATAACACGGTTTCGGCGACAATTCTGCGACAATTACTCGCGGTTAATGAGAATAATGAGTGACACTGATATAAATATAAGCATTAATGCTTATATTTTTGGAAATATCTACATCTGGTAGTAACATTGATAACGGATGGCTGTGTTCTCACTATATAAGCCGCGCGTTGAGAAATGAGATGCAAACTAAGGTAATGGAAATTCTGTAATGTACGTAAAGGTTGCGTTTTTTTTCATCGGGCATTCGACTGGCAAGAAAAGCATTGAGATTCGATTAACTCGATTAACCTTTTGAAATTTATGGACGCCACGTTGCGTCGACACGGTCCAGGGAACGCTTCCGTCGTTGAAGAGGTTAATCGACTATATTGTCAAGCGAGTGTATACGAATGCGGCCAACACTAGTCCAGAACGAAAAGTGAGATACGAGATCAATTTTGGGAGGGGACGGCAAGGAGTGGTGGAAAAGAACGTGAGACTAGTCATCGCGTTGCGATTTATATTTGCACTCTTAAAAACACTTTTATGCGATACGTGACATACGGTATTAATTAGGTTTATACATTAAGAGAGAGGTACGTCGGGTTAATTATAATCCGATCAAAGATGTTTTTAAGTTTATTAACTCATTCGCACTTGGATTTGTCGAGAGCCCGTAATCGATTGGCTACCTCCCATCTCGATCTCGACCAAGATCGATCGAGGTCTTGCGTGTTGATCTCCTCGATCAGATTCATGAATAAGGTAAAGAAGTCGTTTACCTTACCGGCAGTTCCGCTTCGCAACTTTTGAAAGTCTTTGCCTGTCGAGCGTAAATACTAATAAGTTTACAAGACGACGATAGCTCGTATGAAAAGTGCATTGTATTATATACTGTGAAAAAAAATTGTAAATTTAGTGCACCGGAATGGAAGTTTTTATGCAAAAGTTGGTACATTAAATTGAATGTACAATTGTGATGAAAAATTGATAGTCCTTTGCAGTGAAATGAAAGTAAATCATTGAATTTAAAGTACTTTTATCGTCAAATTGAATTAAATTATTAAAAGCAAAGTATTTCTAAAGGTTTTAATATAATGTAAGATAATTTTTCATCACAATTGCACATGAAGTTTAATATACCAGTTTATGCATAGAAACTTTCAGTACATTACAGTACATTAAATTTCATACTAATCTTTCTTTACAGTGTCTTACAGTTTTCCTAAAGTCCTAATATCGTCTATATTCAGAATTCTTTATTTACCGGACGGCATGAGGGTATTTCTTATCGAAACGCTTTGATGAGTCAACGATGCTGTTATTCTTTTCAACACCAGAGCCTGAATATCCATAGTCATGGGTCTGAGACGAGAAACAAAGCGCAGAAGGTATTCCAGCAGATATCGATTGGAGGCATCCAATTTCTGCAGGCAATGCCTAGGCCTCGAGCCCCTTATCACTATCTGGCTCAATGCGTCAACGTCCAGAACGGGTCGCTTCAACGTCTCGAGCCATTCGTAAAGTAGTCCCGACAAAACCCGAAGGTCGGTCTCCAACTCGAGACGTTGCCAGGTCGAGTATTTATTATTAAGGTCCGTCTGAAATCAATGTCGTCCCGATGTTGATTTTATTACGATGTTGATTTTTTTTTTTATGCACGATACCACGAGTGTGAAATGCGAAATAAGGTTTGCAGTTCAAACAAACTCTCCCAAATTGCGACGAACGAATCTGGTACTTTCACACCTGGTACTTTTGCAGAGTCTTTCTCGTTTCATCCGGCAGTGCGTCGTGGTCGCAGAGCAACGACTTGACTCCCTCGTCGACGCTGACCACGTTGAATTTGTTCTTTTGCGCGGCAACTTTTAGATCAAATTGCGACTGAATCTCCTTATAACAATCGTTCTCGTAGAGCTCCTGTCCTCGGATTCCATCGCCCAGTACCTCGTCCACGAAATTATCGTCCAAAACTGAGAAAACAATTTTATACTCGTTGGCGAAATTTTATTGAACACCGATTCAAGGAGATTTAAAAAAATGCTAACCAGGGTAAGTCGTCGAGCATGAAGGCGAGTCCGGAGAAGCGCAAAAAACGTCCTCGAGTCTTCTGATATCCTCCGAAGTGTCCCGAGAAGAATTACTGTCCGCGCCGGTTTTCGATGCTCCTGAAAACGTTTCGAACTATTAATTTCCTTTGTTTTGTCTTCGTGTAAATTCATCGACCGAGGTTTTGGTAACGGAGAGGCGCGTTACGGGCATGCGAAATACCACGGTCGGTAATAAAAACAGCAATGCAATTTTTTTTTCTCAAGCGTGCGAAACTTTAGCGTTCAAAGAAAATAGAACTACACCGGAGAATCGATGGAGCATTCTGTTTCCGTTTTTCCGTTCCGTTCCGTTTTGGTACCATAGAAAAAAATTGCATTGCAGTTTTTATTACCGAGGGTTTTTCGCGTCGCAAAAAACTTAAGCTTGCCTGAGAAATCTAGGGAAGAGTCCGACAGCGATTCGGCCCACGAGTACGAGTGCCTCAAGTTGTCCTTAATCTGAAGCCTCTCCAAAACGTTCGATATGAATTTTCGTGTGAACGGTACGCTGCCGAGCGTAAATTTTATGTCGGACGGCGAGTTGTCGTCCTGACAGTCGCACAGCTGCAATATCCTCTCGCAGATAACGTACACGATCTGCGAACAATAAAAATCAATTGTTTATTTAAAAAATCGACGCTAGAGGCCAGAGCGATGAGAGTATCGGATTATTGTCTGACGGGTTTGCTTCGCGCACGACCCGACGTGGAACACATTGGAGGTCTACTTCGCTATTCATCAACGGGGTGCAATTAACCACACGTACCGCGGATACACTTCGCAAGATAGTTCAAGGTCTCCTTTCGACTCTAGGGTAGATGCCTCGATAGCGCCCTACACGTTTCATATAATTATATTTTTACGTGCTCGTTATTCCGCTCGCTTTGGAGCGTTCGCGTGCATTTCTAATTAACATGCGTATGAATTATTAATTTCATGCATTATATCGTTTCAGTTAAAATGTTTTTTTTTTTTTTTTCAAGGTCGACGTGCCGTTAAGGCGGTCGGAGCGGTAAAGTTCCGCCAAACGTCAGTTTCAGGGAAAAATTGAAACATTTCTCGATGGGATAAAAATATGGAAAAAAATCAACCATATGGGAGGTGCAAATACTGTTTTTATGTAATAATAATTCCAAAATGTTATTGACGAATTAACGATAAAAATAATTGTTCAACAAATTACCCGGCAACTTAACTATTTTTTTCCATTAAAATGATTCGTTTATTTTTATGAATACGAACGAATTTTTTCAGAATTTTCGAAGACTACAGAAAATTCTGAAAAGATTCATATTCAGAAAAATAAACTAATCATTTTTATGAAGAAAAATTGTTAATTTGCCGGGTAATTTGTTGAATAATGATTTTTATCTTCAACTTGTTAATGCCAAATTGGAATTATCATTTCATAAAAACAATGTTTGCAGCATCACCAGTATACTTGATTTTTTTCAGATTTTTATCTCATCGAGAAGTGTTCGAAATTTTCTCCGCAGTTTCATGAAACTCACGTTTGGCGGGACTGTACCGTTCCGACTGCCTGAAGTTTATCGTTAAATAAAAATTGCAAAGACCTTTGGTATATGTTTGAAAGTCCGTTGCTCGTAGCCGTGAAGTACGTTCGACTGTCGTCTGAGGTACGACTGAAGGCTGATGGGTTTGCGATTCGGGACGTTGCTTCCCATCGGGAAGACGATCATCTGCGGAAGTATGAAGTGTTCGAATTCCTGTATGCACTGTATCTGGCCTCGTGTCTGAACAGCACCTGGCCGCTTCATTCGTACGAATCTTATCGCGTCGCTGGCTCTCACCCGCAGACTGTAAATTAGGTAGCACGCGATCAGAACTCCCGTTCTGCCGAGACCTGTGCGGGCGATAAAACAACAATTATACGTATACTTAGTTCTGTGATTAGCTCTAACATGCCGGGCTCATATAAATCCGCTGACGGGACACGATTTACCGTCGAGGCCCCGATAACATATTTTATCGCTTCACAATATTAGTCGTCGTTGAAACGACGGATGTAAAAATTAATTGATCCAATAATCGTCCAAAGTTTGATCCGCGCGTAAAACAATCTATCCCTAAATCCCAGAATTTACCGACTGCCGGTAAAGTCAGTTAGTCCGTCCGGTCCCGCGTCCGGTCTTTAATTGTCTACATACATGCTTTATCGCGTGGATGAGAGCGGGGCAAAACGGACCGTTTTTATAAGGATTTTCCTGGGGAAAAATTGACCGTTTTTATAGTAATTGTCGCGAGGTAAAACGGACCGTTTTTATAATAATTGTTGCGGGGCAAAACGGATCGTTTTTGTAATAATTTTCGCGGGGCAAAACGGACCATGCTTATAATATTATAGCGGGGCAAAACAGACCGTTTTCAATAATAATCTTTGCGGGGCGGAATGAACCGTTTTTACAATAATTTGTGGCGGGGCATAAAAAAGAAGGTTCCGTCTCAACGGTAGGACCCTGGTCCATTTTGCCCCACTACCACTTGTATACCGGTACGTAGGACCGGAAATACAGGCATCGTCGAATCGTCGCGTCGAGCATGAATATTTGATGGACAGCGCTCGGGAGATTTCGTGGCGATAATCGCGCGACCGATTTCATTTCCATACGAGGCAGAACAATGGGCTAGCTATAAATTTAATTTACGGTCCCGATGAAGTTCTCTTATTGCCTTCGCGCATGCGGCCGGCTAGTAATTTGTTAAATTGCCAGGTTCTCCCACGAGTTTTCTCCGGCTCGTGCATACTTCTCGTTATTTTCTCTACCACGCATAGCACACGCCCGTTAATTTTTCAACGGACAATTCGCAAAGAGCCTGGCTCGAGCATTTTGCAAATTACGTATATGCTTAAAAAAAAAAAAATGTCTTTAGTGCGTGCCGATAGTGCTTCGAGCTCGCTTCCTTGTTTTCACTTATACCGTAAAGTTAATGGCATGCGCGATAAGACCCTCATGTGCTCATCACTGGTGACAACAATTTATATCATAAAGATCAAAGTTTATCGTCTCGATGTATACGCGAGACACGCGACCACGACGCAAATTGCTATAAGAGTTAAGCGTGCCTTAGATGTATCGGAGATGGGGGCAATATGGACCGCGTAAAAAGTCCCCTATTCATTGAAGTGAATTTAAAAAAAATATTTTTTGATGTACCGAACATCTTCAGGAATCCCGATTCGACTTCCTCGTGAGCATAGTTTTGTCGTCCTGGCAAGCGCTGCACAACTCGCACTTATAGCGTATGCACACCGATCGATAGATCGCCTTATCTTAACGTTCCGGACAAAGTGCCTCAACATACGGGTGCTATTTTTCTTCTCCAAAGTCCAAGGCAAAATACCGGAAGTCGCCTCGGTGGCGCAATTTTTCTCCCTCGAACGGACGACGAGGATCAATTATTTTACACCCCTCTCGACGAGGCTTAAGGGTGTCGTTTTCCCAGGGTAGGGGGGGGGGGGGGGGGGCAATTCCAACTGCTCCATGAACGGGTCTATCGATTAACGATCAAAACGACCGGGATACCAACCCTGGAATCTAATTAAAAAATATAAATTGCTTTTACCGGCGTGACAGTGAATAGCCACACGACCCTCCTGCACGGCGAAGGCCACGACTTTGACCATGTCCAGAAGCTTGCTCATTGTCGCGTCTCCGTAGTCCTTCAACGCGAAGTTGTAGTAATATACTGCAAAGATGTTTCAATCATTTTCGCGTTTCTTCAAAAGTTGGGCGATTAACGTGACAAAAAAGGGATGGTTCATAAAAAAAAAAAAACAACATTTCCGGCCCATAAAAGTGGACAATTTTTTTGTCTCAATAATTTAATAAATATCTTTCTGAAAATGTCACATTTTTTTTTTAAATTTACAATAACCATTTCCGTTGAGAAAAAAAGGTTAAATTAACAAGAAATAAGAAATTGTGAAACGGTGGACAAGAAGTGTTAGTCAAACGTAAAAATCTTTTTTCTCAGTGCTACAGGAACAACTTCACGTAAACCTTGAAACTACGAGAAACTTTCTTCTTAAAATCTAGGCGAAAGCAAATAGGGTTCAGTTTTACTGGGGCGGGGGGTAAAGTCATTATTCTCTGTATATGTATAGCGCGATTGCGAGAACGAGGCATGCCAATTCCATTGGAGAGACAATCCGTGCTCACACACGTCGCTCCACCGCGGTAATAGGACTTTGTTTTCGATGTATAGGCATAGAATTTTGCTGCATTGCATGCTTCCCCTGAACTTGTTCGATCTACGCCGACGTTAGGGTATGAGGTTAGGGGGAGATGTGTTTCAGGGGCGCGCGGCCGATGATGAGACGCTCTTCGCTCCTTATCGAACCGCCCCAGCTATTTAGCAAGGACGAAGATCGACCTTCAGCGCGACCGCGCGCGTCCCAATTTAATAAATTCCAATTCCCAAAGTCCCTTTCAATCAACGAGAATTCCTCCCGATCGGCTCGATGTTTCAATTTAATTATACTCACTTCCACTCTTCATGAAATTATTCGGATCGTAAGTGAAACCGCTGTTCTCCAGCGAACCGCCGCAACTAGCGTGCTCGCCAGGTGTCTGCAAATTTATTATCGTTTTTATACTCCACCCTTGAAACTGGTCGATGACGTTCTTCTTGATTAGCTGCGCGGTGCTGGGACGCGCCATCGCCAGAACGTCGTCTGTCACCCTGCAAATAATTCAACGTGAATCGGTGCTGTACACTGAGAAAAAAAATTCATTGAGTCAACAAAATGAGCGCTTACGGGTGGCGAAACAAATTGTTGGTTGATCGAACGAAATAATTGTTGTATTAAGTAAGGAAAAATTTTAATCGACGGCCTGTTAGTTCGATCAACGAGGTATTCCTTTCGATCAACCAAACATTTGTTTCGCCACCCGTAGGCGCACATTTTGTTGACTCAATTGATTTTTTTTTCTCTGTGTACAATTTACAGATGGGGATTTATTGACGATAGCGAAACGATAATCGTTCCCTGATCGAGACATCAAAAAATCGATTATTTGGTCTTGTGTTTTCCATTTCTGTTGTCTTTAGGTTGAGACACTGATAACTTGTTTTCCGTCTATGATGTAAGGCTGTGGGAACTTTATGAGAAAGGGATGTGAAAATTAAAAAAAATTTAGTCGCGTAATTTTTCGAACTTTACTTTATTAACGTAATTGTAAGGTAGCGTAACCCGGTAAATAATTCAACGTGTATCGAAGCTGCACAATTTACCGATGAGAATTTATCGACGATAGTGGAACGATAATCGTTCCTTGATCGGGATATCAAAAATGGTTTAGTTGATTTCCTGTTTTTGGTTCTGTTTTCTTTAAACTGTTGAGACACAAATTGGTTCCTTGACGACTATGACTCAACGCTGCGGGAACTTTTAGACTGTGTATAAAGGAACGGCCAATGTGTACTCGTGTAATTATTCGGCTGTTACTTTACCAACGTAATTATAACGTAGCCTAACGCTGTAAATAATTGAACGTGTATCGGAGCTGTACAATTTACCAATGGAATTTTATTGGCGATAGAGGAACGATAATGGATTCTCGATCGGAATATGAGAAAATTCAATGCTGCGGGAACTTTTAGACTCCGTATAACGGATCGGACAATTTTTACTCACGTAATTATTCGATTATTAGTTTATTTTTGAAAAAATATTTTTTTCTATGTGCGGTTCGTACCAGTGGGAAAATATGTCCTGTATCGCCATGTGAACCGGATGCCAGGCTTTCGGGTTCTCGTACTTGCATCTCGAACCTCCGCAAAATATAGCGCATTGTATCGCTATCGGTGTAAGTTTACGAAGATTTTCCGACAATTTGTTGTAACCAGCTGGAACTACGCAGAGATCTAATCCCGGCTGAAGACTCGCTGGTACCAGCGAGCTCACATCCATTCTGCGTCAACAACGCGCAATTATAATTAGTTAGAGAAAAATCGATATAAAAAAAAAAAAAAAAAAAAAAATACTATGACAGCAGTGAAAAGAATAAGCAAAAAAATGGAGCCTAATTATTTCGTCAACAATTTTTAACAATCCCAATAGTCTATCTTTTTCACAAAATTCACTGGCACGGACAATATAATGCGGACAATATCGTTATTTTATTAATTTCTCATCTCGCCGATAATACTTAAATTTTTTTTTTTTTTTAACACTTTTTCCTCAATAATTCACTCACTTTTATGAATAACTCTTTGTGACTGCTACCCATCGCATCACCCGACACAATTTTTTTTAGCAATAAACCACGTTGCTTTTAACGTTTGTAACTTGAAAAACAAAATATATTTGTTTGAATCGAGGAACTCCGTGAGAGCGGACGTTTACGCGAGCGTCGTGCGCGGAACGACTCGACTCACTGAGACCGCCAGGCACGGCGAAGTGCCGCGGTGAAATGGAATGATCGATGCAAGAAAAAAAAAAAAGAAAAAAAGAAAATACAGTGTAATTCCTTGCGGAGTAGTCAAATCGGCCATCTTGCCCCGTTCACGTGATACAATCCCCCTCGGAATTGCGAGACTTCAACCCCTGTTGCTCATGAATAAACGCCGCTATCTATTTATAATTAATTCCCTGCGCGTTTCTGTCCCGCGATATTTAGGCGTGAAAACGAGATCGCGCAGATTACGCTGACGCAGCTTCTTTTTTGTTCGTTCTTTTTCTTTCGGTAACACATTTAATTTTCTTGGTAAAACCGGTACATTTTTACAAGGCAACTTATCATACAATACTTCTTAACGTAATAATGCAGTCTATACAGATCTATCAGAAACGATTCGTATTATACAAGAAAATTAAGCCGGTGTCAGAGGAAACATTTTTTTAACCGCGAGACCGTCCACTCCGAGGAAAAAATACATTATTCTTGGATGTTCGATGGTAATTTTTTAAATTTTTTTATTTTAATTTTTTTTATCTTTTTTTTTTTAGATTTCTTCTTCGATCATACGCTGTCAATGCTATATTGCTGAGATAGCCCGAAAATCATTGTTCGATCGATTTTCGGGAGAGCCTCTGACTTTTTCCCCGACCTCTTAGTTTCATTTTTAGGTAAGTCTTCGTCAGCCATGATGGTTTATTTGTTTGTATAGTTTCTTTATTTAATAATTTTGTTTTTTGAACGATTTTCAAAAACTTGCACGTTTGTAGTGCAGAGCGTTATCAGCTTCGCTTTGGCACTATTTTCTTTCTACGGGTGCACCTAAAGCTGATATGGTTCGCACGGGCTCGTCTTCATCTCGCGCTCTGGCACGTCTCAGCTCGAAGGTGATTGTCTAGATTATCTAACACGGCAAAAAAAGAGAATGATAATGGATTGATAAAACATATCAAATGAAAGTCCATCTAATAAATTTAACTAAAAAAAAAACATTTCTTTTTTCGCTATTACAAGCCAATTTGAGTTTGACGTACTGTTTTCCTTAAATCATCACAGTCGGTAAAAAGGAAAAATACACCGTGCCCCATTTACAGCATTTTTTTTATTCCCGCGTTTCGTTTGTATCGATCGATTGCAATTTTTATGAAGTCACTTCCGGTCGAAGAATAAGATTTTCAAACCGGACGTGACGTATTTACGATTGATGAATTTTTTTCCGCACGTCGTTAGTGCATAGCATTATTGTGCTCGACTCATCGGCATGCACCGATCAGGAGCTGGGAGGGGCTGCCCTAGGAGGCGCGTTGGATTTTTGAAAATTGTGACAAACGAACAAAGAATTTTTCAAAATATACATAAGATGCAGGTAGGATACGTGAGCAACGTAATAATCGCAAGGAAAAAACGTATAGTTCGTAAATTGTTGTGTATTCGATAAATTCCTAATGCCTCAATCAGTTTTTTTTTACTATGTACAGGAGAGTCTTCTATTATAGTATATCAAGTCCTTAGTTCATTATACACAATACATAGACTTAGAGATAGCGATAGTACGATACGTGAAACGCGGCCCGAACGGCACGGAATCTCACAATTTTTTTATTTCTTGCCACAGCAGGCCTCGCGATCGGTTTACTGAATACGGATAACTAACTAACGGAAAAATTCTAACGATGTTTATTCAACTCGAACTGGTTCTCTGTTGGTTTTTTCTTTTTCAATATAAAATTGACACAACACAACTCTGTAGCTTTGAAGGGACGTGTCCAGCAACGCACTCCGAAACCGACGACGCAACGTCGATTCCTCGCAATTATAAAAAAGCACCGTGGTGAAATAGAACAAAGTTAAAAAAAAAAGAATTGATATCATCAAGACATAAGAAGAAAAAAATTATAAACCCCTCAAAAATCGCATTTAGAACTTGAATCATTATATAAAGAAAGTTTACAGAAATTCAGCTAAATGTGTTCTTTGCATTAGCATGGTGAAAAATAATCGATTCAAGCTGTTCGTCGAAGGGGGTCAATTATGTTAAGACTCGGAAAATTTGCGTCGTCAATTTCAGGTTACATCGCTCGACGAGTCCTCTTAAATCACTCCCGAAGTCACGCAAGTGCAACGCAAGAAACAATGAGAAACACATTTTTTAACAAAAGGGTGAAAAGTTACAAATGCGAGTCCAGTGCCATCGGGGTTTATCAATCATTCGTCACGGTAATCTCGTGTCTGCAACGTCGTCGAAGAATGTTAACAATCGGCGTTACACGGTGGCTGTTACATTACCATTTAATATTTTAGCAATATATTAACGATAAGTTTATAGATTTGGGTCCTGGCTCGGGGTTGTGTGCGAGACGTATACACGCGATCAAAGTTTCGTCGCGTCAGACATTATTAATTTTCTTTTAATATCTTTAATGCAAAAAACGCCAAAACGTTTACGGATCGATGTGTCGAGAGCAAATATGAGCCGAGAAAACGATGCGGTGACGTAAACCGCGCGCGGTCAGTCCTTTGCCAGCGAGTGCAACGTCATGATTCATAATATATATATTAATATATTAATATATAAATCCGGCAATATCGATTAACGTTTTTTTTTGGTTTTATTAACGTTTAACATGTATCAGCGAAAGAACCGGCGAGTGGACGGGTCTCCTTGAATATAAAATAATCGTCGCGGAAGCGAGGATAATTTGTTTTAATTTTTTTTTTTCTTTATTTGTCAATGAACGCACAATGACTCTACGGTACGTGAATTGAATTATTTCACCGCTGCGTTATCTCGGTACGAGTATAAAACGTCTCGATAAAATTTTCGTTAATCGAAGAAATTTTTTTGGCTTTAAGAAGAGACAAGGAGGTCGAAAAATGTGGGGAATTAGAGGGGTCTGTCGATAGTGGACGGGGGAGCTGACATCTAATCGTTATATCCCGATATACGTATATATATAATGATATATATATATGTATAATATGTATATGCATACACAGTAAATTTGTAATTTTTATTTAGTTGATTCTTCTTTTTTTTTTATATCATCCGCACGAGCTTACGCGTAAATTGAAAAATTTTCGTATGTATACTGCTTTTTATTTATTTTTATTTACTTATTTCTTTCTTTTTTTTTTTCTTCAACGTGTGATCTCGGGCCCGGTTCCCTGTGTCTTTGTATGTGTGAATTTTGAAGTTAATTTCAGTTTCTTCATTCTCAATTCTCGTTTTTTTAATTCATTTTTTTAAATTTATTTCTTAACCGATCTAACGATATCAGACGCATTTTTTTATCTCTTGTTCTTTCGCTCACTTTTCGCACGTACGCTCGCTTCGTACAATGTACAAATTCTACTTCGTTTTCTTCTTCCACTTCGTCTCCTTCTTCTCTTATATCCGGTACGAATGAATACGAAACTACTTATAAGATAAACGCTAGACTACTATACAGAGGCTAACCCGAAGATGTGTTGTGTATCAGTGTGGGTGTGTGTGTGTGTGTGTGTGTGTGTGTGTGTGTGTGTGTGTGTGTGTGTGTGTGTGTGTGCCTGTTCGTGTATCTGTGTGATTCGGTTCGATACGTCAGGCGATCGTTTATTCGTCGCGCTTCAACGTTCAATATTACAAACACCCGTCTATATGTCTATCCCGCTGTCGCGCTCTTCAAGTTCAATAACTTTGGGGATTGTTACGTGACGAATCTCGTAATTTGGACCTACAACGACCCCGACGATCACGTGACTCGTTTAAACGATCAATTATTCTAGTAAATCCATTAGAGAACCTCTCGACGCACACGCACGATAATCGCAACCTATACAATAGTCGATTAGAACGGATTTTAGTATAGTCGTTTCGAATTTTCACGGTGGTGTATGACAACCGACAACAGTCACCTGGTACCGCACGCTCCCCCTCCTCCCCCCTGCTCCTGCAATTCGTCGTCATAATTTATTCCTAAACATACGCCAGACTGGCATCGACCGAACTTTCACTACTCTCTACGATCTTTTATTATTATTATTATCTACAACGTGCTTATGTTTACACGGTACAGAGTCGGCGAAGGGAGCCGCGGATACGACGGGATTCTCAGTCGCGAAGATTTCGACTTATGGACGTTAATGCACAGTAAAAGAAATTGTACATTTAACAAAGTTTTTTTGTCCGCAAATGTCCGCAATTATTTTGTTAATTTTGCAAGAAAATAATTGGTAAAATTAATAGACATTTTTATAAAATGGACAAGATTTTTTTGCAAAATTAACATGAAAAGAATTGTGGACGTCTGTGGACAAGAAACATCGGTACCTATTTTACTGTGTATAGTTAGTGAAAATAAAAAAACTGTAATTTTATGGATTTTCAAAAATAAAAAACAAATGGATTGCAATGGATTTAAAAAATAGCGACACATATGGCTCTAAAAAAGATCGTTCGAACAAGGGAGGGCTCGTACATTTTTCAATTCGACGTATTGGTAAAAACTATCAACGACAATATTTTTTTCAACATGAGATCTAGTTTGACACATCTTTTATATTTTATTTCGGAGAACCAGCGTATCCGCGACGAGCTTCGTCGACTACCCTCCGTACGTCGAGACTGTTTAATCCCTGATCGCGAAATGCTCGAAACCCCGCGAAAACAAATCCCATCATCGGCGGATAAACTGTATATGTATATAAGAGCGACGAATGGTAGCTTCAGAAGAGACCCAGATTCGGCGCGATTCGGAGCATTTCGTACCCACGACACAATATATATATATAATAGTTACGCTATTATGTATATAACACATATGTATAACTATAGATAGTCCGTAATATCTATATGTATACATAAATCCGTACGAAATATACAGGAAACCGAAGCCTCGAAACGAAAAAAAAAAAACAAAAGAAAAACAAAAATTACAAATCGTTGTTCGTTAAATTGCTTGGATAAAGATATGGATCGATGGATTGCTCCGGGTTCAATCTTAGATTGACGCCCACACGCGTTCTGTTTGCTACACGTTTATTTATCTACCATTCTGTCTCACGTCCATCACACACACACACGCTCGCACATTTTATCTCCCTCTCTCGCTCCTTATCATTAAATTTCTAATCGTTATAAGCTTTTTCAAAGTCTTTTTTTTTTTAACCGTTTTCGAAATCGCGGTTTGGATATGGTGAGTGAGTTGGTTTCGTTTGGTTGTTTCTTTTTCGATTCTTCTCAAGGCTGAGTAGAGATGATATTTTTTTTGTTGTTTCTTTTTTTTTTATTTGTTCTTCATATTTTTTAGTGTTTTCGACGCACGTTCAGGAATTGCGGGATCGTACTACGCCTCGATCTGATCCTCGGGGCTCATTATGTCCGGCGCCATCGAGAGGTCCTCGGCCATGTCCTCGTCCTGACCCGAATCCTGTCCGTGACTCTCCGGATATTCTCTGTCGTCGACCGCCTCGTCGTCCTGGTCCTGCTCCGTTTGCGCCTCGAGCATCTCGCGCTTTATTAATCTCGACAGCTTCCCACCCTCGGGACTCTGGCCCTCTTGCTTTATGTGCATTCCTGGTTCATCCAGCGACGACCTTGAGGACAAAAAAAAATGCATTAATTATAAATCGATTTTATTTCATTTTATTCCCTCCGGATGTTCGAAGGAACTTAGGGTGAAAATTTGAGGATTTTCGGTTTTCGGAGGGTATTGTATATTTACATCAAGTCGTTGTGAGGTAGGACGTGCTCCTTGTCGGGACTCGTGGCCGTCGATGTGCACATCGAATTGTTCAGGAATCCCATGTTCGACTCACCAAGCGCAGCCTGAAAATACTCAAATTGCATTAGACGATTAGTAGTCACCACGACAGGTACGTAGAATTTATTGGAATTTATTGAAATTCATATTTTTTGATAACCTTTTGGTATAAATTCATTTTATGCTACAGCTAAATTTATCCATAATTTATTTACTCGTGCCATTCGTGAATGGAACGTAAAATGTATTGAAATTTATTGAAATCCATATTTTTTTTATGACCCTTTGGTACAATTTTTTTTAATGCTGGAGTTAAATTATCCGTCATTTATTCATTCGTGCTGTGCATTAATGAGGAGAAACTAAAATAAAGCCCCAATCCAAAGAAATATTGATTAACCACGGTTCGTTAATAAAGAAACAGTTTTAAGTGCGGAAGCTGACGAATTTCGAATCCTCGTCCGTCGAGAACATCGCGCGTGAAGTTTTAATGAACAAGTCGTTAACAATAAAAACTACAGACTTCTTAAAATAAATTAGTCATCATTTTGGTGAAAGTTTGATGAAGATATGTGTGGGCAAAAAAAAAATCACGAATTTGATAGGTACCTGCAGATTGGCGTTGAGAGCGTCACCGTACATCGTGGGGCTGTGCGTGAGCGTGGGACTCTTCGACGGTACGCCCCTGTTTTTATCGACAGAAAACGAGCAATGAGTCATCAAAGAAATGATAATAATAAAGTTTTTGTTGGGTTTAATTTTTAATTTTTTTTTTTTATTGATTCCTGAAATAGTTATAATTAACGATTGAATGTTACATGTAAAAACATATATATGTACAGGTGATAGAGGAGAGTATTTGTTAGAAAGATATGGGAAGGAGACAGATAGATAGATAGAGATATAGAGAATATATTATCGAAAGAACGATGTGTGTACTTGGAGCGTATATTAACAGTAAAATTACATGAATAAGGATGAATAAGATAGATAAAAAATTGTACAGACAGAAGGATAAAGAGAATACGAGTAGAGAAATATTATTAAATATATGTATATTTATATATAGTAAAAAACTACCGATAATGTAAGTTATATAAAAAATTGGAAAAAAGTTCAAAGAGAATAATGAAGAAAAAAAAAGTTCCTTACCGAAGATGTTTACAACCGTGTCAAAAGCCAACCATGGAATGGACAGTGAGCGAGAGAGTTTAGATAGAAAAATAGTTTGAAAAATCTATTGAACGCTTGCATTTTTTTATCCACTGGGACGACACAGTTACGATATGGTCGATTAAGTGAACATTGCGTAACTGTGTAACAAACGGTTTAAAAAATGCGTGAAATCACTTATAAACGGCTCGGGATTACCTGTACCCACCTTTGCGTCGGTTCCACTTTTTTTCGTTTTTTTTTTCATTAAATGATCGAGTCCGAGCGTTTTTTACTCCTCGCAAAAATCAAATCGATTTCGACGAGCAGTTATCTCACTGACAAACGATAAAATTTTGTTGTCATTATTTCGTTGAATAATCATTTCGATCGTTTGCCATTGATATAGTCAAAAGAATCATGCTAAGAATAAAATTATTCCTGACGCCGTTTATTAAGTGTTATCGAGCGTTCGTGCAAGCGAAGAAGAGGAAGAATATAAATCGTGTAAATAAGAGTAAGATGTAAAAGTGTATAGAAGAGTATTATTAAAAATTACGAAAAGATCGTTAAAAAATATATACTTAGCCGCAACGAGAGGATAAGTATATATATATATATATATATATATATATATATTTATATATAATATAAAGATATAGAATAAATTTTGAAAAAAAATAATTACTACGTTATTATAACTATTTTCTCGATACCTGAATAACACACGTCGAAGATAGTTACAGATCGTCGGGGCTCCGTCGACTCATCCGATTTCGTATATTTAACAAACACACATTACACATTTTACTCATGCGCAGTTAGCCTTAAAACGCGACCATTCGCTCCTCGACACATCCGTACAATGGGAAAATCGCAAATTTCAAGCAATAACTAAAAAAATTAAATTAACTAATTTTTTTTCTACGCCAACCGTCTAGGGATATGGATTTTTTTGTACTTCCACTTGTGCGTAAACGAAAGTAAATAAACGAGTAAACGAAAATACTCGACCGATCGCAAAATAAATTAAAGTGTCGGTAGAATTAAAATTGGATCGAGGATTGCTGGGTCGATCATTCGTACCGGGAAAGACGCAATCACACTTTTGCTATGACAAGACACTAACTGAAAAAACGGCACCAAAAAAGCACCACGAAAGCACCACGTAAGCTCGGCGAGTTCGAGGGGGACGAGGGTTCGGGACGCTCTGCTTAATGTTTTTTTTTTTTTAATCTTGTCTTTTCCATGCGTGATTTAGCCGGATCTAAAATAATCGGGGGGGTTTCTGCAGCAAATTCCCAGTCGTCCTGTTGCTGGGCTCTTGCAGGTTATTTTTTTCGTGCAGCGGATAGGTCGAAGCGTTAAGCGCCCTCGGGGACCTAAGAGCCTGCTTAAGGGGACTTATACCTCACTTGGCCCTTTACACGTATTGTGCTATACAAAAAAGTCTATCGAAATCGGAAATCTCTCACGCGATGAGTTAAAACGCAAATATCACGGAATATTAACGTAAAACGTTTGTAAATTGTTAACAAAAAAAAATTGTTTTGCTCACTGTTTGCTGCAACTTGTATCGAGTAAAAATCGTTGATAAGGTCTACAAGGTATTGAATGTCTTTTCGATAATTCTTTAGTAAAAAAAAAAAGAAAACATTATTAATATATCTATTCAATGAGGGCTCAATTGAGGTATTTTCCTTGAAAAAATATGATAGAAACGACAGAAAACATCGGCTAATGCATGGACAGTTTCTGACTTTTCTCCACAAGTACGAAATAATACATAAAAGTAAAAATTGTTTGCAATCACTTTTGACCTGAAATCGCGGTACGAATTGATTATCTTTTTACCTCAATAAAAACTTGTATTTTGGCTAAAGAATTGAAACACAAGTGCTCACTCGTTGGCTCAATCATTGAAGTATTGCAATTTTCACCCTGCGTAAAAAATTCCGTTTGTCTCGTTCTTTTTGTTTTAATGTAATTTAAAAAATATATATATTTTGGCGTTTTCTGTGCTTTTCTATCCATACTTTAAAAGCAGCGTAGAGGAGAACGGAAGTGACAAGGTAGACGGGGAGGCTGGAGGTGTACCGGGGTTTTATACGATAAACCGAAAGCGGAAGTACACTAAGTACCGGTCGGCCACTACGAGGATATATGTACGCTTTTTTTCGGGTAACCCGGCTCTTATGCAAGCAGGAAATTTATTTCTCGAACATCGTATAATTCTACAGAAATAAGTTTTTTGGCTGGGCGAGGGATTCTACGAGGCGGTCGAGGCAGGCATGATGCGTGGTATCAACTTTCTTTGTTTTTTGGTTTTCTTTTTTTTTCTTTGGTTTTGGAATCGGGGATGAATCGCGGAACGCTGTCGCCTGCTGCCCGGTACTGCGCGACATTACAATCTATAAATCGTGTTGTCCATCGTCCCAAAAAATGTTGCTAGGAAATATAAGTTAACGTTTAACGACCCTGGATTCCGAAAAAAACTCGTTTTCGAGAAAAAAATGGATATATCCAGAGTGCAGATGCAATTTCATTAGTGACAATTTTGCAGCCGAAAATTAAAGAGAAATTCGCGATATTATTTTCCGAGATATGACATTTTTGTTCGAAAATTTTAAAAAATCTCCAAATACGAATCGAAGCGCAGCCGCGGGACTGCGAAAATTGGAGACTACTAAAAACCGTCGTGACTTCGCGTTCCATGAAAATACCAAAATCGTCAAGACTAGCCGAACGTCTAGCGAAAAAAAAAAAAAAGATCTCGACACGCCGAAATTCGGGCGACAAGTTAAATCGCGGGACGGGCAGCAGGCTAGCGATTCTTCGAGCGTTGTAGACAACGACTAAGCGATTCGTTCCTGGTCACCGTGACGAAAAACAAAAAAAATTAATGAAAAATAAATGATAATAATAACGTTTAATCACGGTTCATAAGAACGTCGCCGTCAGCCAGCCAGCAGAATTCTAAAAAGTGGTAGTGCTTACTGTGCGGAGAGGTGGGGTGGAGTGGGTGATGGGGTTGGGTCATATTTCCTGGGGCGGCCGCGGGACAGATGCCGCCGCTTTACGAACTCGGCGTCGTCCACCATCCAGAATGACCCAAAGTCGTCCTCAAAGCGCACAAAACACTTGTGCAATGATAGATTGGTGCGGATCGCGTTCTGTATACACAGACAAGACCACCAAGAAATAGAGAAAAGAGAGTAAAAAAGAGTCAAGATTTTTTTTTTTTGCTGTTGTTTTTTTCTTTTTTTTTTAAAAGGTCTTCCGACGATCATCGCGCCATGTTTCTGGCTCATTCGCTTTTTGTTATTTTTCTCGTTACTTTTCTCATATCTATTGTTTGTTGTCGATCGATGCACGATCGATACGAGCAAAACGAGTGCTCCAACAGTCTCTTTCTCTCCCCCCATGTGGCTGCTCCGTCATCCCGGCGGTCCGCATTTCGTCACCAATGTTATTATAAACAGTAGTGGCAGTAAGTAATAATATAATATTAAATATGAGAGAGAGAGTGATATATATATATAATATAGAGAATGGAATTTAAATAAAATAACGACACAACACCATTTACTATAAGAAAAAATCGTAAAGAAGTGGGTGTGGAGAGTTCAAAAAATTGTGGCTGTGGTATCTTATATCCGGCCTCATTTCTCACACTACCTGACACGTGCAACACACACTTTGTACCGTAATCGCTTCGATTTTCTGTATTTTTTTTTGGTTTGTTTTTTTTTTTTGTGTGTTTATAATTGATTTTGGCTTTCCAACATCGTTTATAGAAATATTACACGTGGCTCTCGTCTCGCGGTCTTCGGTGGTTCGCAGGGGCTCCGATTTTGTTTGTTCGAGCCCTCTGTATTATATATATATCATATATATATTTTTATATATATATATAAAAAATCGCACCGCGAGACTTTCGCGGTCTCCTCTTTCGTTAGTCGCTGCAAAGCCCACATGCTCGTTAAGCACACACGTTTTCTACTACTTGTCCCACTCGTTCGCTCGCTCGCTCACGTCACATCCTCACTCGCAATCGTTTACCCAAGAAAAATTTCTTGCGTTATCAAAAAAAAAAAAAAAAACACGACACGACGGGCAAAATCTTTACGGTCTCACGCACGCAAGACGACAGAACACCGGAAGTTAGGGCCCTTCGAGTCCCTTTCGAACAACAATGAAAAAAAAAAACCGAAATAAACTCGATAGATTATTCACAGAGATGGAAAAATCGAAGAAAAAAAAAATTAAATAAATTATTATATATTTGAAGATTGTCCGCGGTCAAAGTTACTCGAAGGGTCCGAAAAGTCCGGTGGACAGACAGACGGACACAACACAAGCGACGATCAGTAGAGAGAAAATACGACCTAAGTAATTAATATTTAAGTATATGTAGAGGTATATATATATAGTATATAAGTAAAAATTTTAGTGTATAAAAAAGGTATATACATGTATAGTACGAGAGAGAAAGAGAGAGAGAGAGAGAGAGAGAGAGAAAAAATTGTGATAAAAGGGGGACATCTAGTGACAGCATATAAACACACATGTACGTGACTGTATGTGTTTACATGAAAAAATGCACGGGGGGTCGGGTGGTTGTGATGTGCGTGGTACAAAAATTCGCCACTTGTGTGTATGGGCATGACGATGATATACACGTACACATACGCACATCAAAGTCACAATTATCGTTAAGTATAATATAATATATAATGAGACACGTTATAAGAAATATACAGTTAGAGACGTCACTATAATTATAATGATGATGAGAGTATTAAAAAAAAGAGTTGTGTAGAAGGCGGTAAATATCGATATATCGGTACACGTAGAACAAGTACGTGATATAACTGGCAGTATGCAGGGGGCGGGTTTGTAGCAGTTTGTGATAATAACAAACATGTATAGATATATATATATTATAATTATTATGAACGATATAAAAAATTGTATGTGAAAATAGTAGCTAAAAAATGTGGAGGGAGTTTGTGAAAAAGGTTTTTCGAGGGTGTCTGAGGTGGGTCCGATTGTTGGGATGTAAATGTGGTATATAGCGAAGAATAAATAGAATATATTTGTTTAAATATAAATATTATATGTAAATAGAAAATGGAAATATTGATATATAGAGTATATATATATAGAGAGATAGATAGATAGATAGAGAGAGGATAGAAGAAATAGATAGAAAAAAGATAGACGCGCGTGTCGGGGCTAACGTACCCAGTCGTGCTGCAAGCCCGTTGAGGACGTCTCTTGTAAAACTCCACTTCGTCCACCGTCCATACGGCCCCTTTCACGTTTTCGACTCGCATGAAACATTTGTGGAGAGACAGGTTGTGTCGCACTGCGTTCTATACAAAATAATACATAGACTAAATAAGCAACGCAAAAACGAACGAAGCCAACTCAATTCACGACTCGACGCTCGGGCTGTTAGTAGTTGTGAATTGTATTTTTTTTTCTTTGATTTTTTTTTTTTTTTTGATGATTGATGATTTATGACGCCGACGATGATGACGGGTGATGATGTCGGTGACGGCGAGTCGTGCGAACGATAATTCGTAATGAGACAAAAAATATGAGGTGTGTAGCGGCAAAGGTCGGGTGTCGGGTGCGTGTCGGTCGAGACTGTTTGGGAAAGGGTTGCTTGTCGATCGGTGTGGCAATGATTTGGAAGGCTCGGTGATGCTGATTTTCGGTATGTATAGTATGTAATCTACCAAACTATAGTTAATCGATGTAATGAAAATCATAATGAAGAGCATGTCGCGTTAAAGTGGTAATTAGTTGGTTTTTTTTAACAGCCTCACAGCTACACAAATAAATTGCGTCATTGTGACAGATATTTTTTATATTACACGTCCGCGCGACAAAAAAGATGTGTATAATTTTTTAGCAATTTTTTGTTTGTACTAACGATAGCAAATTTTATTGTGGCCGGTGCGAAATTTTTAGGTAGCAGCGAGCCCGTTAAAACACAAACAATAATGAAGAAAACATTCGTATATTCGTGTTTAACTTAAGGTCTTGAAATTATACTAAATAACAAAAAAAAAAAAAAACAAAAAAAAATAAGTAGAACAATTAATCGAAAGATAGAGAGACAGAGACACGGTATGTGGCATTCCTGTATCTGTTAATGCAGAGCTAGGTATCTAAATCTAGGGAAAACAACAACAATTATTCATGCCGCAGGGCTGAGAACAAAATCAGGATCCGAGTTGTCGATTGCCAGCAGCGCCTCTCCGTGTATCTCCCGGCCGCTCCTCGCCTCCTTTGACGTGATAAACCTGCTGTGTAGTTTGCCCTGCCGGATTCTCTGTAGAATCTTATTGGATTTCTGTTTTTCTTTTTTCGTTTCGTTTTGTTTGTCTCTTTAGTTTTCCTTATTTCTTTTTTTCGCTTTTTTTTGTAAACACAGAACCATGCGAGGCGAAGCTTTATGGCAAACGTCGATTACTCACACACACACTCGCACACACGCACGCAAACGCGCCCGCATTCTTGCCAAAAGTCGATCAATTCTATGTTTGATGCCGCAAAGCGATTCCCTTCCGGTATCCGAGTTTTAGCATTTTAATTGTTTTCCTCTTTCAATGAAATTGACGCGTTTTTATTCAGTTTTTTGTTTAACACCGGAAAAGTACCGCAAAGCATTCTACAATCGTTCTACCCTTTCGACCCCCCCAAATTAAATTAAGTAACTCTGCTACTATCAACGGAATTTGGACATCAACGAATGAAACAAAGTCGAATAATTATTTTTGTAAAAATCCCAACAACTAATCGGATTCAGAACTCGCGTTGAAACTGTCCATTGTCCGTCTTGCGGACTGAACTTAATTTTTGAAGCATACGAGACACGAGATTATGAAAGATACTAAATAATTATTCCAACATTGGTTATTCGTTATTTTACTTCTTGTCCGTCAGTTTCGAACGAAAAGTCGCTTTGCGACGAGCCGTTGCGCAGGTCAGCCTGGCGACGTTCAAAACGCGTCACAGAAATCCTCGTAAAATTATTTTCCTCCAAAGTTATTTCTGGCTTCAGGACGGTTAAAAAAAAAATTTCAATCGTAGACGATGACGACAGTTTTTATCGCGAGGGTCGCGACTACGATTTTTATTCGACTCGCGAAATCGGTATTTCGACGCGTCGTTTCTTTTTTTAAGTTTATTCGTACGATGATCGTTTTCTTCTTTGCTGAAAGAAAACTTACGTGTCTATATTTTTCATTTTACTGTGATTATGAGTTATACCTTCCACGTTGCGGCGTTCCGCCGGAAGTAGCAAAAGGTGTTTTGGAACCAGTTGTAAATTTCGTTGAGTGTCAGCTGCTTGTCGGGTGATTCGATGATCGACTGAAAAATCAAAGCGGTTTTTGATGAAACGACATTTTAACGAGGACAAGAAAAAAAGACGTCCCAAGTTCCACTCATACGACGTATTCGATCGACGAGCTCTCGAACGTCCCTTAGAAAACAGTGACCGACCTGTCGTATTAACGAGGCGTACGTGAACGGTGGTCTGACGTCGGCGTTCTTGTAAAACTCTCGATTCCGTTGAATTTCTATGGAAGAGAACGGTGAATCGTTATTTTTGCGGTTCGCAGAGAAGAGGCAAAAAAAAAAAAGAAACAAAAAAATGAAAATCAATCGATGATCAGCGCAAAACGTACTGCGTTCACTTCCACGCTCAAGTGCTCGAGCGAATTACAGTGTAAGGAAAAATTGACGTTCGTATCAAATGAACAAGCAAAATTTGTATGGCTGTCAATAGAGCAGGACAATCTGGAAGGGGTTCGTTCATTGCATGCCGGATCCGGAGGGGAAGAGACTCGATGATCGGGGATTGCGGAAGAACCGATGAATCCCGAAGTGGTCGGGGTGGACGAGGGATGATGGGAAGTTTTTCTCGGCATGCAAGGAACCGGTGACACTTCCGGTAAACTTCACCAATCGATAGTATGTTGACAGTACCTTGTTGGACGTCAAGGCCAGCGCGCTCCAGCATGTAGGGCAGCCCTACACGGTGGGGAGGGCAGGCAGCACAAGAAACGAAGAAACAAGAGAGGCATCGGTAAGAGAAAAAAGAGACGGTAGTTTGGGTTTGATTGATAAGATAGTCGGGAAGTAGACGGTGCGAACGATTTTTTGCTTTTATTATTCTTGCGCCAAGGCAAAGACGAACTAAGCTTGGATTGATATCGTGCAACGGTTTGTCTTCGCGAGTAGGAAAGGTACCAATGCTCGGACGATTAAGAGCATCCCCAGATTCGAGCAGTTATTAATTAGCCAAGAACACATTTTTTGTAAAAATTTGTGAAACAAACGTCAAGCTAATTTCTAGTTTCCAAAACCCATCGATGAATTACAAAAAGACATATTTTTTAATTACGGAGGAAAATAACGAGACAAATAACGACACTGCATGTCCCGATGTTTCGGACAATCATAGATTTCGAGAATTCTGATGAACGAACTCGACTAGTTCATATCGACTAAAAGAATTTTTTTTTTGCCATTTAATAGTTAAATCAATGAAAAAAATTGTATTGACGTGAAAACATACTGAAGATAACCTATGCAGAAAGCTGGCTAACCAAACTTCTTCGAACTGCCCGATTATTGGGTCGCGTATGTAGCAACGCTTACACCAATTTCCGGACACTATATTGTCGGTCTTTTAATAAAATGCAACAATAGAAAATAATTTAGGCTCTATAACCCTTCTATAACCCTTCTATAACTTTTTTCTATGCATCAAATAATGGTTCTAGACACGATAACAAGTGTCAAATTGGATTTCTAATCCTTAAGTTCGTGATAAATCAAATCTGCATAGGAGCCTCCGACGACTGGGACGCGTCCGACCATTTGCACCGTTACCTTATAGGATGATCGATGGGCTGAATTTCATGGAAATTCATCCCGGTAAGAAATCGCACCGCGAAAGGTTAATTTTCGTTAATACGAGCTTCGGGCCACGATTCTACCGCTTTAGTAAGCGAGGCTCTCGAATGATCTTTGCGAAAAAAGTCTTTGGAGGAAATTGCGCAGTAGATCTTACCTCCGGCCAACGAGTGCGACGACTTGTCGCTGATCCTTCTTCGTATGGGTCCGGCCATACTGGGTATGCTGGGCATGCCGGACATACTGCCGGGCATGTTGGGCATTTGCGGAATGCCTGGCATGTTCGACATGTTAGGCATCGTTGGCATCTGCGGAACACCGGCCGACGGCGGCAATTGACCGCCTCCCGGTGACCTCACAGCCGAGACCAGGGCTGACATGGAAACGGGGGAGACTTGGGAGACACCGAAGTTCGGCGGTGGCTGGCTCATCATTCCCGAGGACAGACTCAGCTTCGGTAAACTCGAGCCCGTCTGTAGATCGCAAAAAAACAAAATTTCACGAACATTGAAACTACAGTAGGTCGAATACTCGTTGGCAGAGATTGTTACCGTACATTCATGTAATCACCAAGACGTTTCTTGAACACTTGAAAGATCGATAACCAATTTAACATGTTGCCAGTAAATACGCATTACTATTACTCAAAATTACATCCAATGGCTTGGTTCATCCACGCGATCGGTCAGGCCTGTTGATTCTTTTTTTCCGCAGATCGGAAACTGTAAATCGCGATTACACCTTGAAACATCAATTTTTCTATTCTTCTAACTTCGGCCCCTCTTTTGTTTATCCATCGAAACGGTTTCTTGCACTCGCAAAACAATTTAAAGACAGATTCGGGACAGCTAGTTCTTATTCTGCCCGGATCGGTGAATATAACTCGCGATTGCACCATAAAACATCAATTTTTCAATTCTCTAAATTTCGGCTCCTGGTTTGGTTTTAATAATCGAAAAGGTCGGCTGTCTGTGTTACGTTACCGCGGTGAACGGCGCCGCGCCACTGTCGGCAACCCGTGAAAAAAAAGTTAGATCCCCGGAAACAACGCGATAATTATTCCCTCTTGGAAGACAGAGTTTCCTCCGATTCTTTCTTTCACTTTGGCGAGTTTCGGCGAGAAAAGGACCGGCGCGAGGGAGGATATCGCCGGGCTGTTGGTAATGCGATATTGGTATTCTCCGACTGCGCAACTTGTTAGGGGTTTTAATTAAGGCGATATAAATCGCGCGAAGGACCAGCGCCCGCGTGCGCGCGCGGAGGAATGGTTCCGCGATGAATTATTAATTACAACTTGGTGTATAAATTAGCGCGGCTCGGTGGTCCGCGGGCTCGCATCGCCATCGGTATATAGTCGACGGGCGTTAAATCCGAAACTAGCGGGAGCCGCGTTGTTTGCCCGACGTCGGGGTGCGACGCGCACCCGGGGGATGATGCTGCGAGCGCGAGTCCTTCACCGCGGCAACTCCCCGTAAAATTTCAGCGTTAATCGCGAACTGTCGCGCTGCGGTCTTCCGCGCATTTTGCATATAAAATATACGCGACGCTGCGATTTATAGATACGCCGTGTGATAATGCAAAGTTTTGCGTCAACCGGGTAATATCGCTCCCAGTTGTTTTCCGCGGTTACGCCGTATGTATTTTTGTCCCGATATACTGTAATACCCGAAAGTTGCCCACTCAAAGCCATCACTGCAGGAAACTTCCGCGAATCCTCGGCAATTAACGATAGTATTTTTGAAAAAAATAACTATGCTCAGAAGAAAAAAAAACACACACACACAAAAAATTAATGTTAATTGCGAACTGTCACGCTGTCGGTTTTTTCGCAAATTTTGCATATAAAATATACGCGTCGCTGCGATTTTTAGATACGCCGATTGATAATGTACTTTTGCCTCAACCGGGTAATATTCCGCTCCGTTGTTTTCCGCGGTTACGCCGTATGTATTTTTGGCCAGACATACTGTAATCCCTAAAAGTTGCTCACTCAAAGCCATCGCTGGATGAACCTCCGCGAATTCCCGGTAATTAATTAAAGTAATTAACCACGATGGATCTATTATTGAAAAAAAAATTAAGTATTTTCGAAAAATGTTTATGCTATATATATTTAAAAAAGTCTCACCGATGACTCGGATGATTTGGGTGGCTCCGGTGAGGCCATTTGCTTCGCCATGTGAAGATGATGCATCATCGCGGTGAGCCGGTCGCGCTCCTTCTGCAGGTGGATCTCCAGTTGCGAAACAACTTGCATCTGAACTCTCGCCTGCGCCGTCGACTTGTCGTCTAGGGCGTGCTCGGTGTTCAGGTGCCTGAAACATCACTCACGATCAGCATCATTTTCAACGCTAAAAAATTTATTTTTAATACTGAAGGATGAAAACAGTTCAGCGGAAACAGAGGTGTGACAAGACTGTTTAAATTTGGCTTTGATGTCGGTGAATTTCGTTTTCGCGAATTGCACAAAGCGACCGTCTCGGTCTCGTACTCATCGTCGTCGATGCTGTGGGCGAATAAAAGAGAAACTAAGACGTGTTCGTTGGGCTTTGGCTTGTTAAGACCGCGTCGAAGATGCGGCAAAAGCTTCCCGGTGGGCCGGGACGGAGGGGCGGAGAAAAGCACCGAGCCGGTGACGCCGAGGTGGGATTAGACAGAGCGCCGTAACGATGCGGTCGAATGTCGTGAATATTAATGAGACAAAGGTAATTAGCGTTTTTTTTTTAACGGCTTGTTTTGGAGGGGAGTGGGAGAGGATGAGAGTTTGGTGGCTCCGAGTTCGCCAGGACGGCTGCGTGATTACTAGGGTTTGCCGAGGTATGGACGAGGAGGGGCGGGAGGCAGAGCTGGGGGTGAGCTTCAGTCGGTGCAGAAGCCAGCGACGAAGGCAAAGGCGAACCGGATGTCAATGGGATACGCTGACGCGAGCGATTCTTCTTCACTTTCTTCCCGTCCAATCTCCCCCACCGAACGAAACGCAGCGACAAAAAAAAAAAAAAAAAAAAAACCGCCCGTCGGCCTCGCAATCTTTCTTCTTTATACTCCTCGCCCTTTCTTCCGGCCCTCCTCGGCAGCAACGGATTTTATCCGGTTAGCGGAAACTCGGCTCGTTGTAATTAATAAATAATATGCCAGACATCGTGTACAAAGGCCTCGACGACAAGCATGTCATCACGTGGACGATCCCTCTTTGGGTTGTTTTTTTTTTTTTTTTTTTTTTTTTTTGCAGACGCTCGGTGATATTTTTTAACGAGAGTCGTCGATGTAATTTTATTCGGCACTCGTCGGTGCAACGTAATTATATTTGGGTTAGTTTATTTTTTTATTTTTTTTTTTTTCGTGGGATCGGTTGACTTACTTGAGGAATGCTTGATAATCTTCGCAGATGACTTCACAGCCGGGCCACTTGCAGACCCCGTGTCCGTAGAGCGGATGTGCCTTGTCGTTGCACGAAACGTCCAGGGGCTTCTCGTCCAACGTCGTCGAGCCGTTAACGTCCGGCCGACGACCCGAAACTATCGAGTTCAGGAGACCTTTGAATTTTCATACATTTTTTTTTTAAATAAAATACAACAATAATTTATTTATTTGCTCATTTTCCCCGAATAACAAGGCTTTGTCGCGCGATGCCTTGCGAGAAATCTCGAACAATAACGCAGCAACGTGCAAATTAACGTTCATCTTTTTTTCTATCAAATAAATTTACCGTTTAGTCCCGCGGCGGATTTCGGTAGACTCGAGTTCTGCAGGCTTTCGCCACCTTCCGACGACTCTGACTTCCACGATGGCAAACCATCGTTCGGCTGCATACCTGACAATAATTTTTAATCTCCGATTGACACCAAAGTTTCGACAACAAAAATATTACTTTTTTTCTTTTTTTTTTCATATTATTTTTATATATTTGTGGAAACAAAGTTTGAGCATTGTCGATGAAAGTTTTCAAAGGCTGTTTGGTTGCCAGTCGAAGGCGTCGGTTTTACCTGACGAATGATTGTGGCCCTGAAGCCCGAGGCTCTGCTGAAGCAGATACTGTCTCTGTGTTATCTGCAGTTGTTGAATAAGTTGCTGCTGCTGAAGGGCCAATTGCTGAAGCGTCGCCGACGCTTTCTTCTTGTCAGCCGTCTGCATCAGGTGGGTCTGTTGAATGACGTTCACCTGAAGCTGCTCCTGCAGCTGTTGCATGTTCTGCTCGAGCTGCTTCCGGCCCAGCTCCGCGAGCTGGTGCTGATGCTGTTCACGCGAAAAGCAACAAATATTTTTTTTCATTATTTTTATTTATCGTTATTGTCCCCCGCTTCTCAAAGCTACTGCCTTGTAGCGGGTCGGCCCGGTCGATGCGTAATCAGGGGAGAGCGGGGCAAAATGGCACACCGGGGCAAAACGGGATAATGAGACAAAACGCAACTTTCCAATAACTTTTGGATGGTGGCGATGGCGGTGGTGGATGGTGGTGGTTTGGATGGTGGTACGTGGGGCAAAACGGGTTTTGAAAATCCGGATGTATCGTTGGGACAAAATGGAGCATCCAAAAATTATTAGAAAATTGAGTTTTGCCCTCACTGGCCCGTTTTGCCCCGCCGTGCCATTTTGCCCCGGTCTCCCCTACTAGTCCTCACTTATTTTTGGTCCATTTTAATTTTTTCGGCCTGTATCGCAATTCGCCTTAGTCTTACAACTAAAGCATAGGGAAACTGCAGAAAACCTGTGCCGATACAGTCGGTCTCAGATTCGCTTCCATCGGAGCTACGTCAAGTGTCGTCGAGAATGTAAACATGGACTACAACTATATACTTGTGGCACACACGGACAAGTACGCGTGTTCCTTAAGTATATATATGCAACTACACAGAAACGGAAATGGTTGGGTTGAGCAAATGCGCGGTGACATACGTTTGGTACGACAAAAATGTTTGTTGCAATCGACAAATTTTGAACAAATTCAAGCAGATAATCGTTTACCAAAACAATGCTTCATTTTTACCAAACAAACAGCTTTGAACGTATGTCACCGCGACTTTTGGTTAATCCAACCAATTTTTTTTCCTCAGTGTATGTCCCGTCCATATTTTTATTTCTCGACGAAACGACGGCGCCGGGAACAGAACCCTTGACCAACCGGTGCTCTCGGTTTAGAGGCGAGCACGCTAACCACTCGACCAACGCACCGGTAAAGGAAGTAATGTTTATCAGACCATCCGGCTCGCTTCTCTCGAGACACAAATAGATTCGTCACGAGGCAAAAGTCTCGTCAACAGTTCGGGTCGCGGGAGGGCGGTTGGGTGAAGCAGATGCAAAAGAATAACGCCTGCGTCTCGACGGTGATGAATAAATCACGAGGGTGCCGCGCGGCCTCGAGTGAAGAAGATGAAGAAGAAGGAAAAAGAGGAGAAGAAGGGCAAGAGTCGCGGCTCGCGGGACACTGTCGGAGTTTCGGCCGAAGAAAGAGGGTAGCGTTTTATGGGATACCTCGAAGACAAACAACGAGACACAACGGCTGACGGCGTCGCTTAATTGCCCAACCCATACTACCATCCGAACCGCCACCCTTGAAACCCCGCGCCCTTCCCTTCATCGCTGGCCGGCCTCCTCTCATCTCTTTTCTTCCTCACCCACGAATTTCGACCCTAGTTTTCTTCGTTTTTTTGCCCCCCCCCCCCCCCCCCTCCCCTCACCATCGAGCCTCGGGGAATATTTCAAGACGGAGAATTCGAAAGAACGCGGACCGGCAACCGTTTATCACATCAGCATAAATAATAAAGAGAAACGCGAGAATGCCGAGATATACGGGCCTGTTGACGAAGTTAGCGCGGGGACAAACAGCATTTTTTTTTTGTCTCAACTAAACTAAACGTTCGCTCTTCCAGGTTTTGGGGAATAATTTTAGGGGACAAAAGAATTTTTTCCCATTTTTCATTAATCGTTTCACTCGCGGATGCTACATTGTCGGTGAACATTTGGTAAAGGACGTTTCTTTTATTTATTTGTTTTTCTTTCATATGTTAATATGTTACGTTAATATTTTTATGTCTAACGTTAATATGTTAATATGTTACGATTATGGAATATGGCAATAAATCGGTAAAGCTGCTCCAATTTCGAATACAATTTTTTTTTTTAAATTTCTGTCTTTACCGCCAAACAAAGTTGTATGTTCAGTCGCGCAATATTATTGTTATTCTTGAGGACAAAAGAAATTTTCGTGAGCACCGCAAGTGCGTTTCCAGTCGGCGAGCTGGGAAGATAGCTCCCACCGCAATTAGTCTTACGAGTACAGTACACGCGCGATCGCAATAAACCGGACAGCCGGACTATCTAAATATCTGTGGGTACGAGGACCGACCGCTGAATAAATATTGGATGCCCCCGTGAAAATATATACACTATATATACAAGAGGTGGAGATCTCCCTCCAGTCGGCCGTGTCCCTTATCCCACGAGAAGAGCGAGTGGTCTGCGCCTTTGCGGTTCTCGAGTCCACCCCCTGAAGCGGCCCATCAGGGTCCAGCGCGCCGCGAACCTTATCGTTTTCCCTCTCGTGCTCACCCGTAAACACTGCACACCACCGGCCCTCCGCCGATCCTGCATTAAGCGAGCCGCCTCGATCATGATCGGACAGCCTAATACGGGATTTCGCCCTTGCCGAGATAACTCGAAGGATCCTTCAGGATTTTCACGAGCAGCCAAATACCAATGACATCGATCAAAGCCAACGCGATGTCTTTGCTCTCGCGGGCCATACTTCTTATCGCAACAATTTATTGTTCGTACTTTTGCAACAACTCCAATCCCCGCTTCGACCCGTAATCATCCGATCTTCCTGCCTCGCACGTATTTTACAGAAGTTAAATTATTGTAACGAATACAGAGATGAGGATTGCCCGAGACACGCGATATCGCGCAGATGACCGCAATGGCTCGCTATGACAAATGACAAACGTACAGATTATCGATTGACCAGAGGACAACAGTCTTCATCGGACTTTCAGAGAGAACAGACGTGTGTTCGTGGTCGTGATATTTAACTGCGATTGTACTGATAACATCAGCTCCACAACCAAATATTCGCGTTATTTATTCTACGGGAACGGAACCTTTTATATTGCGTTTCTCCGTCATAGAAATTTTCGCAAAAAAAGCCGAAAAACAAAACCTCGCTTTCCTCTACACTTCGAGTTCAGGAAAGATCCATTTGGGCCGATGATAAATTGGTTGAAATTTAAATCGCGATTAAAAAAAAAAAACGAAAATTGTTACCCCAACGTGTTCCTGACTCCGAGAGGCGAACGTGTTGCCGCGTCTATGAGAACGACGAAAATCCGAAGGACCTTTTCCCGGGCGCGTTTGAGGGCCCTCCTCTAGCCGGTACTCTGGGGAATTCCGGGGAAGAAGTACCCCACGTGCCATGAGCCTCGAGAGTTGGGGTAGTCGCGGTTGATGCCGTCGCCCGAGTATTGTTATCATAACGATATAGCGAGGGACCGGAGCTGTTTACACAGACCGAGCATCCGCAGTGCCAACCCTCACCAAAAAGCGTATACGCTCCCGGAGAAGCCTCGCGGTACTCGTGGGCTTCCTTCCACCCGCCGAGCCGCCCCTCACCGGTTCACCGTCCGAACCTCCCACCCCCCACAACAGAGTTTTCCGCGGCTTAACTCGCGGTAGTCCGTGAAAATGCTAATCCACGAGGGCCGCTGATTCCGGCACGCATTTTATTGTTCCCTCGCTCGGTCTTTTTTCTCCACTTCTGACACACTCCGTTACAATCGTCGAGTAAAAAATGTCGGCCCGGTAGGAATACTTCTTCCATCGGACAGCGTGAACACTTCGTTGTAATATCAATTACCACAGGGGGCTTTTTTTTTAATAAAGAATCTGACGAAAGCACCCCGAGAGGAGACTTCGGTGTTTTCCCAACTGAGAGCAACGGCGAGTGGAGAAGACGCAGAGAGTGTTTTCTCGTTACGATTATACTTTTCGTAATTAGAATTACTGATTGTCCCGGGCCGAACGAAAGAAGGAGGGTTGTTGATAAGGGGATCGTTCGGAGACTCCTCCGAGAATCACTTTCGAGACCTCTCTTTGCCCGGTTCACAGAACGCGGAGGACGAAGAAAATGAAGCTCGAAAGATGACTGCGTTGCGGGTGAAGAAAAAGTATAACAAGAGCAAAGTGGTCGCAAAAATTGCAGAGTGACCGAAACCTGTACTCACGTTTTTCAGGGAGGAAAAGTATCCGTAGCGTTCGTGGTTCGATCCATGATCGGACGACGACTCCTGCGAGGAAAGAGTGAATGTAAGAAAAAACACCTCTCGTCGGCGCCGCTCAAAGCGTGAAACTCAAGAGTTACCTGATGATGTTGCTGCTGTTGCTGAAGGTACAGCGTGTGCTGCTGCATGAAAGACTGCAGCTGGGTTGGGCTGAGTATGTGTTGCTGCAGAAGCTGTTGCATCTGATGGAGGCCACTCGCCGGGCTGAGCATCATCTGCGAAGGTGTCTGCGACGGGGGACCCCCAGGTGGTCCTCCCGTCAGTGAACCCTGCGAGGGATTAGGCGGTGAGCCCCTTTGAGGGGCCTGCGGACTCTGGCGAGGACTCGGCTGTGAACCCGGTACTCCACCACCGGAACTCGGTTGCTGCGATTGCTGTGAAATTATCGGTTGCTTTTGCTGGGTCATGGGTGCTGATGTCACTGCGTGCCCAGCGGGACTGAGCTTCCCATTGCTTCGATACTCGATCGTGAGCTCCTGTTGCTGTTGCTGTTGCTGTAGATGCAATTGTTGTTGCTGCTGTTGTTGTTGCTGCTGTTGCTGCTGTTGTTGCTGTTGTTGCTGCTGCTGTTGTTGCTGTTGTTGTTGATCGCTATCCGATATACTTCCGGCCCTCTCTCTGCAATGCTGTTGCCTATCCCTGTCACGGCTCTCCCTCTCCCACGTCGATTCTCTGGCCTGTTGCTGCTTCAGGGCTGCGAACAGTGTGCTTGCCTGAAAAACGTAAAGAAAACAATAGCCGATTAGTCGATTTATTGATTCGGGCGAATTCATTACTGAGATTGTCCGCAAATAGATTTGTTGCGATATCCTTCAAGTTGGTTTCTTCGAGACCGTTTTGCACACGAATCGAAGGAAATATCTAAAAATTGGTGAATTGTCGAAGCCGATTATCCGGGAAGCAGATTTTTTGATGTCAGCCTTTTAATTCGAGCGAAACGTTTCGCAGACATTTTTTTTGTTACCACTTGCGAGTAAAGCGGTGGCCAATGTTGATGGAAATTTGCTGAATAGACACGGATGGACGGGGAGGGTTGAGTGTTTTAAAAGCTGAATCAAGTCGCAAAACCACATCAGCGAGCTTCGCGGAAGAGGGGACGATGTGGAAGCGGACGCGTGAGCCGCGGAAATCACAACGGTAATAATAGGTTCGTTAATGAATTCCCTTTCGCCAGTTACACAACCCGGCGGGCCTTAAACTCTCTCTACCGTCGCCGTATTTCGAACAATATTGATCTTGTCTAATGGCGTTCGAGGAGCGGTTTGTTGCCGATGCTGAAGGCCTCCGGAGCCGCCCGCGTAACAACGAACCGGCAAGTTCTACGAACGTTTCACGGGGATGCCGCCGGGGCGTTTCTCCTCCTCGGTGGGAAGGAACGAAACGTTCTCCACCGCGATATTATACCAACCGATGAAAACTCTCGGTTCCTCTCGCTCCCGTGTTGTCTGACTTTACGTTTCTTGCGAGCCCGCGTACAGCGCCCAAACCCCGGACCTCCTGTTTACACACTACGAGGGATTTGTTTTATCAAGCTCGTACTATCCGCAAGTAGGTTTTAGAGTGCAGACCCGAGGAGAGAGGCCGGAGATGGAAACGGCGGTAGCCGAAGACCGGAAAATCGACGAGAAACAGAACGCGGGATAGTAAAATAGCGAAACTCAATGAAACTTTCGGCGCTAGTGGTGAATTTTGCGCATCTCCGAGCCTATCCTGATTCCTTTCCACACGACGAAGAATCGTCTGTACGTTCGATAAATACTTTTTTTTTCACAACAAACGTTCACAGTTTTTTTATTCTTCGAGTTAATTGCAAAATTGCCTGGCGGTTCGTTGGCTAAATAACATCGTCGAATTGCCAATAAAAAAAATAAAAAATTGGCGACATTCGTGACGTCATCTTTTACTGTGTGGAGAACCGCGGAGCTCCGAGCCTATCCTGATTTCTTGCCACACGACAAAAAATCGTTTGTAACTTTCGATAAATACTGTGTTTCTACAACAAGCCTACAATTTTTTAAATAAAAAAACTATTTTACCGTGCGTTGGCAAAATTAACTCTCAAAATTGACATGAAAGACTAAAAATTGTCGACACTCGTCAAGAAATTTTTGAAAAAAATGTGCGAATCTCTTCCACCGCGCATGCGCGGAAGAACGGATGTCGAGCAAGGGGGGGGGGGGGGGGGGGGGGGGCGGAGCGGAAGAGAATGCCGGAACGCCATGAAGTTTTCATACAGCGGAGGATTGGGCGAACTTCATAACGGAAAGCTTGCTTCCGAAATATCGGTTGGTATGTCGGAAAATCGAGCGGCTCTGCACTTCCTTAGAAGCTTTTCCGCCATTGCGCCATATGGGAGGGGGGGGGGGGGGGAGCGGGGGGTGGTGTAGTTCGAAGACTCAAATCTTCCATCGTCGAAGTCTCGTTCGTCGGAAAAATTTGCGTGTGCGACGATTCGTATTCGATTTCGCATGAACGACGACGGGAAGACGATGGGAGTTTCCGTTCTTCGCTTTTCCGACGCTCGGTCTCGCGCAAAGTTTCGGTACGTTTTGGTGCGAGAGACCGAGACGCGCTCGCATCCGAAATAAGTGTATTCCAGGAGCGTGTGCACGCTCAAGCTCAGGCTACGTGCTGCACGAATGCGTGCTCGCGTGTGTGTGCGCGCGCGCGCGCCTTTCTCGTTTTCCCTTCGGCCCCTGGGTCGCCTCCTTCTGTCTTTCTCTCCCTCGACCTTACTCTTTCGCGAATCCAGCACGCCACGAGTCCTATGCTAATCTTATTTGTGTACGATTACGTATGTTTATAACATGCAAAGAAATTCCCGGGCGTGCGTTATCAGTGTTTAGTCAGGAGCGTCAGCGCGTACATTTTCGTTCCGGACCACGCTATCTCCGAAGGGCTTTGCTTTCTCACTATTTTTATTATTATTATTTTTTTTTTATTGCCTCTCTCACTGTCTTCAGCTCGCTGTTTCTCATTTCTCGAGCGAGACGATTCCTCGAGGAAGGTTCGGGATTAATTCGAGTCGCTGAAATTGAGACGCGACAGAAACGGGCGATGCTCTTCGGCAGTGACCGATTTAAAGGGTCGATTCGCTCGAAACTATCATCTACGCTTCAAGCATCGCCATTAAAAAAAAAAAAAATTGATTGCCTCTATCACTGTCTGTAGTTCGCTGTTTTTCATTTTTTCAGCGATGATTCCTCGAGGAAGGTTCAAAATTAATTCCACTCGCTACAATTGAGAATCAACAGAAACGGGCAAAGGTTTTGGCAGACACAATTTTCAATGGGTTAATTCGCCTGAACTTATCGTCCATGCGATGCTATTTCAATTATTTTTTTTTTTTGTTATTGCCTCTCTCAGTGTCTTTAGCTGGCTGTTTCTCATTTCTTGAATGAGACGATTCCTCGAGGAAGGTTCGAAATAAATTCGCGTCGCTGAAGTTGAGACTCGATAGTAACGGGCAATGCTCTTCGGCAGTGACCGTTTTAAAGGGTTATAATTCGCTCGAAACTACCGTCTACAGTCAAAGCGTCGCAGTGCCGAATGTCGATTCTTTTAATTTGCTAATTAATACAAGAACTCCCGAGAAGCATAGCCCTCATCGTGGTAACTTCGTGCCGGTTGGCCGGCGAGACTGAAGTCCCGTTCCGGAAGAGGGACGTCGGCTGGTCCCGGAGGAACGTCTTCGGGGCGCTCTCCAGAGGCTCAGGCCGAGGGCAAATTACGAGATTCCCGGTGTGTACACTGGCGAACGAAGGGAAAAAAAGGAGCCGGGAATAAAAAATAAGGAAATCGAGATGGCAACCTGGTCGGAGCGAATTTGAAGCGAGGAACGAAACGAGTCGAGCCGGCCTTGAAGTACCATCGACCAAACGGATAAGAAGAACGGGGCCCGATGAGGCTGGGAAGAGGTCGAAGAAGAAGACCAAGAAGAAGAAGAATAATAAGAACCTGGTCTAAGACTCTCTTAAGAAAAGGTTAAATATAAAGGTCGACGTGAGCCTGTTGTTGGCTGTTCAGATTTCTTCCGCGGTTCCTCGTTCCATACCATCGCTGTACCAGCGTATATAGGACAAGATCTCGAGTCGAACCCCAAGGAAACCGTTCCCGTTCGCTCACCGCCCGCCGCGCCTCACGTTCCTTCCTCCCCGTCGTCGCCCTCTCATCCCTCTTAATCCCGAGGACTCCATCGAATCCGCGAAGCTCTCACGGTTCTCCTTGCCGGGACGAAGGGGGGGGGAAGGGGGGCAACCGACGAGAGCTTCATATCTTTTATATATTAGAATTCTCAACGACCCCCGAGGTCTTGAAGCCATCCCCCTGGCCAACATCTGCGCTCCTCCCTCTACAACTGTTTACTGTTTGGATTTATTCGCCGGCTTCGCTCTCGGTATCTCGCTTGGCAAAATAAAAAAAAGGAGCGGGCAACTCGTATGCGATCGGACTGTATATGAGCGAGAGCCTCCTTACAGGAATATGTACTCCGAACTCTTGCAGCCCCGCCATATTCTTCACCCCCGTCCGCGCGACGATGGTCCTTCGCACTCCTCGGCCCTTGTGAACGGAAAGGCTTCGATTGCTGTTGGCGCACAGCGCAAACCCACGATCCCCTCTGTTCCCGAAAGTATTTACGACTCGGGCTCGTCGGTTTTACCGCCATTCAGTTCCTGAGGTTAAATGATTCACCGCTGACGTTCGCGAGATAAAGGCCGAAACTCCGCTTATCGTCAGCGCGCCGCGTTCTGACGCAAGTCGAAACAGCACGCTTCTCTTGTGATGACGGTTCTTTTTTTTTTTGTTTTTTCTCTTTCGCTCCGTGACTCCACGCGCGTGAATCGTCAGTACTCGGTGTCACGTACGATGGACAGAAGGAGGTCGCGGAATGATAGGGGTAAGGGTTTATCGGCACGGATACGATTGATGACACGATGACCCACATTGACCCTTCGTCCACGTGTAACCCAGTTCATTCTCGCACTTCTATTCACTTTTACTATATTTCTCATGCGGAAGATAATTTTTTTTTTTTTTTTTATGAGACACGTTGACCTTCCATGCACGTGTTACACTAGGGGAAAAAATTGTTGGATTGAACAAGGCGCGGACATACACTGTAAAATTATTAAATTGTAAATTTAATGTACTGGAACTTAAAATTTGCTTCTATTACTTACATTAATTGTAGATTAATAGACGTGTTTTTGTAAAATTCGAACACCAGATATTAAAGTTAGAAATCTTTTGGCTGACATTTACAAACCTTTTCATTAGAAATAAAAATTCTACTCTAAAATTGCAACGCCCGTGTGTTTGAAATTTCGGAAACAATTTATGTACAAAAACTTCCAATACCGGTCGTTAATTTTCAAACAAAATTTTTTTACGTTCAAAGGTCTTATTTGGTTGGTGCATCAAAAATGTTTATTTGGGTCGACAAATTTAGGATCGATTGAAGCAAATAATCGCTCAATAAAACGATGCTTTATTTGTACGAAACAAACAACAGCTTTGAACATGACGTCATCGCGACTTTTGGTTAATCCAACCACTTTCCTCAGTACGTACCCAGTTCATTCTCATACTTTTACCATATTTCTTATGCGGAAGATGATTTTTTTTTTTGCATACAAAATCATACACAAGTGCAATCTTCCGAGGAACTCGGTGTATTTTCTTTTACAAGAACATTTTTACATCGACGCCCAGAACGGAGTCTAGGAGGGAGATCGACGCTGGAACTAGAGTGAGAACAGTGTGTGCGTGGCTCGTTCGTCGTTTAGTATTCACGTAGCCACAGGGCCAATCAGCGCCACCTCGAATTCTTTAACTTTCGCGCTACCACCGACTGCTGTTGACGTTTGTTATAATATTTTAATATTAAATCGCGTTACATTCAGTCATGCGCTCGCATAATCAGACGTTGTTCGTCAGGGACGTGTGCGCGTTTGTGCGGGGGAGGAGGGGGAAGGGGGGGGGGGGGGTAGTCTGCCAAAAACAGCGAGACAGATAAAGACAGGCAACGGTGTCGAGGGATGTCGCCCGAGTATTTGGCATCCCAAGCCCCGACGCAAGGAGAAATGTGGAATACAAATTATTCCGAGAGTGTGAAAGCTCCACGGCTCACCGCCGTCTCTCTCAACATACACGGCGTCTGTCGTGAATCTGCCACCCTCCAGTGTCATTCGGTCGTTTCGGAATAATTTTGAACCACGAATCATCGAAACTGTCGCAGTGAAAAAAATGATGAGTTCGAAAAACCGATAAGTCAATGATGTCGGAATTTTTTTTAACGCGTCGTAAAAGTGGATTATTAGTTGGCTAGAAGCAATTGTAAGGTCTTCCAGTTGGTAATTTATCTCGGCGCGCTCAATCCGGCGTGAACAGTGTCCGGAGTAGGAATAACAAACGACCGCCGCTGATTGACGCTGATCGAGGGGAGTGAAGTTCGAACTTCGCGAAATAATTCGGTGACAACGACGCTCGTCGCGTCCGTCGAGACTCCAGTGGGCTCGATGTCGTCTCTCTCAGCATAGACCGCGTCTAGCGTGAATCTCGAACCCTCGAATGCATCGGGACATTTCGGAATAATTTAGAACCACGAGTCATCAAAACTGCCGGAGTGAAAAGATGATGAGTTGGGAAAACTGACAGTAGAGACGAATTTTAGAATTTTTTTTTTATGGACCGTACAAACTAATCATTAGTTCGGTAGAAACAATTGTAAGGTCTTCCAGCTCGGAATTTCTTTTGGATTGGGAGTGAACAGTGTCCAGAGTCGGAATGACAAACGACCGCCGCTGATTGACGCAGATCGAGAGGAGTGAAGTTCGAACTTGGCGAAATAATTCGGTGACCACGATGTCCGTCGCTTCGGTGGAGATTCCGATGGGCTCGATGTCGTTGTCAACGACTCGCGCGATTCCGGCGGGCGCTGCAGCGAGAATGGAAACGCGAGAGTCAGAGATTCTGAAAGGACCTGCAATATTGAAAGGAATTAACGATTCCGCGAGCGTCCGCTCGTTCCCGTTCGACGGGCTCTCTCGCTCTCAGAGCGTCCGGTTCTCCGGGTCGGCGATGGCGGTTCCTCCCGTCTGCAGGGGAGGATGACCGCCGGCCGAGGAACGGAAGGGTCGAAGGTGGGTGGCTCAGGCCGACGTTAACGATGCAGCGAGAAAGCAGCCAGACAGCGGGCAGTAACATTTGGAAAATAGCTTGGCGGAGAGCTGGACGAGCGTTTGTATAGGATAAACGGTATACGGTCATTGGCACTTGACCGTTTACTCCGACATCGGAGTGAATCGCATGAAAGACGCGTTCGGCGGAAAGAGATGGAATCGTACTGGCGATCGTTGAACCGTTCGGCATTGCCGTCGCAGTGTCTCTGACCCCGGTTCCCTTCGGACGAGCTTCTATTCCGATGTCTCCAATACCAATAGCTAACACCAGTCCGTCTACACCTCATCGTTAACGGTCCTCTGTGTACATTATAGATGGCTCGTTGATTGGACGATCGGCCACTCAAAAACCCCGGACTCATCGGCTAGGTCATGCTCTGTCCTTCGAGTTCCAAACGGAAGAGCATGGATTCGGAGACCCGATGAGGAACCCAGGTCCAGGAGATGGTCATTTGATGGCGCAGAGGCGCGTTCAGCGATGGGATGAGAGGGAAGTGTTCTATTCCGTAGATTCCATAGGTTCATCTTTTTGGCTTACGGCAGCCAGACAATTATGGGAAGATGTCCAACATCTACGAATCGATGATCCATAGCTGGTACGACTCAGTACGGCGCGTTGATTGGATCATCGGCAACTCGAAAACTCTGGACTCATCGGCTGAACTATACTCGATCGTTCCAGTTCTGAACGAAAGAGTATCGAGTCGGACACCCGATGAGGAACCTAGGTCCAGGAGATGGTCATTTGATGGCTCAGAGGTGCGTTCGAAAGTGGGACGAGAGGGAATTGTGCTGTATTCCGTAGATTCCGTAGGCTCATCTTTTTGTTGCGCCAGCGTTGTCCCGTTTTTCCAGTCATGTCACCAAAATTGGCCCGACAATCATAGAAAGATGTGCAACATTTACGGATCGACGATTCACAGTTACTTCCAGTTGTCGGATTATCTGCGTGGGACGTTGGACCATGTGCGGGACTTGATTTCACAAAATCATGGGAAACCTTCAGCACGTTGGACGTTGACGTTCGCCCTTCTCGCCCGTCACCCTCTTCGAAACCGCAATTGCGTTTTCCCCGAGCTGTCGATCGTCGAGGTTTAATCATTGAAGCGATCTCCACGGCCGCGATGCTCCCCCTCCCTCCCAACGTTCACCTCAAGCTGCGATTTCCCTTTCGAAACCTACCCTACCGTTCCGTCAATGTTCAGCCGAACTGTTTTACGATTCAGGTCGTGCCTTTTTTTTCTGTATTTCCGTGCGCTCTGGTGCATCGGCCGATCGACAGTGACACCCCCGGCAGATGATAAGGAATTAACCGGAAAGATTAATTAATCAAGAGAAAAACGAACCTCGACGGCAAATCCGCTGCCGACAAAAAAGAGCAAGCCAGGCCACTCGACATATGGCGGTAAAGATATCTTCACGACACCAAATTTTAGATTTGTCAAGTCTCTCTCAATGCAGTACAATCGAATGCATTTAGGAAGAAAAAAATGACTCGCTCCTAGAATTTTATTCTCCAAGCGAACTTCCCCGAGCGAACTTTGCGCGATGCAAAATCCAGCCGTTACAACTCGATGAAATTTAGTCTCATGCAGATATCTTCAGGGTCATCCGTACAGCGATGCCATCGAGTCGAATAAAGTTTAAACAAATACCGAGATTAAATTCCAAGTCGCACAACGCTCTGAGAGTTAATGTTCGCCAGAGACGAGCCAGCGATGCCGGGGGAGCAGAGCGAGTAAAAACATCCCCCCCAACGAGAAACCCGGAAAAGCGGACCGGGACAAAAACACGCTAAAGCGTATGAGGTACCTTGCGCGAGTAAATTCGCTTACGGAAACACCGAGTGTATGGTCTCTGAGACAAAAGAGTGGGTGACATTATGCAAGGTAAA